>OU898276.1:16138376-16628399 GCA_918026665.1 Diabrotica balteata | reverse complement strand
AGGGTTTTTGGATGCAAACGAATCCTTTTATTTTCCTTACTTAATTCCTACTCACTCATTTTGCGAACTCTTTGCAAACTATCGTTTTGGTAGCGCTGCTTTATCCTCAAGTACTACAGCCGACCAGTAGGAGGTTCGGTACCACAAAGCAGGTAGAAAAGGGAAAGCATAACAGAGTGGCTGTAACTAGAGTCATAAATTATTTTTTGGGCGTTAATCCGAAATACGATAGGGTAAAACGACTTCACTTTATTAAGATTATTATCAACCAAAGCCGTAAGACATGGAAGAGACATTTTCGATCTATATTTTTGCCTTTTTTGTACATAAGTTTTCTAGATAAGATCGTGAAAATTAGAAATAATATGAATTCCTATCTTTTCATTTAATGAAGGTTTTTTTCATTACCTCTTGCAAGATAATTGTACTCACCCTGCTTTAGTTGCTTATCTTCACGTAATTTTGGCAAATACTTTGTGTTTGACATAACTGTTTCACATGAATACAATCCGAGGTCTTGTAGCTTAATTTGTAAGTCGTAGGAATTAACGAAATTATCAAAGAATAAAAGTTCTCTGTCAACATTATAACTTATTTTTCTACTAAAAAGTATTCTACGTAGTCAGTTGTTTTGTCTGTGTATACATCAACATTTTTATCAGCGAGTGTCGAAATGTATTGATTTTTTTGGGAATATTCTTTTTCAATACACTTCTACCTTTGTACTTGACAATAGACTCATCGATGGCTGTATTAGCTGTTGGTTTGTAGTATTTTTGAAAATTATTGTTGACTTCATTTAAAGAAAGGCCGGACTTTATACAGCTTATAATATTCCTTCTCTACCTTTTTTGGCATTAGATTGTTGCCATTTAGATGCAAATGCGTTAGCAGCCAACCAAATCTATTGACAGGCATAAATTTGTAGATATAGTCATCATGAAGATCTTTATTTACACTCTAATATTCCCTATAACTTGGCAGTGGTTTTATACCCGTTAGCAGATTTAGACCAATAAATACTTTTATTTCCTTCACGGATGTTAAAGGATTTTTCTTTTGATTGTTTTAAAATTTCTGTTCCACATATAGGTTGGTTTGAAAAGTAATTTGATCTAAAATATTATCAGATAGCAGATTGAAAAAACTGTAAGAGGTAAGCAAGATGTCTTCTTTTCTGTCAATTATATTGACCATAAAATGGACGTAGTGCGCCAGACATATTTCGAACAGAACCAAAATTTTCAACATAAATTTGGACAACTGGGAAGCGTTGTTTGTCTATTTCTGTTAAAATGCCAAACTTAACCTAACATAAATTACTTGAAAACTGTCAAAATTAGTAACCGATTACTGCCGATAGTTAAAAAATTGTTTTCAACTTACATTTCCTTCTTCATACCTATAAAAAAACACCCTTTATTACTTCGTTAAACGTTGGTGTTTTGTATAATAATACACGTTCAGTTGTTGTTTTACATTGAATCAAACAGCAATAAGAATAGTATTTTCGGTAAATAATAAAAGTCCAGTCCTGATGATATGTATAAAGAAAATCATGGTGGAACGCCATTCAAGTCCATGTTATTACACGAAATAAGCGTGAGATCTGATATGTTAGCCCGTAATATAGTGTTTATGCCGGTGAGTGTGGTTGGTTCGTATATAATTTGTTAGAAATGAAAGCATGAATTTATCATCGAGCTGACGGGGGGCCAGCAATGCTTCCGCCCGCGTTCTCATATTGTATGCAAATCATAGTAATATGCATGCGGAACACTAATTAATTCAAAATTTTGTTCTACTTCGTTAGCTCTACAAATAATTCACTACTTATATATGTTCCGTTCTTTGGAATTTTGAAATGGACAAGATTACCTAACGTTATTCCAATTAGAACTGGCGGGCTTGTTTTAGTGTACATAAAATATAATTGGCAGGTTTATAGTAGAAACCAATCACCAACTGGTATAATGAACATTTTTTCAATATTTTCTACATTCAGATATGTAACAATTTGGTTAGGCCTATTGCCCGGACTCGTACCAATTACTTACATTCATTTTTTTATAATTAAAATATGTCAAAAACAACTTTGCAACATCGATAATCTCGATACAATATTATAAAAAATATTCAATTATTGTAAACTTTTGGTATTTTAGTTTGTGTTTTGAAATTGGTATTGTTGCCTTAAAATGATACAACAATTAATGGAAAAAATGTAAAAATAATAAATAAAATGAAGCAAAAAACAAAAGAACAAATATAAATTAATAAATAACTGAAAGAGATAAAGAAGGAAAACAGAAAATTAAAAAAGAATTGAAACATTAAAATGGAACAACTGGAAAAAATAAGTAAAAAAGAACATTTTAAATATACCAGGCTTAAAAATAGATACAAATGATGAGAAGAAATTAAAATAAAGCATAACCATAGGCGCAAATAAAACTGATTAAGGCAACAAAAATAGACAAAACAGTCTACGCCATAGAAACAAAACCTTCACAGATAATATTAACATATTAAATTAGAAAAGTAACTTGAACTATCATAAACATCGCAACGCAAAAGAAGATAAAAGGAAATGAAAATAGACAAAAATAGGCTATAAGAAGTTAATCGTGAATGGAAAGGAATGGTTATGGAATGAAGAAACAAAAGAAAATACCATAGTAAAATTGCCAAAAAACCTGTGTAGACGAAAAACAACTGGGGAGGTATGATACTGAAACTGTAAAGAAAAGGAATACGACCATATAAGACGCAAGAAAGGCAACCATCCAAAAAAATAATAAAAATTGAGACATGGAATGTGAGAGGTACTTAACACGGAGATTTAGGAAACTTAAAGACCAAATTATTGAAAAATACACAATAGATATCCTTGCCCCGCAAGAAACGAAACAACTGGGAAATAAAATAATAAAAATAGGAAAGAGCACACTATTAAAGAGTGGAGGACCGAGATGTATCTTGGAGTAATGGGATCCGGAAAGTAAACAAAGCAGTTGTAGATTTTCAACCAATATCAGATCGAATATGATAGTAGTTAAAAGTAGAAAATTACAGGAAGATAAGTATCATTAATGTACATGCACCCACTGAAGATAAAAATTTACGAAAGAAATCAAACTGAGCTAAGCAGCTTAATAAAGAATATACAGAAATATTATATAAAATTGTCATTGGTGACATACATGTGAAAGTCGAAAGAGAAAAATATTATGGAAGAATAACACAGACGAAGTTTACATAAGAAATCAAATAAAAATGGGAAAAAGTTAATAGTTAATAGTTAATAATTTGCTACAAAAATAAAATGAAAATATATAGCACAAGTTTTGATCATAAATATATTTATAAGATAACATGGACTTCACCCGATTGAAAATTAAAAAAATCAGATACAACATGTCCCAATAGAAAGCATACATGGTAAGGAAATAGTCCATTGCATGAGTTACAGAGGGGCAGTTAAAGTAGAAACGATATGAATTGGAAAAGAACAATTTTGGGTCCGGTCAGTAATTCTACGGCGAACATAGAAATAAAGATAAATCTTTGTAATTATAATTATTGATTACTCCTGTATTAGTCCACATGGATATTGGCGTGGCCTATTACTTTTTAACGTATCTTATTGGGTAATATTGATATGTAATTGGTCAAATTTTTCGAAAGTGCATACACTGCATTACTTCGTAAAATAGAGGAATATCGAGATGACAATAGAGACATTGTGTATCTTGATGAAACGTGGTTTGACACCCATGATGTAGTTCAATATGGCCGGATAGATAATAGCCAAAAGTGCTGCTTGAGTACTCCTTGTTCGAGAGGAAAAAGAAATATAATTCTAACTATGCTGGAACTAAGAGTACCAAAAAGGAATTGTTGCAATTAATTAAACAACAAAATTTTCAAAAAGAATATGTAATAGATAAACTCTTTGAACGCTACGGGCATACGGTTTTACGGCTCCCTCCATATCATTGTATTTTCAACCCAATTGAAATGATATGGGCTGATGTAAAAAAGAAATTGCGGAAAATGAATCAATCTCCCCAATTAAGTGACGTTGTTGTCCAGAATATAAGAACAGTGATCGAAGAACTTAACAAAACTGACATTTGGAAAAATTGTGTAGCTCATGTTCAAGTAAAAGAAAAAGAATATTCTACTTTACCACCAATTAAACCGGTAGTTATAAACACAAACGACGACTCAAGTTCTGGACACACGGATAGTGATAGTGTTTAATTGTGTGAATATTTCCACAAAGACTTCCATAACTTGTCAGAAATATGTTCTGTGTACCGTAGTAAATGTGATCTCTCCATTAATCTATAACTTAAAAGATAATTCAACTTGAAGACGAATTGGCCGATTTCATGTAAGTATCTTTCAAAAATAAGCTCTTTAACCGATGAAACTTACAGATCATATTCATGATTATTTTTTACCGATCAACTTTGTTTTGAGCGTAACTTGCTTACATTTGGTGCTAGAAACTTTTTTAAAAATTAAAAATAAAGATTTCTTTAAACAAGTTAAAAAAAAATTTAAAAATATTTTTTTGATTATTTCACGTTGAGTTATTCGATGTGGAATTTGACGAATAGGTAAGAATCTATTTTTCATTAGCTATAACTCTGCTGGGTATACAGACTTCATACATATACCATTGTTTTCACTTTTTTATAAACTGTATTTTTGCTTAGAACATTTTTCCATAAAATACCTACCTTTTGAGTTATTGCGAGAAACCGTCCAAAAATGTGTTGTTTTTGTTGATAAAAGAATATAATCACTTGCAAATAACTCCAAAAGTATTGATTTAGTAAAAACCTCTATAGAACAAAAGTTGCCTAGAATTAGTCAGTTTATCTACTTCTGGACTTATTTTGGATGTATATTTTTTCACCCCCGAGAAGGGGCGGTACCCACCCCCAGGGCAAAAATACACATCGGCACAATATCAGTTTTTTCTTTGACACGTTAGCTATATGTGTATGCCAAATTTCATGTCAATGCCAGTGGTTCTTTAAAATTTAGAGGTTTTTACAATATTTTACCGTTAGTGAATGGACTATGTGTATTAATTTTTAATCATCTTTGGTGTCAAGTTCATAAAAAAATGTGAATAATTAACAATATTATTACTATTTAACAAAATATTAGACCTTAATTTAAAAATAAAAGTTTATTATTTAATTTCTATTGCGCCGCCTATGTTTTACAGAAGGTGCCGACACTTGAGTGTCGAATTTTGTTTTTAAACTTGTCCAACTGACATCGTGGAAACTTTACCAACAATGACGATACACTAATAATAGCAAAATTAAGACAAAAACTACTAACAATTCTAATATCTGTTAGAGCGCCTTCGATTAAAGTAGGTAGTACATAGACTGGGGAGACAATTAATAAAAAGCTAGATAATCCAGACAAGCAGGAAATACAATAAGAATGTAGACCATACAAACAGTTATGTCGAAAGCAGCGAAAAAGTTTAAAAGTAAAAGTGCATATAAAAAGGCAGCAAGACTGGTTCGATGAATAATGTGGGAATGCTTTGGCAAAAAGAAACAGAGCAAAACTGCAAATGTATAGAGATAATACTCATAACGCTATCGCAAATTATGTGGCGAGTAAAAAAAAAGTTGAAAGAGTTTTTGCAGAAAGTAGAAATGCTAAAAAAACAATTGAGAATCATAGAAGACACCTACATACAGAAAGAGGCAAAACAATTTGTACCAAGAAGTTAAGAAATCCAGAAAAACTAAGAAGAATAATTTACAGTATTAGAGAAACAAAGAAGGTTTACTTCTAGTAGAAACAACAGAGAGCTAAACAGATGGGCGCAATACTTCTAAGATCTAATAAATACAGAATAACAAGAGAAATTTGAGGGAAATGAGAATTGGCAAAAAGATGAAGGGACATTCGATGAACTTTGAATTAAGTTAAAGAGTTATTAAGAGACGTAAATATATTAAAATACAGGAGAAAGTTGTATCACATCTAAAATTTTTAAGAAAAATAATGAAAGTTGAAGGAAAAAATATTTCGCTAGACATTAGCAATTTGACAAAAGGAAAAAATTTCGATACAATAGAATAACGCTCTTATTTATCCTGTCTATAAAAAAGGAGACACAATGGAGTGCGAAAACTATAGAGATTTGTCACTATTAGAAGTAGTCTATAAAATACTTGCAAAAATTATTAGAAAAAGAATAATGAAATATGATAACAAAGTGATCGGAGAATACCAGGGAAGTTTTAGACCAGAAAGAACAATTACTGGTCAAATAAATATGATAAAATTAGTACCAAATAATAGCTACGAAAAACTTAGGATTACACAATATGCTATTTATCGATTTAAACAAACATACTCATCATTATCATCATCATCAACAACTATTCCTTCGATCGTCGGATGTAAGTCTCCCTTAGATGTGTCCATTAATTCCTCTTTGTTTTTTTTTGCATTCAATTGTGACCAGCCATTCGCTTGATGTCATTCGTCCATCTGGTTTGAGGTCCGCCTCTACTTCTCTTGTTTGCTCTTCTTCGCCAACTGTTGGAAGCATTTTAGTACGACTTCATAAATCGAACGACGCTATATGAGGACAGAAATACCAGAAATACCAGAAAAGCTTATAAGGCTAGCGAAAATGACGCTTACGAGCACATAATAATGAAAGGAAGTTGTTTAAGATAGTTTAAAATGAACAGACCAGATCTACCTAACAGATAGATCTATCCTAAGCTAGTATTACAACAAATCGTAAGAAGATCACATATGAGCACAAACAGCACTTTTTTCAATAGTGGAGAACAGTGCATAGCGTACGCGGATGATATTGCAATACTAGCGAGAACAAAAAACACCTACAAAAAGTTTTCGAGAAATTTGATATAAATAAATAGTGGAACTATATTACGCTCTTATAAATATGAAGAATGACAAAGCGCCGAGAGAACGAGTGAACGTAGAAGCAATAAATAAAGGAGGAAAAGAATTAATAAACGAAATATAGAAACTAATTAAACTACTTTTACAAGAAATCACTAAAAAATGATATAATGCTATGATAACACAGGCCGACGAAAAATTTTTTTGTGAAAACTTTTTTTACTTTAATAGCTGATTTTTATTGATTTTTAGGTGCTGAATCCAAATCTGGCCTTAGTTTTTTTGTATCACCCATAGTTTTTCTGCAATTTGGGTTTTTATGTAGTATACATTTTTATGTAGTTTCTTATGTAGTATAAATACGGTATATGGTGAAATTAATGAAACACTATGTTACATCATAATCATGAATATATTATTACAATAGGTTACTTGAAACAGTTATACATATGATATAATACAGGTTCCATTAGTCATCTGGGATTGGTTTGTATTTTCTTTCCCTCTTTTCTTTGAAACTTCTTGTGTAGCTTTTTCTACGATGAGTCGCCTGCTGAACTTCTCTGTGAGGTGACCCACAGTAGTCCCCCATCATGTTAGTGTTCCAGCGGCCCTGATAGCGTTTTTCCATCAGTTTAATGTCCTGGTGAAAACGCTCTCCTTGCTCCTCACTTACATCGCCCAAGTTTTCCGGGAAGTAATCAAGATGACTGTTCAGGAAGTGAACTTTCAGGCTCATCAAACATCCTAACTTTTTAAAGTTCTTTAACATGTTAGCAAAAATAGCAACATATTCTGGATCTTTTTTATTCCCCAAGAACTTGGTAACCACTTGATTGAATGACACCCATGCTTCTTTCTCATTTGAGGTCATTGTCGATTCAAAGTTAAGGTCTAACATCATTTTTCCAATGTCTGGTCCGACAAAGACGCCTTCTTTCAGTTTAGCTTCTGAGAGGTGTGGAAACTTTAGGCAGAGATACATAAAACATGGCCCATCTTTAGGCAAAGCCTTCACAAACTGTTTCATGAGGCCTAACTTTATGTGAAGAGGTGGTAGGAGCACTTTTTTTGGATCTACGAGGTTTTGCGAAGAATGTTCTTTTCACCTGGTTTTAAAGATTCCCTAGCAGGCCAGTTCTTTTTGCAACAATGTTGATCTCTAGCCCTACTGTCCCATTCACACAAGAAACATGGAAACTTGGTAAAACCACCTTGTTGACCAAGTAGCATACATGTTACTTTTAAATCACCACATATCATCCAACCATGATCACAATAGCCTATTTTATTCAGCACTATTTCTAGGTTTTCATAGCTTTCTTTCATGTGTACAGAATGACCAACAGGTATAGATGCGTACTGGTTTCCATTGTGTAATAAAACAGCCTTTAAACTTCTTTTGGATGAGTCAATGAACAGCCTCCAGTCTTCCTTTTTGTACTCAACACCAAATTCATTCATCAGACCTGGAATGTCTGTACAGTACACCAAATCACCATCTTGTTCAAAAAATTTTGAAAATTGTTGCTCTCTCTTTCTATACACATAAATGCTGGTTCCAGCACCCAACAAGTTCTTTTCTTTTAGTCTAGAGCCAAGCAATTCAGCTTTTTCTTTAGTTAAGCCTAGATCCCTAACCAAGTCATTAAGTTCAATCTGAGTAAACAATTTAGGCTCTACATTTTCTGTAATACATCGAAATTCTTCATCATCTTGTTCACCTAACTCAGATTCTACATCATAAGATGGTTCAGTTTGAATAGAATCCAAATCATCTGAAGGTTCAGGGACCGGCATATCTTGACCGTGTTTCACTGGTCGGATGGCAGACATAAGGTTAGGGTAGCTTACCTTCTTATTTTTTGAGTTGTGACCAGTTACATCAACACTACAAAAGTAACAATCATCAGAATGATTTCTTTGCTCTCTCCATATCATAGGAACTGCAAATTTGAAGGATTTTTTCTCCTTTTTTGACCATTTTCTTAGATCTTGAACACATACATAACATACCTTATGCGGCGCCCAAGATTTATCCTGATCGCCAAGTAAAGTTCCAAAGTATGATCGATAAACCTTTTTCACAAAGTCCGTAATGTTTCTTTGGTGTTTTTTAATCACAAACTCACCACAAATATAACAAAAACTGTCAACAGAGTTTTTACAACCGCGGTTAGACATTGTGTTGAGCACGTGTACAAAAACCGTGAAAGTGAGGTTAGATTGACAGTAAACAAACATCAGGTGTTAACGTTCAAATGGAATCTACCTTTTTTGATCTTTTAGTATGTTTCAGCAGTGCTACCAACACAATTTAAGTCCATTACCTCTACTTTTTTGATTATATTTAAACTATTATAGTATATGTTAAATTCTGTAGAAATCGCTTAATTAAAAAAATTTTACTACAAAATGTGAAGAAATTGTGGGTGATACAGCTTTGTAAGCATCATATTTGGATTCAGCGACCTGAAAGACATTAGAATAGGGTATTTTTAGAGAAAAAGTTTTTTCATCGTTGGCCTGTGTAATCATTCTACATAAAAAAAAACCCAACTGCCCTTGAGAACAATCGACCCATTACCCTATTAAATTATCTTCTCAAATTATATACAGGTATACTCACCAATAGGATCCGAAGGAAACTCGACTTCTATCGATCGAATATAACAGACCCCTAGTGTAGATTTTTGTACACTTTCGTAAGGCTTCTTCAACATTATAGCTAATCGCTACTTCAACATTATTAGAAATATAATTATACAGTTTGCGCTAAAAATATGGTAACATGAAGATATCTGTCACACCCCGTATGGTATAGTAACAAAATGTTGTATATACATTAGATAGATCAGAGATTTGAAGTTTCATATTTTCTACGTTACCAAATGTAGTTTCGGACAACGTCAAATTAGGGATTTGTATCTATGAGTGTGACGATCTCATGGCTTCATGTAAAGATGTAAATAGCCCGGTCCTTCTTTATTTATACGTCCATGGGGTAAGCCCTCAGATTTAAGTATTTATGTTTATTAAGTTAGATAAAAAAATAACTGATAATTTATCATTTGTGACCAGATAGCACTGTACAAATACCGTACGTAGAGGTTTTAAACAAAAAAAAATTATACTAAGAATAATATTACTGCAATTAAGCTACAAAACAAGTTGCAAGCTCAAATTATACTTTTTCTTTATATTTGATCGCCTTAATAACTTTTTTCCTGATGTAAATTTATTGCAAGTATATAATTTCAAAACATAATTTTTTTAGCTGTAAATATATTTTATTAAGACTGTGCAGATGAAAAACAGATAAACTGAGAAGAAAGAATATTTTTTTAGAAATATTTGGTTACCTAAAAGGCCTACCGTACCGAGCGTAGTATAATAAATCGATAAGATATTAAAAAATAAATCCCAATTTTATAAAATATTGGTGTTGATGTCGATCTCTTTATACAGCATATAGAGACAATTTTATTATGCATTGAATGTCTTTTAAAAATTTAATCCTGTTTTTTATTTGTTACTTTTTATTTATTTAGTAATACCTCTACCTTTTTGCAAAAAATCTTCCGGCTGTAGATATTTCCGTGCAATATCTCAATTTGATTTCATCGGGGGTTTCCACAGTTTCCACTTCGGGAGCCTTTATTCGAAGAAAACATACCTTTTACTATAAATATTTGTGAATTCAACCGACTTCCTCATAAATAATTCTTAGCACACGAGGATATTCTTTACATAAAACGGATATCGATATCGGTCTGATCTGATCTGAATAGACAAGAATATTCAATAACTTGTCCTGTAAGGGTATAAACTCCCCCGAGGGTAGAATGCACTCAGCTACAGTCCAAATCTGTGCCTTTTCCCGCCGGGAGACTTCAAACTTTATAAAATACGAAATATTCAAAGCGACATCATTCTGTACACTGATAAAAACGACAACTTTAATAAATCATTTAATACATTTCTTATCACTTCCGAAAATATAATTGAAAAATAGACTCAAATTTACGGGAGATTAAAAACTCCTTTGTTACTCTTATCATTTATGAATACGAGTAGAAAGCTTTATAATTATCCAAAATTGTTTATTCACGAACTTAAGTGAGAAAATGTATAAGCATCAAAAATGTTTTAAAACAAATAAAAAATATTAAAAAAATACGAAGTGCCATTGTTATTTTTATCATGAATTAGTGCAGTCAACCACATTGTAAGATTTTGGGAGAATTTCCGGAGCTCTGGGTGAATGAAGATACAGTTTGCTTTTGTTGTAGATTTCATTCCAACAATCTGTTAAACTCTTTAGAGATTTTGTCTTTTATTTTCAACTTTCAAGATTACTGTGTTATTTCACAATAAATACTACCCTGGGTTACCATTGGTTACAGACAACCCATTTTTAACCAGTATCTGTAGCAACAACCCCTTTGTAATCATTATCGATACTTAAAATTTATTAATAGACGGTAAGAACTCTGCATTTGTTTAAGATTCAACAAGTGTCCGGGATCAATTTTTGATTGATGATTGGGTATAATTTATAAATTCATATTTAAAATAAATGACGGTTGCGTTTCGATTTAATTTGCTTTCCTACCAAAACAAGAGTGGCCGTTTATATTATCCAAGTCTGTCGTTTCTTTTCAAACATCACAAACATTGTTTTCAATTATATTTGTTTTGTATAAATGGGCTGGATAGCAAGTATGGCGAAACTTCATCCGAGATATGGTTGTCACGGAACTTCTCGGATAAATAGGGCCTTTACCTCATTTCAAGACAATTGAAATTTTATCTCGTCCATGATGGATATTCTTCAAGTTTGTACTGGGCGAACCTTTTTTCTACTTTCGTGAGGATTCCACTCTAGGACAATATTTGCAATACTGAAATTATTTTTTCTAATGGTGTGACAAATCCAACCCCACTTTCTGGACTTTATTTGATGTTCTACCCTTTCTTGCTCGGTCAGGTAAAGTAGATCTTCGTTTTAGCGTAAGCCCTGCGAAAAAAGCAACTTTTATGCTAAATGTCGTTTTATGGTACATAATAACATTAACAAGGTTTTTAAATGCTTTTAGTTTGTTAAACTCTTAAGTCAAGCATGGAGAAACTCAGCAACTGTCCTAAAACAGCGGTTTCTGGATTTAAACACAAGATTAATCTGTTAATAATCCCAGAATATGCATTTTCTACATACATACTCCTTAACCAGGTCGCTCTGGAATTAAAGGTAAAATAACCTTGCACGGTAGCCCAAAAAAGTCATCAACTACTGATGAAGATATAACTTCAGGAAAGTCTTTTGATGAGGTAACTCTGGTACTTGTATTGTCAGCAGCAGTAAAGGAAGTTCGTAAAAAAATACTGAAGGGATTACTGTCAAAACCTATAAAAAAAACAAAAAAAATTAAAAGAATGCCAAGCGAATCGTCACTATTCTGAAGATGTTACTATAAACTATACTAGTGGTGATGAAAACCTGACTAATGTTAAAACTAGGTGGGTTGGCTGCAAAAAGGACTATCATCAAACGTGTAAAAAAGATAACCGGTTACAATGTATTTTAGTAAGCGCTGGTTACATGTAAGTTGTACTGGCTTCTGTAATCTCTGTAACAAGTGCTAAAAATCTCTTACAATTAAAAAAAGTTTAGCCTGGTCTATCTCTTCTACTCCTAGTGATCCATCTCGCCTCCGCAGTGGAGGAGCTATGGATTGATGACATGCAAGTGCATTCTATTTTTTTTAGGTTTAGGAATTATTACTTATAATTTTGACTTATACCAAAACAAATACCAATGTTAAGTTATGTTATACAATTTTTTACATTCGGATGTTTTTAAAGAAACAGGCTTCAGTTTTCTAAACCGTGGTCCATCTTTGGTTTGGGACGACCTCCGCGGAGCTGTGTCGTAGAGCAGTCAACAAAACCATGATAGCCTTGATGATCGCCAATATCCGGACATGATAAGGCACTGAAGAAGAAAAAGAAGGTCCATCTCTCCTTTCTTTAACCTATGTCTCTTACTTAACAAACAGTTACACTGTAATTACACAAACATAAAGGGCAGTTTAATAATGATACGTGCTAAATATTTTACACAAGCAGAAATACAACCGAAACTTTTCAATCAGGCCCTTGAAGATACTTTTAAAAGATTAGAATGGGAAGAAAAAGGTATAAAAATTTGTGGACAATGCTTGAACCATGTAAGGTACGCTGATGATATCGTATTGATAACTGATAAAAAAAAAGAAGAATTATTTGAAATGATGCAAGAACTGGACGTAGAAGCTGGAAAGATAGGCCTTAATATGAATTAAAGCAGGACCAAAACCATAACAAATACAGATGAAAACATCACAATGAGAATCGGACAAAATGAAAGTGGATAAGAGAGAAAACAAAAGTGAGGGATGTTAGATAAGAAGGTGCAAAATTGAAATGGAGATTTGCCGGACACAATATAAGACAAAAAGAAGACCGATCGAACAAAATTCGTATAAGTTGGAGACCGTGGGAATATAAACGAAGCAGAGGAAGGCCCCAAATGAGATGGACAGAATGATATGAAGAAGCACGTGGGCTCTAAGTGGATGACTGTAGCGACAGACAGAGAAGAATGGAAAAGGATTTGGGAGGCCTATGTCCAAAGATGGACCGAAGAAGGCTAATTAGATAGATAGATGGAGTCATAAGAATAAAATAATAATAAACAACATGATAAATAGCAAAAAAAATTAAATTATTATATACAAGTTTAATAATTATAATTATTTTGATCAGAACCATATAATTTTTTTATCAGAACAAACTTATATATTTATTATGTTTATTTGTTACTTTATTTCTGATGCATTATAGCCGTTTTAATTTGACAACATATTTTTAAAACGTGCCTACTCTCATAAGGTCAAAATTCATATTTATACAATATTTTTGCGGTTTTATCAGTGTAAAAATACCAACTGTTATCTCCTACCTTTCCCCGTCAAGTTTTATTCAGAAAGCCACCTAAAAACTTTTTGACGGATGTGTTTTAAAGTGTTGGTCGAAGTGCCATCATAAGTTGCGGGGACCGAATATTACAGAGATCCTCTGGGGTGATATCAATAAGTCGGCCAGAAATGGATTTTTCATCCTTACAGACAAATGGCCCCTCGGACTTGTTGCCCTCTAAGGACGATTTATATACGCAGAGGTAACATTCTGAGATAGGTCATTATTTCAGGAATATGGTTCGTCGAACAATGTACTTTATGTTTGATTGCATCGAGCAGGAGCGAGCACTATTTCCGGCCGACACTATTTCGATGGGATCAATAAAGTTGGAAGTTTTATAGGAATTTGGGTTAGGGTCACAACTATCTACTTGTATAAATCAATTAGTTTTCAAAAATAATTAGATTTTAAGAAACTAATTTATTTATTTGAAAGTTATACACCATGGTTAACGATTTAACTGGGAATAAGCCACAATTAAAGATAAAAATACGTTTATTGACGTTTCTATTTCCACTTCGGAAATCGTTTTCAAAATACAAACAGTAAATTAATTACTATTTATAACTGGGAATAAGCCACAATTAAAGATAAAAATACGTTTATTGACGTTTCAATTTCCAATTCGGAAATCGTTCTCAAAATACAAACAGTAAATTAAACAAATTTTGTTTTTTTTGTTACATAGTGAAAAAATTCTTCTAATAATTTAATTTTATCTGACACATTTATATTGACAATTCAGACATAAATTATGCATTTTAAAGTAGACGACTTTAAAATGATATTGCCAATATTGTTGAGTTGCGCTCCTGGGACGACTTTACTTATAAGATAGTTCATTCGATTACATGAAATCAACTTTAACTTGAGAATATCTGTCAGAAAAAATCATAGCATGTAATTCGTCTTTAAAAAGAGAAACATATGACATGATGACAGTAAAATTCTCCTGTTAGTGATTCCATAGTAAATTATGAGGGAAAAACCAGGAAAAAAACCTCATAATACTATCCCGACATTGTAAGTATTTGTTCGTGAATTTAGTTTACCTTCAACAAACATCAAAATTCTGATTTTATATGTTACGTTATTTAAAAAAACATAAATGATGTATCCTCTATATGTTACTGACTTACTAATACTGGTATTTTCTTATTAATAACTTCCTCTTTCAATATTGGTAACCAGATCCTACTACATTCTGCCGAGGAATTTGCGACACAATTGGCCTCATTTAGCATAATTTAAGCCGCTTCTTTGATTTTTCTTTTTTTACATTCCGTCTCTTTTAGGACTACATTTGAATTATTCCATTGAACCCTATGTTCATTATCCCATGCGTGTTTACATATTTGAGATCTATCAAATTCTCTATCTTTAATATAAGATTGATGTTCACTTATTCTATCATTTAATGGCCTTGATGATTCACCTAAATAAAACTGATCGCATTCACAAGGTATTTTATAAATGCAATTCTTTGTCCTTTCTTGTTCATTGTTAGGTTTGGTTTTGGACAAAATAGTTCTCAACGTGTTTGTTGTTTTGAATGTTGTTGAAATGTTGAATTTATTTCCTATCCTTTTAAGTTTTTGTGATAAATATTTTAAATATTTTATAAATAAATATTTTAAAAGGATAGGAAATAAATTCAACATTTCAACAACATTCAAAACAACAAACACGTTGAGATCTATTTTGTCCAAAACCAAACCTAACAATGAACAAGAAAGGACAAAGAATTGCATTTATAAAATACCTTGTGAATGCGATCAGTTTTACTTAGGTGAATCATCAAGGCCATTAAATGTTAGAATAAGTGAACATCAATCTTATATTAAAAATAGAGAATTTGATAGATCTCAAATATGTAAACACGCATGGGATAATGAACATAGGGTTCAATGGAATAATTCAAATATAGTCCTAAAAGAAACGGATGCTAAAAAAAGAAAAATCAAAGAAGCGGCTCTAATTATGCTAAATGAGGCCAATTGTGTCGCAAATTCCTCGGCAGAATGTAGTAGGATCTGGTTACCAATATTGAAAGAGGAAGTTATTAATAAGAAAATACCAGTATTAGTAAGTCAGTAACATATAGAGGATACATCATTTATGTTTTTTAAATAACGTAACATATAAAATCAGAATTTTGATGTTTGTTGAAGGTAAACTAAATTCACGAACAAATACTTACAATGTCGGGATAGTATTATGAGGTTTTTTTCCTGGTTTTTCCCTCATAATTTACTATGGAATCACTAACAGGAGAATTTTACTGTCATCATGTCATATGTTTGTCTTTTTAAAGACGAATTACATGCTATGATTTTTTCTGACAGATATTCTCAAGTTAAAGTTGATTTCATGTAATCGAATGAACTATCTTATAAGTAAAGTCGTCCCAGGAGCGCAACTCAACAATATTGGCAATATCATTTTAAAGTCGTCTACTTTAAAATGCATAATGTATGTCTGAATTGTCAATATAAATGAGTCAGATAAAATTAAATTATTAGAAGAATTTTTTCACTATGTAACAAAAAAACAAAATTTGTTTAATTTACTGTTTGTATTTTGAGAACGATTTCCGAATTGGAAATTGAAACGTCAATAAACGTATTTTTATCTTTAATTGTGGCTTATTCCCAGTTATAAATAGTAATTAATTTACAATGCCACAAGAAAATAGCTTCAGAACAATACAAACAGTAAATTAAACACATTTTGTTTTTGGTTACATAGTGAAAAATTCTTCTAATAATTTAATTTTATCTAACTCATTTATATTGGCAATTCAGACATACATTATGCATTTTAAAGTAGACAACTTTAAAATGATATTGCCAATATTGTTAAGTTGCGCTCTTGGGACGAATTTACTTATAAGATAGTTCATTCGATTACATGAAATCAACTTTAACTTGAGAATATCTGTCAGAAAAAATCATAGCATGTAATTCGTCTTTAAAAAGAGAAACATATGACATGATGACAGTAAAATTCTCCTGTTAGTGATTCCATAGTAAATTATGAGGGAAAACCAGGAAAAAAACCTCATAATACTATCCCGACATTGTAAGTATTCGTTCGTACAATAAGTTTACCTTCAATAAACACCAAAATTCTGATTTTACATGTTTCGTTATTTAAAAAACATAAATGATGTATCCTCTATATGTTACTGACTTACTAATACTGGTATTTTCTTATCAATAACTTCCTCTTTCAATATTTTTAACCAGATCCTACTACATTCTGCCGAGGAATTTGCGGACACAATTGGCCTCATTTAGCATAATTAAAGCCGCTTCTTTGATTTTTCTTTTTTTACCATCCGTCTCTTTAGGACTACATTTGAATTATTCCATTGAACCCTATGTTCATTATCCCATGCGTGTTTACATATTTGAGATTTATCAAATTCTCTATTTTTAATATAAGATTGATGTTCACTTATTCTAACATTTAATGGCCTTGATATTTCACCTAAATAAAACTGATCGCATTCACAAGGTATTTTATAAATGCAATTCTTTGTCCTTTCTTGTTTATCGCTAGGTTTGGTTTTGGACAAAATAGATCTCAACGTGTTTGTTGTTTTGAATGTTGTTGAAATGATGAATTTATTGCCTATTCTTTTAAGTTTTTGTGATAATCCTTTTATGTACGGTATTGTTATTTTCCTCGTATTATTCCTTTTGTATGCTGTAGGATCTCGTTCTAAGTTGTTCTGTTCTATTCGATCGATTGTTGAAAATCCCTTATTTATAAACGATAAAGGATAATCATTTTTTAATAAAAACAGATGTTAACAAATGTTTCTCCTCCAAGAACGAATTTTCGTTAGAACAAGTAATTATGGCTCTATCGTATAAGGATTTAATTATTCCCTTTTTTACATTAATATTGTGATTTGATTTAAAATTTAAATATCTATTATATTTATATATTTATGAGACGTCAATAAACGTATTTTTATCTTTAATTGAGGCTTATTCCCAGTTAAATAGCAATTAACTATGGTTAACGTTTGCACAACATGACATCTTTGCACAGAGAAGATTTACCACAAAAACTAAAAACACTTGAAACCAAAGACATAGAAAATTATGGAAATGGCATCAAAACTGGTAAAAAACCTACGTCATTTGCCAAAATTGTCAATAAACAACTACTCTGTACTAACAAGGACAAATTGTCTAAATTATCTGATAATGAGTAGTTTGTTCTAATGTAAAAAATGTTCATTTTGAGTGTGGTTGTATAACCTATAATCTAAATAAAATTAGCTACTGTTTAATAAACATCTACAAGGTGCTTAATGGTAATGTTGAGATTCTCATTGACAATTAATTATTCTTAGCTCTTAACTATGGTTATAATCATTTGTCCACAGTAACATGTCCTAGTTAGTGCTGATTTTAATATTAACAATTTAAAAATTCTCTTAAAAAATAATAACTACACCCATGGACATAAATGTCGAATATATTGGAATTTTCCAATATTTTTTTGTAGTGACTATTATTTCAAAATAATTTTAGATTACTGATAAAAGAGGAAAGGATGCAAATATGGGCTACCCATTTTGTATTTCTTTGTAAAAAAAGAATAAAAATTCTATTTCAATTCTAAAGGTTCGTAAGAATACCTATATTTAGTTACTTATAACCTGCCCAAAGTTCAAATTGATTAAAAAATATATAACTGTTTTAAACGTACAAATAATGAAAAATTGTACTTTTGCGTCGTTTGAATAATGATCCTAAATATGGGCTACCACGAAAAATATGTCCTAAATTTGTGTGTAATGAGATAAGTGTGTGAAAAATATATTTTAATATCTAAAATACAAACAATACATCAAATAACTCATAGACCATGACGCGTGTGTTTCTTTTTTTAGTGGGAGAAAATCTATTTGCAAAAGTCACACACATATTCTTCTTTTTCGGCCCCAGCGCACTCGTTATGTGCCCACAAATGGCACATGAAGCACTTGACCCATATTTCACCAAGTTTATCCTCTGAAAAAAGTGCTTCGCAAGACATACACGTTACGTCACCTGCGTCTTGTTTAGGCTGTGTAGAAGAAAACTCATTGTAATCGCTCTCATCATCTGTAGGCACATATTCCTCTTCATCCTCGCTACTAGAACCCGATTTCTTTTTTGATTCTTTGTGACTTTGATAACCAGCTTACGTTATCCTTTTTTTCTTTTCCTTTTCTTTTTTCTTTGTCTTTTCCTACTTCGTTTTTGCTTCCCTTTGTCTTTGTTAAGAGATTGGATCAGTTCATTTTGTAAGGTGAAGAGGTTATCACTGAACACTTACTTGCTTACGCCCACGATTGGAGGTTTTTTCTTCAATAATGGCACAGGAGAAATATCATATGGTGTTTGTCAGAGATGTTCTTGAAGACGCAGATGTGGAAGGAATTGATGGAATGGGCTTATTCTCAAATAATTTTCTTTTTACACCAAGCTCTGCACAAGGTCTTCCGGAAGGCGTGGCAGACTTTCTGTAAAAGCTTGTTGTGGAAATAGCGACAAGCTGTGAACTCGTTGCAGAAATAGCATTAAGCTGTGTGTTACTTGTAGGAATAGTTTCAAGCTGTTTATTAGGCCCAGATGGAAGAGTGGGAGAATTAGATGATAAATTATTGTGGCTGGAACGACAATCCGGTGTGCTCTCAAAATTGATAGAGTTATCGTCAGAATTTGTAGGTTCATTTGAATTGACAGCAGCGGTTGAAACGACGATCACCCTATCTTCCTCATCACTCGCATCTTCAGGTACGGCTGTCACAGTATTTTCTGCTTTAATTTCAGCTGCCATAAAATCGACATCTGTAAATATGTTTTTATTCAAGGGATAAATCCCGGTAGCTCTAAATCCATTAAACGGCAATCTCTCCAGTTTGGCATTTTAAATAAGCTCTCCCAAAGAGCTCTGACACATCAAATGCACTTAGTGGACGATTATTGTGGCGCAACCAGACCCGGATCTCTTCGCTGTAGTAAGCCTTAAGAACACCCATGTAAGTTTGTCCAATGGCTGGAGTTTGTGGGTGCAATGGGGAGGCAAGACAATTATAGTGACATGATTATCTCTAGCTAAATCTATGACCACTATATTACGTGTATGGCTGTAATGACCATCCATAGTAAGCAGGATTGGTGATTTTTTTGTGGGTTTCACTGTGTCAATCAAATGTTGAAACCATCTTGTAAAAATATTGCTTTGTATCCATCCACTGTACTGCCATGATGGAACCTGGAGGAGCTTCTTTCATCAGTTGCTGGTTAATATTTTTACGTCGGAATATCATCATTGGTGGGATGAATTGGCAAGCAGTGCTCATCGATGTCACGACGGTTATCAGAGAGCCCCTTTCAGCAGAAGTATAATGATGCAATTTGTCGTTTCCTTTTTCGGCCTACTACCTGTGCAATCTTGTTTTGTACAACCGTAAGACCTGTCTCGTCCACATTGAAGATACATTTAGGTGGGTAAAATTGTTTGTCATATTCTGTTTCTAGAACATTGAAAAAGAATGCGACATTTTCTTTGTTAAAGCCTCTTGCTCGTGAATATGATGTTTCCGTTAGTCGTCGTACTGATAGCTGTTTATGACGTTGCAGGAAAAGCCTCAGCCAGGCTCTGCCTGCTGTATTACCTCCAAACGGATGTTTGATATTGTTCCTGTAAGCTAAGACGTACGCCATCCTCCTAAGATCTTTTCTGGTTAATCCATGAAATTTAGCTTCCATTTCCAATTATAACGCACTAACTCGTCCTCAAGATCATTCCCTAATGCAGCTTTACGCCCTAACTTTATTTGAGCAGCTTCAATTGGCTTTAGATTTAGAATTTTTTTTGCAGAACGTTGCAAAGTAGAACGTGGGACATTAAACATTTTTGCAGATTTCAGCGTACCCATTTCGTGCTGCCTGACAGCTATAATTGCACGTTCCATATCTCTCTCGTCCCATTTTTTTCTTTTTTTAGCTTCTTTCAGCTGTTGTTTTGACATCCTGAAACAATTGAAGTATTTTTTACATTGTTCTAAATATGGGCCACTGGCCCATAATGAAAACAGGGGCATAGTCCATATTGTAAACACGCTTGCTTTGCACAACAGAAGAGGTTATGTATAAAAATAGTCAATTTAAAGAAAATTAATTAGCATTATATCAAAGACTGATTATAGAGCTTCAACGTGACACAGACGTTTTTTTGAAATTTTGAAATTACTGTTTATTTTCAAATACTGGAATTTATCAACTTTCCCGAAAAAGTTTTGACACTCACACCAACCGACAAACAAAATTATTATAAACTGGAAAATGTCTACCATTGCGGCGCCATCGCTACGGTGATAGTTTAACCAAAGAATATAGACGCTTAGCGTCTATATTCTTTGGTTTAACTTCGCCAAATACCGTTTGCAATAGTCAAAATGTAGAGATCTGCAACGAATAGCTGTGAATCCTACCTAGCCCATATTACAAGACCAGCCCATATTTGCCGCCTTTCCTCTACTTATATAGTAGGCTGATGTACTCAACCGATTGACGTTTATTCAGTGGTTAGTGTCATTCGTGCATTTTATCCATCGAGCAAAAAGAAAACAGAGGGAATATAAAGGTAGTGGGGGCAAAAATATTGTTAGAAAGGTAGTGTCATCTTGAGAGGCCACATTAAACAAGGAAAGAGACTCTTTCCTTGTTTAAGAAATCATATTTAGTTGGGTTATGTTATTGTTTGTCCCAACTGTCACATGAAATCTTATTTAAATTGAAGTTTTTTAACAATTGTGCCACATTTTATACTGTTATCGTTAATATTTAATTAAAACTTTCTCGTCTAAGACACATTCTGAAAACTATTTTATAGCTACTGTTAACAAGTGTCGGAAAATTTAAATTTGGCGCATTCGCATTTCCGGATATGTCCGCCATCAAAATCCACTTTTTTGGTCTCCTTTTCATAACGAGTAGATTCTCTCTTTTGTCTTTTTGCTCAATGATTTTATCATACAAAACCTTCTTCATTTATTAAGTCTAGTTAAATATTGTTTTGATTTAACAAAGTTTAAAATAAGTGTGCCACCAATTCGGCACTGCGATGAAGCACATATTGTAATTTTGTACGAGGAAGGATATGCACACAAAGGTATCGCACGACGTATCAGCAGAACTGAGTCTATAATTTCGAATACTTTAAAAAGGTACCGCGAAACCGAAAATTGTTTACGAAGGCCTAGTTAAGGACGCCCAAAGTGCACAACAGCACTGGATGACCGTTTTTTGGTTCTTAATTCTACACGAAATCGTTCATTGACATCGATGCACCTCAAAAATGAGCTATTAAATGTTAGACAAGTTAATTTGAGTTCACAAACAGTTAGACAAAGATCAAAAGAAGCAAACTTAAAGCCCAGACGCCCCGCTAAAAATGTATAACTGGCAAATAATACATGAAGATCCCCGTATTAAGGCAAGCGGTGTAATTATAAACTAAAACAAACACTGTCTTGTTGGTTGAAATTATATAAATCTCGATTTTTCGCCCCAGGTGTGACTACGGTCCATAAAAAAATAGCCAGATCAGTGTCTAACGACTTTGTCGCAAGTGACTGAAACTTTTTATTAATGATGTGACCGGTGTACGCACGCACCATTTTTCTAACCCTGATGATAAATCATGTTTGTCCTCGCTCGCCATATGAGGCCAAATATCCTACTATTATTTGGCTATTAATCACGGCACTATATTTTATACTTTTCAACGCGTTATATACTTATAGTAACAAGGATTAGTCACAATTTAATGTAAGTAAAGTACATAATTAAACTACTAAATATTTAGAGTTTGTTGGCAACCAGTAAGCCGAATGTATCTTTTTTTTTAAGAAGCGTCTTTCAATCTTGTTTAAGTGTATAAATTTTGAAATTGATATGTTTAAAGCTCGTAAAGTTATTCAATTTGTTGTTTGAAAGTTTGAGCCTTCCTTTATACGTAAAAAAATTTGCAACTATCTGAGGGCCTTATTTAGGACCTACTATAAATTTAAAAATTTGCGATTTTTTTCCAGTAGGCTGGATTGCAAAATTAGTATGCAAAACCTATCCGACCGATCTTAACAAAATTTAGCACACGTTTTAAACATATGAAAAAGTTGTTCTAGGCGGAATATGGAGCTTGTAAGTCAAGTTTAGAAAGTCGAAAACATTTAAAGGATTAGCTTCATTTTTTTGTACTTTTTTTTTAATTATTGCTAATTTTTCAACAATAAACATTAAATTTTCAATTTCTAGTTAACGAAATATTGTGTAAATGTGAATAACAAAACTTTTAATTTCCTATAATTTTTTATCTAGGACCAATATTTTCCGAATTATAAACGAAAATAGGAGCAAAAAAAATGAGAAATTTTCAATTATTTTTAAACTTTGTTAAATAAAAAATTTAGCACAGGGTTTTGCGACTGACGCATATCGTGATTATCCATATTGAGTACATCCTGAAGGGATTCCAGCAAAAATTAGCTTCCTATGGAAAATGTCCATTATGATCTGAATTTCTACTGATCCCGCCTGGTCTAGTAGGAATCCTGGTTTGTATAGAAAATGTAATTAGGTGTGGGTTATTACTGCACTATGGTTGGCCGGGCCAAATTAAGTACGCAAGACATGATTCTGATAAAAAAGATGTTCAAATGTCCAGGTTAGAAACGTCAGGATAAGGTCTGATGAGTTGGTAGTTTCAAATTTATAGGATCATTGAAAAATTTATTGGATCAACTTAATAGCAGTAAGGATGAAGCAAAGGTGTTGTAGATCTTTTAATATTTCCGTCATAAGAACGGTATCATCAGCATATCTTATATTATTATGTGGCTCACCGTTTAATATTGAGCCCTTATTGACTTTGGCCAACGCTAATTCTGAGATGGTTTCTCTGTATAATTTAAAAAAGAATGGCGATAAAATGCATCCTTGGCGCACCCTACGGTGAATCTTGATATGCTCAGTTAACTGATTTTCAACTTTCAGTTTTGCTGTTTAATTTCAATATAAATTTCATTTATTTCTAATGTCTCATGTTTTTATTAAAAAAATTTATTTAAAGCCGATTAGGCTGCACTCTGTTAAATGCCTTCTCAAAATTAATGAAACATGTCTTTCTGATTCATATCAGCAAACAGAGTATCCCATATACCCAGATCGTTCCTAAATCACATCTATGTATGTCTTACGCCTTTATCTAATTTTCTATGTATTCTATTGTGAATTACGAAGAGTTCTAATCGAAGAGTTATGGATTAGAATGTAATTTCCTCCCTAATTGGAGAAAACAAACCTTAGCAGTGAATAAAGATCCTGAAAAAGTTTTGTCTGACTTAGGGTAAATATCCAATAATATTATACTAAGGTCATTCCCAAGATAAGCTCGAGAACACATCTATCGGTAGGTGTGTCTTGTAGTCGCAGCTTGTTATTGGTTGGAAATTAATTTCTAACCACTGACAAGCAGCCGTGATACTAAAAACCCATTGATAGGTGTGTTATCGAGCTTATCCTGGAAATAAACTTAGTATAGGAACTACAAAGTAACTTGTGCTCTGTACCTGCCGAATAAATCATCAAATCGCACACCGGCAACAACACTATCACAAGTCGAAATTAAGTGTATTTTAAATTTTTGTTGCATTAGATGGGTTGTATTTTGTTAAACTTTCGTCAGCCTCACTGTCATATGGATAGTTTGTCATACACGCGCTAGATGGCGACTTATATCTATTACAGCTTGTAGAACTCTATTCAGCAACAGTGTAACAACTCACTTATGACAGTGTTGCACTGTCAAATATGTGTTTTTTAAATATGTGTTTTTTTGAATTTGTCGTAAAAAAATTATTATTAGTCAAAATATATCTATAGAGATAGCTGTCAGTAAATAGTTGACATCTATCTAGAGATTATAAAACAATTTGTATGAAAGAAAATAAGAGTTATCTGAATATCACCAAGTTTTAACGAATTTTTAGAAATGAATTTAACATTTCATGCTTTCATCCTAAAAAAGATCAGTGCAGTTAGTGCAGTGAAGAGTTTAAAAATGCGAAGGGTAAGGTCCATTTACAGGAAAATTATGATCGTCATTTAGAGGAAAAAACTGTCACGTATTAAAACAGATAAAGATAAACAAAGAAGCAAAGCAAGTGATTTAAAGGCAGTTCTCCAAAAACCTTGTGGGAGCATAAACTACTTTTACTATAAATATAAGTAAAGTACGTATAACTTTACCATATTTGACTTGGGATTATTGAATGGTTTCTGCTATGTTTTGGACGAAGGGGAAGGTAACCATAGATCGAACGAGATAGGATCATGTTTCTACTCATTTCTTAAAAATGAATGCTCTAAAGCCCTTCATGCTGTGTTATACTACGACAATTTCTATGGTCAAAACCAAAAAATTCCTTCGATCACTTTCAAAACATTGGTTGACGGTCATACGCAAAATAAAAAACATGCACTTCCTGATTTAAAAAGAGAAGAAACGTGTGGTAAGTTTTGGTCCCATTTACACTCTTTCGTAGTGGAATCCTGTAATTTCTAATGCAAAAGCTGATACTCCACGCAAAATTATAGAAATGAAATTTACAGATTTTTTTGATATCAAATATTTGTAGGAGAAAATGGAAACAAATTTTGTTTTAAATTCCGATGGAGAAAAAGTTTTGTGTAAAAAAAATTATAATTTGAAAAACAAACAGCGGAAACTTCATTTGCTTACCTTATAATAATATTGAATTAAAACAGCTCTATAATACACTACTGAAACTTTTAATTTTAACGGACTGAGATTATTTAGTCTAACTGAAAAAAGAGCTCTAATATATTATATCGTAAGGAGAATATTTTAAAGGAAACGGATAAATTTTTTTTTGAGACAAACATATTCACCTCCTCTTCACTTACAAACCTCGTCTATTACCTAAACAAAAGAGACGACTTACTGACTTACTAGTTCATACCGCGTAATTGTATTCAAATAAATTAAGGGAGGAATCATCAATTAGTACAAATAAACAAAAAAAAAATAGTAAAGATACGAGTAGTATAATAAATATTTCCTCTTAAAATTATATTTAAATTATTTTGTAATATCAGTATTTGATACAATTGGCTGAACAAAGCTCTCCACTATAACTTACGCGATTATTAATGTTATCATAACAAAACGCTGGTTACGCTACTTAACAAGATTAACTAATTAAGATAGAGCTTGTTGAGTTGGTTATTAGCTGCGATATGAACCTCCAGGGTGATGAAATATTAGTGTTATGATTAACAGCGTGTAATGTTATGAAATTAATGGTTGTTTGGGTCGTTTAATGCTAAAATAATAAATGGAATTAAACGGAAGGCGTATTTTAAAAGCAAAATATACAAGAATAATTAGGCACTGTAGTGTTTATGTAAGTAGAATATTAAACTAGAGAAATATACTTACAATAATTTTATAACTACTTAAATTATAAATAGAAACTAGGAAAATGCTTTTCATATCTCGCAAAAAATACGAAAATTCGAAGACTTGTTAGGCTAATGGTTAGACTATACAGAGTTGGGATAGGGTATGGAACCAAGTAAAAAATAATTACTACTCTATGCCCGGTTTAATCGGAAATACCCTCAACTTAGGTTATTTAAGTGGGACAACCTCTTGATTTGAGCAGATTTAAAAAAAACCTTTTTTTTTTAACCCATTCTCTATCCTTCCATTGTTGGTTATAGGTCTCCCCCAGTTCTCTCCATCTTTCCCTATCTTGAGCTGTTCTCTGCCATGTGGGACCTTCATTGAGACGTTCATTGTGTCCAGCCCATTTCCATTTCAGTTTTGCTGCTTGTTCTATCGCGTCTACTGTCTTTGTTCTGGTTCTGATCCACTGGTTACGTTTTCTATCTCTAAGTGATACACCCAACATTTGTCTCTCCGTCGCTCTTTGTGCCTTCCTTATCCTATCCAAATTGGCCTGTGTAAATGTCCATGTCTGTGCTCCGTAGGTGAGCACCGGTATTATACAGGAGTTATATACCTTGCTTCGTAAGTATAGAGAGATTGTTTGATTTTTTAGAACGTAAGAAAGTTTGCCGAACGCTGCCCATCCCATTCTTACTCGTCTCGATATTTCGGCTGTTTGATTTTCTCTGTTAGCTCTGATTGCTTGTCCTACATAGATATACTCATTTACCTGTTCTGTTTTTTCTGTAAAAAAAAAACTTAATATTCCTAAATCAAACATTTTGGAATTTGGGTTTTAAATTTAAAAGAGATGATCATTGAAGAGCTTAAATTGAAAGAATTCTTATCGCAGCACAACGACCGTGTTTCTTACGTAAATACATAGAATAAACAGAAATAGTATGTTTCCACTAGAAGTTGTATTTTTTGACGAAACGTGACGAAACGTGAAATAAACTGGTGTTATGACGTAATGACCTTCTCCATTTATATTAATTAGAATAGATACTCCTAGGAATTGGAGAAATAAATGTAGATTTATGGGCATCGAAGTGGGATAAGAAACTCTGTATACATTGTTGTTTGCAGATGATCAGGTGGTGGTTGCAACCGATGAGGAAGATATAAATTATATGAATCGAAAATTATTTGAGGAATATGCCAAATGGGGGCTTACTGTAAACATAAGCAAAAAAGAATATTTAAAAATTGGAGGAAATACCACAGATCTGAGGCTTGAAAACGCAGTCATAAAAGGTTGCAACTAGTATAAATATCTAGGAACCATCATATCAGCAAATGGCAGACTTAAGATAGATTTACAAAACCGAATAACCCAAGGAAAAAAATGTATCTGAATACTGAATTCATTACTGTTGTCTAATAAAATAAAGATGCATACCAAACTTCGTGTATACAGAGCAATTGTAGAACCGATTATCACATATGGTGCCGAATGTTGGACGATGACAAAGAATGAACGAGATAAAGTAGACGTTGTGGAAATGGATTATCTTTGAAGGTCATGTCGAGTATCGAGAATGGAAAGAATCAGGAATGAGGAAATACGAAACCGTACAGAATTAGAGATACTCTTTCAGATAGAATACAAGGAAGGCAATTATAATGGTATGATCACGTGATGAGAATGAAGGAGGAGCGGTAGCCAAAGAAAGCCTTAATGTATGTTCCGCCAGAAAGAAGGAAAAGGGGAAGACCACCAAATTTCTGGAGAAGAGAAATTACAAAAACAATGCAATCTGGAGGCTTAGAAGAGAGAGATTGGAGAGATAGGAAAAGATAGAGGCTGAAATGCGGGAAGCGGCAATCGCCGTAGGACCCCCGTTATATGATGATAAGAATAGATACTTCTAATCAAAGCAATATATCGGTAGTCGTTTAGGTAGTCAGCCAATGCTCGAAGTATTTTGTGATGATATCAAACGCGTCTTCATAGTCTACGAATGTAAGAAATATAGGCTTGTTGTATTCTGTGCACTTTTCTATTGGCATTTTAATAACTTATAGATGACTAATAGTTGTTCCGTATCTGTAGCGGAACCCATCCTCTTCGCAAGGTTAGTAACTATCCACAAGCTATTTTGTTATTATTTTTATGAATAGTTTGTATGTATGGGAGAACAAACTAGTAGGTCTATAGTTTTTAAGGTCTAAAATTTCACCTTTTTTGTGGATTATGGTTATTATTGATATATTGATATAACTAGTTACGAAGATGTTGAAGAAGAAGTACGACAACAAAGCTTAAAAGCAAGTAAAGCGGCGGGTATTCTTAATGACACAATATGGAAGAACAAACAGCTAAGACAAAACACAAAAACAAGAATCTATAAAGCAGCAATTAGACCTATATTAACATACACGGCAGAGACAAGACCTGACACATCTAAAACGAGACGACTGCTGGAAACAACAGAGATGAAAATACTCCGACGAATATAAGGAACAAGTCTAAAGTAAAAACATAAGAAGAGCATGGAATATAGAAGTCATAAATGGATGGGTGACAAAACGAAAACAAGAGTTGAACGAATCAGTAGAATGACAATAGAATAGTACGAATGAATAGCTCGAGATAAGTCACCAAATGAACGAAGAAGTATTGGTAGACCAAGAAAAATATGTTGCGACAATTTAAAAAATTTAGGAGGCTAATATTATGGAAAAAACTGGCTTTAAAGTCCTTATGCTAAAAGGAAGAAGAAGAAGATGGTTATAATTGCATTACTCCATTGGTAAGAGGTTACGCGTTCAGTCAAACAAACATTGAACACCTATTTCAACACATTTATTAACGTTTCTTCTTCTTCTTTGATTTGTTTTATTACTATTCCATCTTCTCCAGGTGATTTATTCTATGTCATCTATTATTACGACTAGGATTGAACATGAAGTCCCCGTTTAGGATCCTATGATTCTCTTCAAGTTTGCTTTTCAAGTTTGTTGGTTATCACAGTACAAGGCAAAACAGCATTAAAAAAGGCACTGGGGCAGGTTGTCGTAGGCGTGTGTTGTGGAGCATCTTGAGGGCTGTTGGCATCTTGGTGGCCGAGTCGAATCAGAGGTGAGAGCTTCTGACTGGATGAAATGTTCTTTTTCCAGGGTGTAGTGTTTGTGTTTTTTGAGCTAAATATGGCAAATACCGAGTCTCTAGCTACTTTTGTTCCTGCAAGTCATTTTTACGCCTACATTCTACTCCAGAGCTATTGTATTCCACTAAAATTCTGTTATTGGGCGTTTGCGTTAATATCCAGGTATCGTCAACTTTCGTGGTTTTGCCACAAATAGCCCAGTGTGTGTGTAAGATGGCATGAAACTGATGAACGCTACCATTTTCGTGTTATTTTAGTTCCGTCAGTTGTTTAATGTCCTCAGCCGACTCTAGAATTTGTGACTTACACATTTGCACATGTATTCGGTTTTCGGCTGAAGGCGTAAACGAAGAAGTTACTTTGGTAGCAGAAAGAGAACTTTTTTCACCATCAGGCAAGTTACAAGATTTGTGTGTGAATTTGTATGTGCTGACCCGGATAAACGAAAACTGTGTTCTCTAGTAACCATTGTTTTTGCAAGCCGTTTATACATCTACGATCAACTTCAGAACTAGTGTATTACACTAAAATTCGTGTTATTGATCTCTTGCGTTAACGAGGAGCCCTCGTCGAAGTTCGATAGATAGTCTGAATCATTGCCAAGTCAGGTAAAACAATAGTTACGGCTATTTTCTTGGGGGGCGGACAGGAATCATTAAGTAGTGAGATTGTAGTGAGAAACCGCAAAAAACCAACTTCCCTCTATCCGGTATAAGGAAAAGATTTTGGTGGTAAATTGGTTCTGTAAGCCAGAAGAGTAGGTTTGAGGATGTCAGCGTACTCGCCCGGGTAGTCATCAATGTAAGCCTGCATTAGAATGAATGGAAGTTTTTTGTGTGTTAGCTTCCGAGTTTGTACCTGACTTAATTGACAGCAGGAGCTTTTTAGGGTTTCTTGGGTGTTTGAGCGGGGGTCGTTGATGATCCTAAGGGTAAAGTTCTTGTTAAGAGTGTGTATTCTTTCGTGGATTGTGGCAACATTTAATATGTTATGGATTTTATGACATGAGAATCTCCATGGTTTATTGTTTACACTACGCAGAATTCTTTGTTCGGCTGTGAGTAGTTTATATGTCTGATAGTCTTTCAGAAGACAGTACAAGTTAGACTTATTCTCTATAACGAATCAAATGAAATTTTATGTATGAGCGTTTTTGTGTGTGTTCGTCCGATTTTCAATGTTTGAGGAGACAGGCTCGATTTCTAACCCTGTCTAAAGTTGGCCTTAGATCAGGTTCCCAGTCGAATGATTCAGCACACACCAAATTGACAGTGACGTCATTCGATCTAATCATTCGTTTGCATTGGTTACATTTTAAGTAATATGCTAGACGCGTGCTACTTGCTACTTGCCACATGCCACGTTACTTCGGTGGGCGCTCGCCCTTAGGGAGATGAGTTTGACATCTCCGAGAAAGCTCTTATTTCTCCTGTTGTGATATCTGGGATGTCTTCTGAGCCTATATTTTGAATTTTTGTTATTTGATTTTGATAAGGATCTGGAAGTTCTTTTACTTTTATACAATTCTAAGAAAAAATTTTAAGTAATTTTAAAATAACCTTCTTATTTGTTTTAAGTTTTCCCTATTTACAAGTTTGCAAATATTTTTCGATTCTTCAGTCATTTCTTAGAGCAGAAACTTTAAACTTTTATGATTATTGATGGCTTAAGCTATGTGTATAAGTTTGTCATTTCTGACATATTTTCGAATTGATTTTGAGATATCTTCAGATATCGGTTTAACTGCCTAAGTGTTACAAAATTATCTGTGTATTTCTCTTTTAATTCTCTTTTTTTTTTGTTTATAAAATCTTTAGTAGCTTGGGTGAGTTTATCCTTATTATTTTTTCCTCTTCTTATATTTTCAATGAGCGTTTTTAATCCCAGTATTTATTCGCATGTTTGTCAAATAAATAAAGAGTAGGATTTTCACTAATATACTAATAAATAAAACAATTAAACTTTAGAATCAATTTATTGCGTTGTGGGCGTCTTAATAAAAAAGGAAAATGAAACAACGAAACGGTTTTTTAATCTTGCATAAATATTCACAGCAATGGCTATTATTTTTATTAAAAGAGTGTTGAAATTTTATAGAAAGACAACCGATTGTTTCTTTAATTTTATTATTCTCCTCCTTGGATTCCCACGCCGTTTGTTTTCTGATTTACGACAAATATTCCAATATGCCGAATCTCGAGTCCTATTTTTTACACCTTCAGTCGGCGAGTGCTCGACAATGGAGTGGCGATGTCTCTTGTGTCCGGACCATTTTATTAATGATGCGAGTGAATCTAAAACTCATATTGTGTTTATGAAACAGGGATTCTAGTTTGTATCTTTTATAATTGATCGTTGTGAAACCAAAACTTTTATTGTCAACGACAGATCTTATCTTAAGAGGTTTTAAAACATAGATTTACGCCCAACTAATCATTTTCTGATATATATAGTTTGAGCTGTATAAAGAATATATATTTTATTATTTATTTGTATATTATTTTTGTAAATTTTTGAAGTATTATCTCATTGGGCCTCTTTAATTTTTTTGTTGCAGTATTTTTTTAATTATATCTGTTTAACTTATCATGCGGCCCTTGACACATATATACACAGATTATATTGAACACAATACACATATTACAACACTAAAAGCATACATCTAAATTATTTATATATCGACTCTATCGACTCTGCAGTCGTAGTTAGCAAGTATCCCGAAGGCACTGTAATGTATCTGGTATCTGCTTTATTCTTCTTCTTAACGTGCCTCATACCTAAATACATTGGCGATCATCTTGGCCCATTGATTCTATTTGCAGCCGTTCTGAAAAGTTCTATTGACGTTTTCCCATTCCTTTGTCTTAGATTCTTTAATCAGGACGTGCGTCTTCTTCCCGGTCCTCTTTTGCCTTCCACCTTCCCTTGTATGATTAGCTGCATCAATTCATATTTCTCGTTTCTTAGTATGTGACCAAAGTAGCTGATTTCTCTTTTTTTATATATAAAGTGTTGAATATTTCTTTATCTTTTTTCATTCTTCGTAGCGTTTGCGCACTTGTTATGTGTTGTGTCCAAGATACGTAGCATCTCAATACTCTAGTTCTAATTTCAATTTTGAGTTTTCCATTGCATAATATTGCTTTCATCTTATTAAAAGCACTTCTAGCTATCTCAATACGCTGTTTTATTTCCGTACTTTTATCCCATTCTTCATTTAGTTCATAACCTAAGTACTGCCCTCTGTGCACTCTGCCTAAAAGTTTTCCTTTAGCATAAACACTGTCTTCCTCAATCTTGTTCTTGCTTACCACCACGATTTTTGTTTTATTTGTGTACATTGCCATTCCATATCTTTTGCAGTATTGGGTAATGCGATCAACCAAGAACTGCAGTCCTTTTCTGCTGTCTACAAGGAGCATTGTGTCATCTGCTTATCTAAGATTATTTAGAAGTATTCCGTTAATGAATATGTCTTCATTTACATCTTTGATGCCTCTTTAAACAATTCTTCTAAATACATATTAAAAAGTAAAGAGGAATAGTAGAGGACGATGTAGAGGACAATAATTCTCACGTCTTCGTCATCTAATTTTGTGGTCTACAGTTTTTTGCCATTGGTTTTCAACTATTTTGTCATCTAGTTTTTTATGGATACGTTAGTGTATCACTCGTAAGAACACTTTTAGAATATGATTTATGAAGCCAATTGTTCTGTGCTCTTCACACTTCATTGCGTTTGATTTTTGGTCATTGGAATAAATATTGATATTAACCATTCCTCCGAAATTTCTCCCGTATAATAAATGCCATTAAATCATTTTATTAGTGTGCCCATATGATGTTTTGTTAATATTAAGATTTTTGTAGGTATTTTATCCGATCCCATGGCCTTCTCATTTTTTATACGTTTTAGCGCTTCCTCAATTTCGTCTTTGGTGATTGATGTACCATTTCTTCCTATTGGTTCAAAGACCTCAATTTTCTCGTCGTCTTCGAATAGCTTTTTTATGTATTCTTTCTATCTGTTTATTTTATCTGTACATTCTGTTATTATCTTGTTATTTTTATCCATGATATTTCCGATACCCTTCTTCTTGTATATGTCAACTGTCTCTTTGATTTTTTGGTGTACGTTAAAACTGTCATGTTGTTTATCTAACCTTTCTATTTCTTCACACGTTTCTGATAGCCACACTTCCTTAGCTTCTTTGATTTTCTGTTTGACTATTTTATTACTTTTTTATTTGTACTGTTGTTCGTTTTTATTCCTGTGTGTCCTTCTTTCCGTCATCAGTTCTTTTATCTCTTGTGTGATCCATTGTTTATTTTTAAAAGATGTGTCTTTTTGAAGTTTTTGTTTTGTGATATTTCTCAAGATCTCCTCTACTGTCCTCCATTTTGCTTCAATATGCTTTGTTGTTACCGCAAATTGAACAATTTTTTGGACAAAGCTTACAAAAAGTCAAAACGATAACAATAACAATTTAAAATTAACTAAAATCACCTAAATCGTCAATATCACAAAATAAATGATAATAAAATATACAATCCATTGTACAATTTTATTTAATTTGCAAATTGCATAAAAAAATCTTACGAACTATTAAGTTCAAGTTGCTGCATGTGATACCCAAAATATGTATAAAACTACTTTAGTTACCTGGACCTAAACTTATTGTAATTTCTTAGTTAGTCGTTAAGAAACTCTTCCACTGAATAATATGGTCATCAGATATACAGACTTTTTTCAATTTACGGAACTTTAGGAAAGAAGTTGTAGATTTAAGTTGAAAAGGGGAATTGTCTGCCGAATATAATGAAGATTTCTTTACTAGTTCCGTTAACAGGATCGGTAGCAAACAGTTTCTAAAATCTATAAAAAGGAAAGAGTTAAAATCCCGTGATTTTTGAAGCCGCTTCTGCAATGTGTTGTTCTACTGAGACCAAAAGATACCGTATCGCCCTTTTTGTAATTTAGAAATAACATCAGATAAGACAGCTTTACTAGAACCCAAAAAAGGAAGGCCATATCGTAAATGGGGCTCGAACAAAGAAAAATATGTTATTTTGGAAGATGCTAAATTGATTTCCTTCGAAACAGATCCTGGTTGAAGAGCTCCTTTATAGGATTTATAGTCTTGGTCACTGTACTTGTCTAGTGATGTCATTTATCAAGATAAGAAAAAGTAGAGGATCCAGTACTGAACCTTGTGGTACTCCACATACAATGCTTTTGTGACTGGAATCAGTATCATTTGCTCTAACTAGTTGTTTTCTATTTTCCAACTTAGATTGAGCTGTGTTAGTTTTATTTAGAAAATCTTTCATTGTAGATCAAGTTTCTCTTGCAACATGTTTAGAGCTTTCCAGATAATTTTGATAGCACATTTTTTAGCTGTCTTGATACGTTTTAACTAGGTTCCTCTATATATGGAGATATTATATTCAGTGACAAAGACGTTGGTAGTAAATTTCTTGATGTACAGTAGTAAACGCATATTATTGGCTGATGCACGGATACCTTTGTTAGTCCAAGGTTTGTGATGTTTTGACTTTTGTTTGATGCCAGAACAACTACATTGCACCTCAGTACACTACAGGACTACAGGCATTAGCAAGTTATTTGTATCTGTTGCTTTCTATGCATTCTAAGACCTGATCAGGACTACTGTCATGTTGCAACACATTCAATATACATTAAGTTTCTCTGTACTTTATTTACTTAGGTCGTTATATAGAATTTTTAATAAAACAAAATGGTAATATGTCTTCTGTCTAAAAAAAATATCTATATTATTCTATTAAAAGGCTTTCAATTTTATTTGACGAGTTGTATCTCTGGACCTATCGTATTTTCTGACCCTCATAAAGTGGACAAAACATCAGCAAAAAATGAAATCCATATAGGAGCAAAGGCTAAATCCAATTTATGTAATATGTTTATGATAGCGCGGGAGTTACTTGACAAATGGCCCATATCGCCGATCGGCAACTCTACGTCTGAGTTTTCGTTTGATCTGTACACAGTAAAAAATATACCAAAAATATTTTTATCTGTAAAAGTGAATTTCTTGAGAATACCAACAAAATATAGACAGTTGTTTACAATTATTTTCAAAAATAAAGAGTTAATAGGGTATCGAGAACGAGTATCCACTGAAACGAGAATAAGCTTGTTCTGCTTTTCTTACGATCTTGTTCTTCACCTCGTTAATCTCTTACCTGTTTGTCTTACAAAATGTCGAGTTGAACTGTTTATATATTGTTATGATATGTAAAATCGAGAAAAATATTGGTTTGCTTAAAATATTTCAAAGTTCCAAAAAATTAAAATAATTCAGATAAGTAGGATAATAAACAACAAACATTTCGAAGAAGGAAAGTCTTTAAATTTTTGGATTACCTGTATTGAACAAAACGTAAGATATGCATAAATTATTTTCTTTGTTAAAATATATTTGAGTGACCTGCATAAGCTTAAGTGAAATCCTAGACAATGGAAGCGGTTTTCCAAATAAATGTTGTGCAGTAATTAGGACAATAGAATAGATTTTAAAAAGATATGTTTTTGTTAGTTCTTAGAATTGGTAGGAAAAGATTATTTTGTAAATAAGTTTTAGGAAATTTTATAATTGTAGGTAAAAATTTGTGTGTTATCGAAATGAAGAAATGGGAGATGTATGACGCGTTTTGATTGGATGAGGGTGAAAAAGGTGGGATGGTTGGTTTGAGAATGAGACTTTAGTTAGTTTTTGAAAAAAAAACATAGTCAGTTGGTTTCAAAGGTGCAAGGCGAACGGCCGTTGTTCTCGGGTAGTTTCCCAGAGGTAGAAAGCAGTAGCAGTGAAAGTTTGTGAGTTTTCGTGTAGTTAGTGTATCTGACAGAAGCTGATCCAGTAAAAGATTGTAAGTTATATTTTCTACTTAGATTCCAAGATCCACTGTTCAGGCCAACGAGAGATTCAGTTTATCGTAAAGAGAAGATATTCCAAGAGTCATATTTCACTCAGGCCAACGAGAGATTCAGTTGCCATTCAAGGACAAACTTGCAATATTTTGTTGTAAGATTGCTGATTACCTAAGGAGCTGCTAAGAATAGATAGTGTAGGCTACAAGGAACAAGGATTTGGACCACTCATCATCATAGAGAGATAGTTTTGTTTTTCTGCAGTTTTCTTTCATTGATAACACAATTTTTACAATTACTTTGGAAAAGATATAAATATTTTGATTAGGAGATTTAGAATAATAATTGGGATTTTGAGATTTTAACTAATATTGTTTGTACCATTAATTTTGAAGGTTCAGGTACGTAGAACAAAATTTTGAGAATCATTATATGAGATATTGTTTATTGAAAACATTTGAGTGTGAATTTTATTTTATTATTTTTATTTCAATATATAATGTTAGATCCTATATGTTTTTTATTATTCCGGTATTCTTTGGACCTTACCTTTCACATGTAATAGCATAGATATTGAAGCACGAATATAACCCTGAGATAAGAGAATTAAAAAGTGTGATAGAATCGTAATCATATCATTTAAATAATTTGAATTAATTAATTAATTAATTAGCTAATTAATTGCTTGGCGCACTAAGACTTTAAATATCTCAATAATATATTCAATTGTTTCTTTTTTTTTAATTCAGTTTTTACAATTTTTTTATTTTGTCACTTTTTCTAATCTTATAATTAATAGAGAAATCTTCTACTTTTTCCTGTGGTGCTCGGTTTTATTATTCTTGTAAGTTTTTTCTAATTACTGAATTATATAAATACATAAATGTTTTATTCACAAAAAAAGGAAAAGTCTGGATTTCATTACTTTTTTGTCATAATTTAGGCTTTATGAGTCTAGAAAGGTACTAGTTCAACAAATTTAACAACATATTCAATTCTGGAGAAATACCAACAGAATGGCTTAAATCAGAGTTTATTGCACTTCCAAAAAATCACGAACCAAAAAAATGCGAAGATTAACGCACTAGAAGCCTCATGATTCATCAAGAAGCAATCATTTGGGACGTAGCCAATTGTTTATTTTAAAAGATCTAGACAATATACCTAAATTTTTATTTGTAATCAATCTTTTCAAATACTTTCTTAGTTGTTCTGAACACATCTGCTTTATTTACAGAGCCATAGACTGCATTTTAGTTCATTTGACTTCTAGATAAAATTGTCCTTTGCTATCATTTTAACTACCTGTTCACTTTCAAGAATCGTTGCTGGTTCTTTTAATCCCTCATATGTTTTGTGTTTCCCTTAACTCCTATGTTTCGTCTTCAAGATTTTCTTCTTTAACCTTCATACTAAGTGTTTAATAAAAAATTTTAACCATCATATACATACATATTTGTTTTGCTGTTAACAGCTTTCCGTTTCGACGTCTGTATATGTTTGTCATATTCATGTTAATGTCTGTCAATATTCATGACCAGGCTAAATTGAATAATAAAAATTTACACTCAATTGCTCAGTCTGATATTCTTGTTATGTTGAAAATATTGGGCACAGCCCAATATTTATTTTGTTTATTTTATCGTAAGCTTTTATAATTATTGATATTATTATTAAGTGTGGTCTTTTCCCAATATCTTTTTCTTTCCTGCAGAAATTCTGAAAAATATTGCGACAACAAAGTTTTGTAGTGTAAGTATATGGGTTATTGAATCAGCTTTTACGACTCACATATCGGCTGACCGCTCATATCATAACTCAAGCAGATGGGGATTACCTCTTAGGTGATTAGGGCCATCCGTCTCCGGTATCACCGGGGCACGTCAAAATCCTACTGAAATATGGACATATATGGCGAGCTAATATCGATAAGGTAAGAGATGAGGTCAAATTTGTCTACATCGGAAAATGAATATATATTTTAAGGGGAGTAATTTTTTGGAATAAATTTTTCAATAAGATTAATGCTCTAATATTAATTTGATCCATTTTTACCGAATGAGGGGAAAAAACTTTTTAATGACATGATTAATAATACATGATTAATAATACTGTAAATTATATAAAAATGTTATTTTAAAAATTTTTTATAACTGTAATAAATTATTGAAGATGATGATAATTTAGAAGGTAATTGAATACAGTTTTAAAATCAAGTTTGTCATTTTGGCCTCATTCACATTTTCTATGCCTTTATCCATACTTTTTAAATATGCTTTTTAATTATGACTTATATTATACCTTAAATTATTATAACAAACCCCCTCTGTGGCTCAGTGGTAAGAGCGCCTACTTTTAAACCTAAAGGTCGTGAGTTCGAATCTTATCTGGGTGGAGAAATTTTCGTTTATTAAAAATTAATAAATGAAAATAATTTCTATCCTTGTGCGATCGGTACTCACCGGAGGGACCGCAGTCTCTTAGCAAAGACAATGACGTCGACTTTGCTAAGTATCAAGACAATTACTCTACACACACACACACTACACTAGGTAGCTGACTGTACCATGCCAATGATCTTAGTTGTCGAGGCATTAACTCAATAATAAAAAAAATATATTATAACTTAAAAATGAATTTATTCATTCAATTGTTGATTTTTCTGGAGTGAATCCAGTTTGATATTTACCAACTATGCCCACTGTGTAAACTTGCAGCCTTTCGTAGAGAATATTTGCTAGAAATTTTGTAAGCAGTTGTTAACAGGGTTATACCTCTATACTCGTCACACTGGAGCTGGTCACCTTTTTTAGATTATTCTTAAGGGAAATTAATTTGGTTTTTGAAAAATTAAAAGTCAAATGATTAGCTTGCACGTCATTGCATGTAATTTAACGATCTTAAGTTTTTGTAGGAGATTCTATTTTTTTTAGTAACCTAAGTTTTCTTACTTTTCGATTTAGGAATTCTTTTTTAAAATGCTAAATTGAAAATCTTCATGAGAGTGTCATGGAATATGAAGCAAATCAGGAGAGCAAAAAATATTATTCCAATCTTCCTAATCGCATAATTTGATAAACCTGTCAAAATTACTTTTGCTGAAAATCCTACCCCACCTGTCTGTATAAAGTGGATTCTTAAAGGAAAATTCACATAGAATGGGATGATGATCTGATAAAAAATAGGGATCAAAAAAAAATCACTCTGCACACAGAAATATCTGGATGTAGATTAGTAGAAATATAATCCAATGTGCTGTTATCTCTGGTTGGATCGATAACCAGCATTCTCATATTAAAACTATTAAGTAAATTTGTAATATATCAGTTTAGTTATTCTTCCCACAAGTCTGTAATGAAAGATAAACCTTTGAAAGAATCGTGTAGAAGATGATAAGTGACTCGAATTAAGTCGAAACACAACCGTCTATATTTCTTTTCTTGGAATGTTTTTGTTTAATTTTTTGGAATTGAGACTTAACTGTTATATATCTTTTTTGCATAAGAATTTACAGAATGCAGTGTATTGTTCTGAGCTATTGAAGAGTTTTTAAACCCCCTATTTTAGTAACGTTAAACGTTATACCTTATTCTGCTCATGCGCATTAACAGAAAAATAACGGATTACTTTATTAGCGGATAAGGTATTTCCTTATTTAGGTAAAGATTAGGTTTACATTATTAAGGGATTATGTGTTTGTAACGTTGTCAAATGCCAGATATCTAAATCATAAAAAACAAAAAAAGTCATATGAGCAGAATAAAAGATAACTAGAATAAAAAATATAGAAAATTTAGTTCAGCATCTTTCTCTTCAATTGTTTCCAACACAAAATGTGGTCTTGGTGCAACAGGTATTCCAGAATCAAAAATATTGTGAAAAATTAAGCCTCTTTTCAATTGTGATCTATTACTTTTCTGTGTCTTCGTCGTCTTAATATATTTTCAATATTTTCTTCCATTATAGCAAATAATTCAAATAAATTATATATAAAGTATAACGTGGTATGGTATAACTGCCTTTTAATAGGTTACGTTCGTCAATGTCAATTAACGTTAATCCACGTTAATCCTGAAAGGATTCAAAAACTATTTTAAGTAAAAACGTTATCCCTTATTTATTATTCAAGGCGCATGACAAGTATAACGTTTTATGTTTAACGTCCATCGAAAAGTAAAGCGCCTAAAAACTCTATTATGTTAAAATTTCTTTTATTATACCCAGTATTGTGTCATGCTATGCTTCATTATTTTATATTCCTACACTCAGTACTAATATCCTGGTTAATTCCCCAGTTAGGTATATGGATAGGTAACTTATTAAATGAAAATCAATTTTAATAGCAATATACAATGCTTTTTCTAATACACCTTAATTGTGTAAAATAAGAAACATATGAGTTTTCTTTTTAGTATTGTTAAGTAAGTGTTGTTAATTATTTGGTTTTTGCTATATAAAAACATATTTCGTTTGTCCAGTTAATATTTTTATGGTTTTTTATATAATTCCTGTAATTAAATGTAAGCTTTGTTGGAAATAGACAAAAATATTTATTTTCCTGATTACTATTCATATACAAAATCAATTTCATAAAATTAAAAAATACCATTAATATTCATCCGAATTTAAATACTACTAAAATTAGATATTTTACATCCCAGTAGTAATTCTTTTCGTAAACCAAGTTATTTCATTTTTCTATTAGGAACCAGGTAAATGTTCTTCCGAAATGTGTACATATCGCGTGATGAAGTGTGAACGAACTAATAAGAGCTAATATTGATTTAATCTTCCTCTTAATACAAAACCGACCAAATCGTGTGGAAAATTAAAATACGCCTTTTATAAAATCCAATTCCACGGCATATAATTTTATTTCTCTTTCAGAAGTTCTACCCATCACCGGATTCAAATAATAGGTATGAAATTAAAAAACTGTTTAAAAAAATTGCAAATCATTGGGACCGTAAGGAAATTTTTTATGAAAGTTCACCATGAGAAATGTAACAGGTGCTGTAAATGTTGGCAAAAAAAAAACACAACTTAAGCTGTGATTAAAATTTTTCAAAGTATACCTATCTAGATTTTTGCTTGAATACATGTAAGTCGATCTAAATCATAGACGAAAACAAATATGTGATGGTGAGGAGACAATCTAAGATATGGACATTCCAAATCAAAAATGTCTAGTTTTTTTAAATTGCTATTAAAAATTAAAAGTTTTTTACGACTACATATTAATTCGTGACATTTAAATTCAACAAGCATTTAATTAAAAAAAAAACTATAATGCCCAGTTGCACCAACAGACTAAATTAACTGATTTGCTAACTGTCAATTCGACGATTTAAATCAACGATCAATGGTTATTTTTCAAACGCGTTGCACCATTCTAAAAAACCATTGGTTTACAAACTAACAATTTATACGGGGCAACATTGCACGAGTACAAATTATTTCGATTATTTCATTCGAATCGGAGTGTGATCTGTCAAAAAGATTGTCAACAAAAAAGTTTTGTAAGGATATGCCAATCCAATTGAACATTGAACTAACATTGTTTTCTTGCAATTTTGTATGTGTGTGTGTAGTGTGTACTTAAGATGGAAAATAAAGGAAGCCATTTCTCTATGTAGAGAAAAATATAATTTTAGATCTAACAAATATAAATTTATTATAGAAAATAAACAAACGGATGGTCTGACCAACAAATAAAAAGCCATTGCATGGGAAAACATTACTAAAGAATTTAATGCTATGAACGTAAATACGCATTGCACCTTTATTTAATGGATTTAATGGAGACACCGGATTATTTCTTCCTGCCTATAACTTAAATGTTAATGAACACGTTCTAAAAGGACCTACACTGTTTTCTTGCTTACTCGATATCTAAAAATAATTAAAATGCATTTCTAGTCATTCAGATAAATAATGATATTATACCTTGCTTTAAATTCAACTTCATTATATTAGTTATACAAATCATTGCGATCTCTTACATATCTTATATTTGGTAACATATGCATTATCTTCCAAATGTCAGAAGATGAACTCGACGATGACGATGATGATAAATCCATTTTTTTTTAATTATAATCTATAATACTTAATCAAATTTTTGCTAGAAACACTTTAATAATATAAATAAACCTCCTCTGTGGCTCAGTGGTAAGAGCCCCTACCTTTAAATCTAGAGGTCGTGAGTTCGAATCTCATCTGGGTGGAAATTTTCGTTTATTAAAAATTAATAAATGAAAATAATTTCTATCCTTGTGCGATCGGTAATCACCAGAGAGACCGCAGACGTTCGGATACAGTTAGAGTCTCTTAGCAAAGACAATGACGTCGACTTTGCTAAGTATCAAGACAATTACTCTAACACACACACACACTACACTAGGTACCTGACTGTACCATGCCAATTATCATAGTTGTCGAGGCATTAACCCAATAAAAAAAATAATATAAACAGTGTAAAAGTGAGGTTAAAAACAGTCGATTTTTTAAATAACCGTAGAAAATAAACCGTTACTTTTGACAGATCAAAAACAGTCAGTTCCAATCGAATAATGGTTGGTGCAACATATTCTAAAATAATCAATCCAAAATCAAAAATTAATCGTTTATTTGTTGGTGCAAATGGACATTAATCTTGTCTATATAGAATCAAATTAAAAACAATTTTTTAGTTAATTTCATAGAGTGACTATCCAGATTTTAAATTATTTTACTTTAAGTGACGTTAAAAGGAACACCTAATAATACTTAATTTATTTTACAGAATTTCTAGGAACATATTTGTTTAAGTTGGAACCAAAAAACGATCAGTTTTTCGACTATATCGATAAAGTGTAACAAAAAAGTAATTTTTATATTTATTTATAAATTTTAAAAAGATTAAAAAAATGTTGTATAATATGTTGTATAATAGTCACCCCTTGTCACATAAATGGACTCTTCCATTTGTTTACTATAACTTTGATAGACGCAAACTTAGAAATCTCTTTCAAAGTATAGACATGAAAGTTCAACTTAAAATGTTTTACTACTAACTCTTTATGTCACTTTAATACAATTTTTGAACTGATTTGTACAAATCAGTTCGACTTGTGTCGACAGTGTCGAATTGTACAAATTCGACAATATTCTATATGAAATTATCTAAAATGAGAGGTGTATAGAGTACAAGATAATAGTGTAAGAATGCAGAAGGCAAGGGGAATCCACTGCATTAAAGGTTCAACAGAACATCCCTTCTTCTTATTTGGGTCCCGTGTCCGTATTCAGACGTTGGTCGTCATCATTACGATTTCCTGAAACCTTTCTCTGTCGGTTGCTGCGCGAAATAATTCTTCTACTATGAGACAACACCATTGTCTAATAGAACGCAGCCATGAAAGTTTCTTTTCGACCAATCTAATCTCTTTCCTTTCACTTTCCTTTTATTATAAGGCGAAGTAGATGGTATTTAGGTCCTCTAATTATATGGCCAAAGTATTCTGTTTTTTCTCCCTTTTATGGTGTTTATGAGCAGACGTTCTGAATTGATGAGTTCCCAGTCATACCCAAAAGAAGAGGCCTTCCAGGTCGACAGCAAGCAAAATCCTCATTTAGATAATAAAGCTCCACATCTAAGAATACACAAATGTAGACCAAAAAGACTTGCAGCAAATGAGTAAGGTAAACAAAAATAAGTTAAAGTCTTTTGCATATCTAAAGTGTGCGATATCTCTAAATTTTCAGAGATCTTTCTTCTGTATTTTTTTGATCTTTTATAAGCTTATTAAGTCCTTCAAACGAAAAAAACATTTTCTTTTGAACTTTTTTTCCCGATATAATAAAATAAATGGCATTGTTGGGATTTCTGGGCTGATCAACATTACTGTATTTATATTTTGGATGAAGCGATGTCATATTAGATGAGATGTGATCCCTCTGTTTATTAATATCCCGAGACTATAATATTCATTAAAAATCTGTAAGCGTTTTCCTCTGAAATTTTAGCATAATATTTGAGCGGCATTTTTCATGATACGCAACTGAATGGACTTTTTTGCGCATTCCTCGTTCCATTTTGGTTTTTGTCCCATCTTTATTCTTTTTTATTTGTATTGAAACGTAAGCTTGTCCTTTACTCCTTAATATTTTTTCTTGATTTTTTTTCCACAATAATACATTTCTCTTCTTCCTTTTACCTATTTGTACTGTTTTACTGTGATTCGTTATTTTTCTTTTTTCTTTGGTTGATCCATGTTCTTATCCACTTAGTTCAATATATTTCAATTATTTGGAGAAATTGTAAAATTAGGGTCCTTTACACTGTCATCTGATCCATACGGATCACGTTCCTCATCAAATTCTACTGAGGATGTCGTCGATGATGAATCAGATGAACACGATGAGGAGCATGATGATGAACTGCTTGCTGAGGACGAAAATAAGTTTTCTAAAATATAAATTAAAAATAAGAATTTTAATATTAAAAATTATTATTTTTTTGTTACCTTGTAAAGAAGCAGAATTTTGAAAGGGGCTGTGCCAATCCTGGTGGTGGATTTGTGTATCTTCAGATTGAGAGGTTTCTTTTTCTAAAAATTCAGACATAATTTAGACATTATGGTAATTAATTACTGCCATATTTTACCTTGTAAGTCACCCGATCTGGTCTGATTTTCTTGTTTCATCTTGAATATTGTTAATCATGTTTAAAATGCGAATGCTGTAATTTTCATACTTTTCAGCCATTTTAATCTACAAACAAAATATTCATATAGGTAGGTAGAAAGATCGTACATAATAGAAGGAGGTAGATATATAATATGGTAAGAGTATTGTGACAAAAATGAAAATGTAAAAAAAATAGGCTTTCTAGACTATAATAAAATAAAACTACTTTTAAATTAAAAGAATAGTACACAATATTAGAACACAAAATTAATCTAAACCATAATCCTGTGCAAAACTGTTTTGTTCCAAAATGTACTTTTATACCTCAACGAAAATAATGCAATTTTAAGGCAAAGTATATTAATAAGAACATTACATTTTTAAATAAAACATAATTTAATCGACGTTTCTACTCAAAAAACGTTGCAAGTCGAAATGTTTCTGTTTTCTCATACCCTAACACAATTATTTTATGTTTTTCTTTATGCAAGTAAGTTATATTTTGAAATGTAACACTCGTGTAGATAAATAATAAACTAAATTCTACTTACCGGAAAGAAATCTAGGTTATAAATACAATTGTAACAGTTTTCCTGGAAAAACAGCTAACAATTAGCACTATTACAAAATGCAATAGGCTTGATCAGCACAGACGTTGTTTTTCATTTCAGAGGTGGTGGTAAATTGAATTGCAGCGATATTCTTGAGAAGCGAAATGCTATTTTTAAAAAGTGCGTGTGTAACATCTAGACATCTTTTGAGAAGTAGTTTAAACTAACTTATAACACTCTTCTAGATTAAATTTAATGCCTTTTTAAGTCGTTTGTGATAGAAATCTCAACAATGACAAATTTTGAGTTGTAACAGTCTTCTTCCGCACGCACGATATGATTTTTCCGTAGTTCTACTGGGCACATTTTAACATTCGTGGAATTAATATATTTATATTACAGTCCTGTTTTTAGTATTAAGATAAAACATATTCATTTGATACATTTTACATACTAAGGAATTTAAACAGTCATTGATCAATATAATAAAACAACCAAAAAACTTAATATCAAAAAATCTTATGGAACATAGGTTTTATTTTATAAATTATTTTCATTGTTTAGTTAAAACAGATCTATCGCGTTACCTGCACTTTGCAAATATGATAAATTCAAGGTATCTATAATGCATTTCTAACATTAAAAGAATAAAAACAGGTTTGCAATGCTCCTTATATCATAGCTGACTTACAACGGATGTCAATGTTGCTAAATTATTATTATAATTACTTTTAATGTGACGGTATCATGTTTCCCTTTGGCATATTTATTATTACCAAGACACCCGTTAAGATATGGCGACGTTCTTCTCTTGTATACTACTTAAAATTCTATAATAATTCAATCCTGGTCTGTCTTCATTTTTCTTTTTGGTGGTGAATATTATTTTGAAGCTTTATCTTATCACCGATGCCCACACAAACTCATAAACTGCAATTGGGATGCGAATCCACTTACAAATATTGGATTTCCAGCTCCGTGAGAACATTGTTTCGCTCTGACACCGCGAATTCTATACGTTGTATCATGTAGGCCATTAATAAACCAAAATTTAAGGAACAATTCTTCATTTAATGCTGAGTTTTGCTTTGAGGCTTAAAATCAGTAGTCTGGTAGGTATTATGCATTAAAAGTATTCCGCTGTTATATCAGCAAATTTTTTTATTTACAATTAAGGCGCATCAACCTATGTGGTTATTAGCGCCGCTCAATATTATAATATTTTTTACATTTCTTCTTCTTTTTGTGCCACTCCTATCGGAGATTGGAAATCATCAAGGCTATTCTGACCTTGTTTACGGCTGACCTAAAGAGTTCATTAGTGGTGCAGCAAACCACTCTCTCAAATTCCGCAACCATGACATTCTTCTACGGCCTGGATTCCGTTTTCCTTCTATTTTTCCCTGCATTATATTTTGAAGTAATGCGTATTTATGTCCTCTCATCAGGTGACCAAAATATTCGAGTTTTCTTCGCTTTAGCGTTAACAAAATCTCTGGGTCTTTTCCTATTCTTCGTATTACTTCACAGTTTGTTATTCTTTCAACCCAACTAATCTTCAGCATTCGACGGTAGCACCACATCTCGAAACTTTCAATATTTTTCATGTTGTTCTGTTTGAGAGTCCAGGCCTCTGCACCGTATAATAGCGTGTTAAATACATAGCCTCTCAGCATTCTTAATCGTAGAGGGATGCTTATATTTCTGTTGCAGAAGAATTTTCTCATCTTTATAAAGGTGGCCCTGGCAATTTCCATACGTCTTTTTATTTCACTGTTTTGGTCTCCAGTTTCGTTTATTAAAGTTCCCAAGTATTTGTAGTTTGATACTTTTTCAACTTGAGTGCCGTTTATACTAATATACGCTGGTTGTGTCATGTTTTTACTGAAGACCATATACTTGGTTTTTTTAATATTGATATTTATACCATAATTGTTGCAAGCAATATTTATGTCTGTAAGTAATCTTTGTAATTCTTCTACTGTTCTTGCAACTAGTACAGTGTCGTCCGCGTATCGAATATTATTTACAATCTCTCCATTAATTACGATTCCTCCGTTTGCTTGTAAAAGGGCTTCCTGACAGATGCTTTCACTATATACATTAAATAACAGAGGTGACAAAATGCAACCCTGTCGTACTCCTCTACGTATTTCTATTGCTTGTGATGTTTCAGTTTCTATTTTGATGTTAGCTTTCTGATTCCAATATAGATTGAGAATTATTCGCAGATCTTTATTATCTATGTCCTTCCTTTCAAGAATCTCTCTAAGCTTATCATGGCGTACTCTGTCAAACGCTTTTTCAAAATCGATAAAACACGTATGTACCTCCTGATTAACGTCTAGGCATCTTTGTGTGAGAACATTCAAACCAAAGAGAGCTTCTCGAGCACCAAGCCCTTTTCTGAACCCCATCTGTGTATTACTAATATCTGACTCCAACTTTTGATAAACTCGGTTGTGGATGATTTTTAGAAATATCTTTAGTAGGTGGCTCATTAAAGATATTGTTCGATGTTCTGAACATTCTTTAGCATTAGATTTCTTTGGCAGTGTAACGAATGTAGAAAACAGCCACTCTTGAGGTATAATGCCAGTATTGTATATTGTATTAAATAAGTGCAATATTATACCTATTGATTCATCATTCAAGAGCTTTAGCAATTCAGTAGGAACCTCATCCGGTCCATTTGCCTTCCCGGTTTTGGAATTTTTAAGTGCCATTTCTACTTCACATTTTAGAATTTCAGGTCCCGTTTCGCCATATATCAGAACAATGTTATTTCTGTTGTCCTCAAATAATTCTCTTATGTATTCACTCCATCTATTAATTTTCTCTATTAAATCTATAATAATCTTTCCATTTTTGTTCTTAAGCAAACTTATTTGACGTCTTCTTTGGGTTCCTGTAATTTCTCTTACTTTTTTATGTACTTTTTTACATTTATGGATACTTAAATACTGATTTTGACAAATAAGTATAGATTTTTACATACATAAATCTGAGTTAAACACATTGGTTAATAGAAGCATTGACTATTACACATTTATTTGTACACGCACTGATGTTTATATTTGATTGTATATTCCTATTGATTTAAGAATACTTAAAACTGATGAATAGACTCAGTTTTCTTCTAGACACCCAACAAAGTTTGAGCAACACTTAGTGGATCGGGTGAACCACACGCGTCTTCAAAAAAGTGTATCATTTCTTGGTAATTAAGAACACTTTCGTTTGTGTCATCTTCAAAAAATACTTTTGTTGGCTGCATCAATTTCTGTATATCTATAGCATCTATTGTTGGGAAAGTTCTCTTCTTTTTTGAACTTGTATTAGCAGGCCGTATACAGCATTCAGGAGCTTCAGGTGGTGTAACTGTTTCGGAGAAATCTCTGTTGCTCTGTGTTTGCAGTGTAGGTTCTCTGCTAATTGATAAAGTGATCAATGATTCATTAGTTTCTGATCCTGTTTCATTGACGTTTATACCTTCGTTTGTAACCAGGCTATCGTTTTTTGACCTTGGTTTATTTACATCTATATCTTTATTTTTGTATTGTTTAGATTGAGTGCCTTGAACCAAATAATTTGATTCAAGGATTCAATCTAATTAACAAGGATTCAGGAAGTATTAGGTCCACTAAAGGTGAAATATATACCTGTCTACGGAAACTTAGTACGTGTTGAAATTCGGGATGAGATGTGCCAGTTCTAAGGAATGATAAAGGATGCATAAGTTTAAAACCTATTTTCTGTAGTTCTGATTATAGAATATTATGTGGAATGAATGGACATACATTGGATAATATTAGTCGTTCACTAGAAGTAATTAATCTTATTCCTTGTATTATTTGGTTATTTACTACGATTTTTCCTTGATGAATATTGATAAATTCGTCAACTAATTCTTTCTTAGATAAATAAATAAAAATCCTGTTATTAGGTATTCTGGATGGAAAATTAAAAGTACTAGTTACTGATAAGTAAGATTTTTTAAGTGTTAGTGGTGAAATACAGTTCATTTCCTGAGTTAATTCGGAATTAATATCATCTATTTAAATAAACTTTGAAACACGTCATTAGATTCGAATGTGGTCCTGCATTAAAACTGTAACCAGGCAATTAAGTCGGTGCCAAAAAAAAGATAAATTCTTGTTTGTATTTGATATATTCAGTGGTTCGTCTTGTTGTCATGTTGTCAAATAGATACTTTTGTTTATTACTAATAATTTATTTAATACAAGCTCCCTTACAGAGTCCCTGATGTTACTCCTAGTTAGAAACTTCACCAACTCACTCTTGTAATTTTTTAACCGGTATATTTAACTTAAAGATCACTTAAGAGCCGATATTTTTCTATTATACTGGTTAAATTCCAGGTCAGGATCCTATATTAGCATTTCTAAAGCTTTTAATAAATCCTTTCGACACAATTTTTAATCACAATAATTGCCATTACACCCTTTCCCTTCTAATATAATAACTTTCACTGATATACTTTTGTAAACTTTTTTTACGATAATAATGAAATTATGTCATTCAAGTCTAAAGTCTATTAATGTCCAGCCATACAGCAAACTCCCTATGAATAGATTCTTATATAATCTAGTGACATTTAGTAAATTAGCAGTTAGCAAAATATTGCAGTATTGTCAGTTTATTTCTCGCGGCTTTTAGTTTTTGTGTTTGTGAATTGGAGGTTCGGTCGGGTTGGCTATTTACTTTGTCATAAAAAACTAAAAAACTTCTATTGAGAACAAATAAACCTTTATAAATTTTCAAAATTACTTATCCTATACCGAATGGGTCTCAAAAATATTACACAAAAGACGGACCAGGTCTGAACGGACCTCATTATTAAATGGGTGAACTATGCTTATAGGAAAAAAACTGTACCAGTAACACATTATTTTTGTAGTATTGAACATTTATTATTTTTCTAAAATTAATATTAAATATATTATTTGTTTGTTTTCTTATTGGCAATTCAAAAAACTTAACAAATAAATTTGCATGTTTACAATAAAAGAAGTAGTGCAGTTCACAAAGGCCCATATCTTTAATCCGTACTTGTCACGTTTGCTCTTCATATAAACTTGGAAAGGTGCTTTACTTCTAAAAGGCACGAGCTGCTCATCTACACTCAGATGGTCGCCTGAAGTAAGTGATTTCTTATAAGTAGAAATAAAAATATTACATACATCTGTTATTGGGGCCAGTTTATCTACTGATTTTCGTTCTTGTCTGTTTCAACATGTCAAAATGTATATAGGAAGATATTTATTTGAACCTAATCTTAGACATAGCAGCTGGTATTATAGGACGGCAGTAAGCAATATCGTCACACCAAAGCATATCGATCGCCTCTTTCAATCCATGAAAAGTTCCAAGTATAAGCAACACTCCAATACAGGCTTGAATCTTTACAGAATCCACGCAAATATACACTTTAGTTTTATTTGGGTTTTCACTATTCCATTTATCGTAATACCTTCCGATTAGTTTCCATAACAATTATGTTTAGAATTTTATTTAAAAAAAACAGAAGAAAAGCGTTTTTGATACTTGATATAACATCACTGTAATTTGTAAGTTCAAAAGCATGTCTACGCATATTGGATTTGCGCGTTTCACTTTTGTGTTTTTTGGCAACCTTGACCACTTAGTTCCATCTTTAGATACATATACTGGTAAGTCTTCAGAGTCAGTAACTCATTGGTTTATTTTTCTTTATACTTTGATCAATAATAAGGTCATTTTCTTCTTCTACCTCTGTTACATTGTCTTCTAAATCACCTGCTGTATCCTCATTGATATTAAGCTCTGGACCATCACTTTTAAGTAAACGTAAAAGTTTATCTTCATCACAAGGTCAAGTTCATCAAAAAATACGACAAGGACCAACTGACGAACTGACACGGGAACTCAATATATTTATACTATTTCGTTAAATTTTATCGCAGATCGGTGAATTCCCCATTTAAACATGTAAAACCCTTACATAAAACGATAGTACACTCATAGTCGGTACTAATCCGAAAAATCTATGGGATTCCCACAACATTACAACTTTATTAAATTTCATTTTATATGACATAAAAGGCTGGCCGGGGTATTAGGAGACCTTAGTCTATAAAATTGAAGTTTAAATTTAATCTAACCGTTAAATGTTCTTGTAGGCGTAATTTTTTATCAATACAATATATAAACTACAGATAGATAGAAGACTGCCAATTTAATATTAAGATCTATAAAGTAGCAGCCAAAAATTGTGATCTGATATCAAAATAGACCCCGGCCAGTCCGAAGAGGGTTAAATCTTTAGGAAGTTATGCCCAGAAAATGGCCATTTCTTTAATAACCTATTTTGAGACAGAACGTGACCATCAATCTATATTACTTTCATTTGAAGCAGTTAGAGATATAAGTAATTATTTGTACTATTTTGTTACTTTTGGAAATTTGAGAAAATTAATTTGGAAAATTAAAAGTGTATTAAAAAACTTGTGGTATCATCAATCTTCAATCTAAACAAATGATTTGACCTAGGCCATTCCACGTGCCGCATTTCTTTGTACAGATCCTGTAACGGTCACAATACTTTTCGCCGCTTCACCTGTTTCTACAAATATTTATTAACACCCTTCAGGCACATGGCAGCATGTGCGCAAGTTATTAATTAGGGTATAGCTGACAAGACCGTCTTGATTTTTTCGTGTTTAATGCGGAGGAGTGACTGCAAAGGCATATGGAATATTGGGCAGATGTTTACCTGTTCATTGAGTGTTTAATCATTTATTGAAGACAAGAATAATGATATATGAACGGGAATAAATTAAGAATGCCATGTAAAGTATTAATGTGATTTGAAAATTTTAACGGACTCTAAAAATGCAGTAATTTACTTGTCTTCTTTTTACCATCAGACCAGTTATAGACGAAATGTCAAAAGTACGAAGCTATAAGTATTTTTAGAGCTGTGCTGACTTTTTGAAAGGTAAATAAAACAAAATTGAAAAAATGACATATTTTATGCTTTTAGAAAACGAACCCATACAATAATTTCATAATTGAAAGAACATTTAAGACCTATTATTATCAAATGGTTTAAAAGCAGTTACGTGTGTCCAAATTGTTAGGTATTATTAATTGGACTACCAATAGAAGTTAGACATGTCTACATCGTTGTGTTTAGTCTGGATCATAAGAATGGCTTTTCCTAATTAAATAAACTTTAAATTATCAAAAAATTAGGTGTTGATATATGTCTTTTCCGGTGAAAGAGTAAGTCGATCTCAAGAATATTTTTTGGTAGCTTTTTAACTATTTAAGATCGGATTGGTGTTAAAAAGGTCAACAACAACTTATCATTTTTGTGTTTACCTTGTCGAACCATGGTTTGGCTATCTATAATTATTAATTTTGTTTTAGGTTAGTCTAAAATTTATATGTCCGATGATTTAAAACTTTGGAACTGTAGAAAATTTCTCTAATAATATTAGTATGCGGTTTGAAGTAAGTCATCATCATCATCATCAACTAGCCTCTAATGTCCACTGCTGAACATAGGCCTCTCGCATGCTTTTCCACTTAGTCCGATTTTGCGCCATCTGAATCCAATTTGTAATCACTCTTTTTATGTTATCTGTCCATCTCGTTGGGGGTCGACCTCTATTTCTGTTAGTTTGTATTTAGGGTCTTCATTTCAAAATTCTTTTTGTCCGCCGGTCATCAACTGATCTTGCTAAATGACCTGCCCAGTTCCACTTTAATGTTGTTATCCTTTTAATAACGTCTGCTACTCCTGGTCTTTTGCATATAGTAGCATTGGGTATTCTATCACGTAGAGAAATCTCTAACAATATTCTCTCCATTGGCCCTTTCGCTACTTGTAGTTTACTCACTGTTGTTCTTGTGAGTGTTAAAGTTTCTGCGCCGTAGGTCATCACTGGCAAAATACACTGATTAAATACTTTGTTTTTCAGACACATTGAAATCTTAGACCTAAAAATATCCTTCATCTTTCCAAATGCAGCCCCAGCGAGGTTTATTCTTCTTTTCAGCTTGATTGTTTGATTGTCTCGACTTATTCTGATCTCATGACCCAAGTATTCATAGGAGTCAACTGGCTCAATATCTTTGACTTCTACTGAGATATTTTTGTTGTGGACTAAATTTGCCATAAATTGTGTTTTTGAAAAATTTATTTTAAGACCAACTCTTTTTATGGCAGTATGGAGTTCTTGGAGCATTATCTGTGCCTGATCAAAGCTGTCTGCAATAAAAATAATATCGTCTGCAAATTTAAGGTTATTTAAAAATTTTCCATCTACATTTATGCCCCTTTCGTTCCAACCTATTGTTTTACAAGAGTATTCTAGCAAAGTTGTAAATAATTTAGCAGACATGTCGTTTCTTTGCCAAACACCTCTTTTAATACTAAAGTTCCTAGTATCTTCATTAAGTCTTACACAGGCTGTAGCAAAGCTGATAGATGTATCTGATGAGGGATATGTATCGGTGATCTATTCTACATTGTGTTAGAGCTTGGAGCATTTCACTTTGATTGACCGTATAAAATGCTTTTTCATAGTCGACAAAGACAAGTATCAGGGGTATATTATATTCAATGATTTTTTCAATTTACGACTTAATGGTTTGCAAATAATCATTTGTTCCATATAAAGCTCTAAATCCTGCTTGCTCGCAAGGTTGATAGAAGTCTAGTTTTGAAGTCAACCTATTAGTTATTATCTTCATAAACAACTTATAAACGTGAGATAACAAACTAATCGGTCTTCTTCTATGCTGACTACTATAACAACTTTATTTTACTGAGATGGTGTAACCTCTTTGAAAGGCATAAGTTATATAATTGTGTCAATTCTTTCAATACTGTCTTTCCTCCTACTATAACTGCTTCAATAACGATTTGGTCATCACCAGCTGCTTTATTGTTTTTCATTCGATTTAAAGACTCCTTCGATTGTTATTTCTGGAAAATCCTCTGAACCCACATTCTGGACTTTTCTCAACTTGGTGCCGTATTTCTTACCCCTTTCTCTATATATAATTGTGTGTAAAATTCCTCAACTACCTCAATTATCTTATCTTTATCTATTACCACTTTTCCATTTCGATCTGCGAGTTTAACAATATTCTTCTTACCTAGAGCTTGACAGTTTTTCAGCACCTTTAAACTTTTATTTTCGTCGACAACCTTTGTAATCTTTTTGTGTTATGTTGTCGTACGTCCTTTCTCATTTCTTTATTAATATCTTTATCAAGTTGTTGTAGTACTCGTTCATTCGTAACGTTGCTATTTTTTGTCTGGCATATTCGTTGACTGCTCTTCTTTCTCTGGTTCTTCTTTTAATATATTATTTGTGTTTTTGATATGTTTTTTGTATGGGCTTTTTACACTCATCCCTAAACTATTCTCGTTTTCTTTTTTTTTGGCTCATAATGTTTTTTGCTAAATCAATTAGTTTTTTTATTTCTTCCATACAAACATACATTATTCTCACTGTGAAAAATTTTTTAACCAGATACTGTGTATTTCTGGAAATCCTCTAAAATCTTGAGCATATTTTTATTCTTTTTTTTAATTTTCAAAGGATTTATTTTACTTTGAAGTCACTATTGACCTCAATAACTTGGAGAATGTTGAGAAGATGTTTGATTTTGTAGGATTGTGATGAAAAGATCTTGTGTTTTGGTAAAAATAGCACACTTATGACAAAAATGAAAGAATAGTGGTCTAAATATAAATCATCAAGTTGTATAGAACTTATGCATGCAATATTACATGTCATAAGGATTTATGTTCTAAATTCAAAATTAATCAATTATTAATGAACGTCGTCGGTGGAATAAGGAAACACCCTGTAAAATTCGAAGTTGTTCAATGGATTTTGCTAAACATATTCTTTATATATCATCAGTGAACGAATAGGGATTAAGTCCTCATACATATATAATGTACTTTCATCGCTTTGAAAGAGCTCGGTTGCCAATCTCCTTTTTGTACACACTGGATGGTTTTTACAAGACACGGTTGACTACATAACAACAGGGGACGGAATTTACAGGATCAACTTATTATAAATGAGGTTTTTCATAAAAAATAGAAGCGACAATATTAAACCTGGTAAGGAGAGTGATACTACTGGACCATGCTTGAGTGCTACTAAATAATGCAGATGTTTTATGTTCAATGGGGCCCACTTGTCACTAGAAATTGCCAAATAAAGAATTAAAGATCATTCAAGTGTATCGTCTCTAATATGCTTTATGAGACACTTAATAATTAAAAAATGTATTAGGATATGCTGTAAATATTAACAAAATTCATAAAAGTGTAACTGATACCTTTCAATAAATTTATTATAACTCAAAACGAAAACCCAAGACAGCCAAATCCAAACAAAATATTTTTATTGAATCCTGTCGAATAAGTATTAAAATTATGTTTCCTTCATTACACACACACATGAGTTTTAATCTTGTTTAGACCTGAGCCTCTTCAATGGGTTACTCCTTTTTTTTTTAACGGAGTTTTAGGGGGTGTGAGAAACGTCAATTAAATGATGCGCGAACCAAGAAGTAGTGGACTACTAAGGAGCAGGGGGACAATAAGATGACTTTTATCTGTGATCGATAAGAATCGATAGAAGACACAAGAAGAAATGGGATCTGCCTAGCATGTCAGTTGAGGTACTTCAGGGGTTACCAGCCATATAGCAGGAACGGTTTTTTTATTAGCGTTTTTGGCCAGCAGTCTTTATCTGCGATAATAGATGGGGAATGTTTCAAGAATTTCAAAATACTTGGGAAATCAGGAAGTTCAGGTCCAGCGTTATGTAGAAGTTAAGCTGGAGGAAATTCAGCTGGATTCATTAAGCTGGAACTTTCTTAGTGGGGTACCTGGTGAGTATTTGGCCTCTATGTGTACAAGGCGCGTCTTTAATATTCGTAATATTCGTTGTGCTCGGTTGTTCGAGCCAGCTAATGGTTCTTAGGACATATTTCCTGCTGAGGGTTAGGATTCTGTCCTAATTGGCAAGATGTTGGCCAATATGTGGATGTGGGCTGATGGATACTACCAATCTTTTCTCATACAGTATCGTAGCATTCTACGTTCTGTAGCTGCTACGGCATTCAGTTGGTGACTCTTGATGTTTTGACATGCCTTTGCAACAATGTTTTGGAGGTTCCACCTATTTTACCGGTTAGCACTTTCAGGAGATTAAACCTTTGTCTCGCCCTGTCAAGAGATTTTTTAACGCCAGCCTTCCAATTGAGAGTTCTCGTAAAACGAACTCCCAAGTAGAGAACCGAGTTTCTGAGAATGAGGTTTTCTCCCAAAAGTGATATCCGGCCCTGGACTTCACGACAGTAAGGAGATTTGAATAGTATTGTTTGAGTTTTGGAGGGGTTTATAGTAATGATCCATTTGTTACACCACTTCACGACCTTGTCAAGGTAGACTTGCGACCTCTCGAATACAGACCGTCGTTCACCCTCTCTGTATGAACCTGAAGTAAGAATGGCCGTATCATCAGCGAAGAGGAGGAGAGACTCTGATCCTTGCTGTGGGCGGGAATGTCACTATTGTATACTGTGTGAAGTATTGGTGCAAGTATTGAGCCTTGAGCACTCCAACTTGTGGAGCAGCAGCAAATTAATTTCTTATTATAATAATCTAAACAACATTACTCTGGGCAATGACGGCATTAGTTCTGATACCATAAACAAATTTTTAGGCCTCTATTGACAATTAACTTGAGTGCAATGTAGTGCATAAAAGTCCTTTCCCTTTTAAATTTAATGTTTGTTTCGTCCCTTCCAAGTGTTTTCTGTTTTTGTGTGTTTTAAAATTGTTCTTAATTGTTTTAATTCTAATATTTTATTTACTAAACTTTGCAATAATCTACTATTTTGCCAATAGTACTTTATCAAAGAAATTTGATAATTACAAGTTGAAAAATAATTGCACACCCACACAATTTGTACATCTAAACTTATGCATTGTCATGAAACTGTCACTTTATAAAACAATTACTCAATAAATAACACACATTTCATAAATATATCTCTCACATAAGTATAAATAACTTTTAAATGATACAATGGTATATAACATCACTTTCATTTAACAAACAATCACACATATATCTCTGCTTTATTGGATCAAATCTATCTCCCCAAGAACTTCCCGTTTACTGTTAAACAACTACAATAGCAGAATTGAGTTCTCCATTCAACAATACATAGTAGTTTCAACCATGTTCTACCATCCATCAATTAATAGAGTACCGGCATGTAAGTAATGTTTATTTATTTGCTCGTTTAATAATTTATTACAATCTAATAGACTATTTTATAACAATTTGTGGGTCTTACCTTGTCTGTCTAAACTTTTAAAACTTTTTACACCTTTTTATTTAATTTACTCATTTTGAAATAAAACCACAGACATGTAATATTGGTATAATTATTATAATTTACAACATCTAATTTGTTTATCTTTATTATACAACACCCTAATATGGGTTTTTATCATTTCAGCATTTATTTAACTTTGTATCGAGACCTGAAGATGCTTTGCATATTATAGAAAGCGAAACCGGTCGTCTGATAGTTAAATTAAATTGATTGTGAGTAAGTCTTATTTATTATTTCTTTACCTATTTATAATTAGTATTTTAAATGTATCTTGTGCCTTGTTTGTACTATACCCGGTTGAGCTTTATAAATGTAAACTCATTTTAAAAATAAAAAATCTCTCTCTCTTTCTCTCTAATACTCGTCAAGTTAATGTTACGAAAAACCAACCTATTGTAGTCAGAGAAATCCAGTTCACATACTCCTGCCGTCTCGCACTGTATCTCAGAACTCAGAAAAATTTTATAAAGACAATTTTCTTCCCGAGTCGGCTTAAAAATTGCTTGATTTAAATTGTTACCTCATAGTATATCTTGTACTATAGTTGGATTAATCTCATTTGTACAAAATTACATCCAATTACATTCCTGCTCCAACTGAATCCAATCTAGATGAAAAAAGCTTCAGTTCAAAGCTCATTTATTGCAAACTTTATGTTGCTGATTTTGATGAGTGTTGGAGGGATTGCAGAATATTGGTGGAACTGCATTTTGTTTATTAACCTCAAGTTTTCGTTTTTTTTTTTGGTGTAATTTCCAAGTTTGTGTAATAGTGATTTATAGAAAATAAAGGTATGTCTTTTACAATTCTAGTACTTCATCTAATCTAAAGGGACACTCTGTGTACCTAACTTACACGTGCCTAAATGTTACTTCAGGCTTTTTAGCTATGGTAATACAGAAAGATCGTGAAGATACAGCTTGTCAAATTTAAGGTGATACTTGACAAATTAGTCCACTTGCGTAGAAAATTAAGTGAAAACGCATTCGGAGGAAAAGAGGTACATAATGCGCTCGATCTCTTCGCCTCGTTGGTACACTCCATACTACAAGTTTATAGAGAGTGACCTTATTTATTAATGGAACTTCTATGATATGTCTATATTGTATGTTATTGTGACGTTTTCAATTTTTCCTTAGGAAATTTTGATGCAATGATGCATTGTCTATAACCAATACACTACGGGCTGGTATATTAGGAATACGTTTTTCATGAATAAATTTTTCATAATCGTGAATGTGTTGCTTGTGTGAGTCCATTTCAAATAGGTAAAGAAATAATAAATAAGACTTACTCACAATCAATTTAATTTAACTATCAGACCTGTTGTATCGAGACCTGAAGATGCTTTGCATATTGTAGAAAGCGAAACCGGTCGTCTGATAGTTAAATTAAATTGATTGTGAGTAAGTCTTATTTATTATTTCTTTACCTATTTTCAATTTTTTATAATTATTATAGTTCATTTCGCTATGATAATCTCCAGACTTCGTACCAGATTTAAATGTCAAACATGCATTTTTTATGAACCCCATTTGGCCGCCGGCGCGACGTGAACACTGCCCTTTAGACACAGGCTTGTGCAAACCTTCGGTGGTATTGTTCCCCCTCCCCCTCCAGTATCTGTCATGGGTATGAGAGGAATGAATATAAGTTTCATCCATGTAAATTATGGGCCGATTTTTTTCCCTATATTGTTTAATATTTCTGAGAAACTTCCCCGGAGCACTTGTATATCGGGTTTTTCCATTAGGATTTTCCTGTTATTCTTCGTTTTCTTAGATCAAAATCCCATATATCTCTTCTGTTTTCTCAAAGTTTCATACGACCCTGTCTAAATATTATCTTCATTAATTTTTTTTGTTATATGTCGCAATGTAGGAACTCGTTTTTTCGTGACATAATAATTTATTATTATACGCCGAAGTAAACCTTTGTCAAAAACGCAAAAGTTGGATTTTGGGGCAGATCTCATTCTTTTGTTAGGCGTCAAAATTGATATAGAAGCACCTTTTTCTATATTTTTCATTTCACGAGAGTTTCGTTTTATAGTGGCTATACTTACTCCCGTTGCTAAGGAAGCACGCTCTTGAACTTTGTTAAAATCTTTAACATGCGTATTTTGCATCACTTCTCTCTGCATAAAAATAATTACATTTGCTATTACCCTCCCTCGTTTGTCCAGACAAGATTTCGCCTTCTAATTTTGAATGAAAACCCATGTTTATAATTTAAAATACTTAACAATAATTATTTAAAAAGTCAAATCTATTGTTATACGATATTTCTTCAATACACAGTAACTTTAAACATAAGTACAATAAAAAAAACTTTGTCGCAGACTATATAAGTACCTTGCACTTCGAAGTGCCAAGAAATAATAAGGACGAATTGTGTTGTGTCGAATGCGCATCGTTGCGCATTCGAACAAGTAATACGAAAGATGAATACAACCGCGGTACTGCAGCCGTAAGCTACAGTACTTGGGATATATAATGAAAAATCAAGGTAATAATGAGCTACTCCAATGCATTTTGCAAGGTAAATTTAAAGGAAAAAGGGACCCAGGACGAACAAGAATATTCTGGCTTGCTAACCTGAGAGCATGGTATAGAAAGACCTTAACACCAATTGCAACCAACAAAGTAATCATAGCCAGAATGATTGCCCATATTCGGAACGTACAGGCACTCTAAGAAGTAACAAAAGATACAAAAAATACAGACACAACTGCAATAAGAATAGAATCGTATTGATACAAAGTCGCCAATAGTTTAAAAATAAACCTCATAGCTACAAAGAAACTAGGAAAAAATCTAAGAAATATATCTTTTGCTATTATTATCATATTGTTGTTGTTTTGTTGTCATTTATTTCATTCATATTTAACGACCTACTGATCAATCGATAATGGCAAAACGTCTCTTTGTTTCAGAATATACGTGAACTCTATAAGCATAGTGATGCGACCCTGTTCATCGAGAGCAACCCTTCATAAAAATGAACAATACCATTGAGTTTCTCGGAAAATGAGCATCTAGTCTTCTCTGCCGAACATATCCCGATTAGTAAAGGAAAAATACAGAGTAGGTCTTAGATCACGTAGCAAAACAGTTTGTAATAAATGTATTGCAGGCAATACTAACATAAACTCTTACAATATTTTGTATTTATTTACTATCACTAGAAATAGCCGAAATAGCTCTGTTGTAATTTTAGAATGGGTAACTTTACTCCATCCATAGAATTGGATCACTAAAATTGTTGTTTGGTTGTCTTTTGTCGTTTGGTAGTTATTTGCATTAACTAATTTGTATATATTTCTCAGATAGACCAAAGATACTTAAACTAATCGAGTAATTATTTGATAACTATTCTTACACTATCACATCTTTTGGTGGGCTATATCTCTCTCTCTTCAATCCTGACCCCCCAGGGGAGTGTAGTGGTCGACGTGATGTCGTGTATTGTCTCCAGAGATCTCTGTCTCTGGTTATTTCTTTTAATTCATGCATTTGTCTTTGGCATATTCCTGTAATTTGATCTATCCATCTTGTTGGGGATCTTCCTCGTGATCTTCGGCCTTCTACCTTTCCTTGTATAATGAGTCTTTCCATGTTTTCTGTGTTTGCTCTCATAACATGCCCAAAATATTTTAATTGTTGGAGATGGACTTTACTAGAGAGTCGTTGGCTAACTTTTAGCTCTCTTAACCCTGCTGTCCTGTTCGGGTCTATTTGACCCAAAAAAAAAATTATTTCTTATTTTAACAAATTATTACGCGGCGTAACGTTTTGGTGTTTCGTGACTTTATTACTTAATATGAGGTCTTTCAATTGCATAAAAGATAAAAAATCAACTTGCTCATTTTTTTGATAAAAATTAAATTGTTACCTATGGTACGCTCGGGTCAATATGACCCACTTATTTAAACCGTTAAAAATTACCTGTATAGGTATGTTTAGTTGGTAGTATTTTACATTTTCTAATAGTGTTTGTCAGTCAGGTACGTCTATAAATAAAAACAAGTTTCTACAAGCTAGAACTTGTAAAATATGTGTAGTGTAGCTGGACGATGTCAGGTAGAATGGCATGTCACGTAAAAGGAAGTGGGGGTGATAGACAAGTGGTAAAACACTAATATTCCAAGGCCAAGCGCATTTATTTATTCGTTTATATTTCAAATTTCAGTCTATGTTTGCATGTTGATAATGTCGCACCGTAGAGCGCTAACCGAAGATGAGCTTCGCGAGCTCGCGAACGTGTCAGAGAGTGATGAGTGCATATCAGAAACAGAAAACAATACAAGTAGTGAGAGTGAGGAAGAAAGTAGTGATGAATCCTTTGGTGTTCCATTCTACGTACAACATCCTGTAGAACCTTCTGTAACGGTTCCTTCAAAAGACGATACTATCCAATGGTCGCTCGATCCTCCTTATCAACGCGGTCGTTTTTCTACGGCCAATGTTATAAATAATGCTCCAGGAGTTACAAGGTACGCATGTGCACGAATTTTCGATATTAAAAATTCATTTGACGCACTCTTTTCTGACATAGTTGCAAACCAAATTATAAATATGACCAACATGGAAGGACAGCGTGTTTTTGGAAACAACTGGAAAGACTTAGATAAAATTGGTTTTCAAGCATACATTGGTCTGTTATTGTTAGCTGGAGTTTTCAAGTCCCATGGTGAATCAACTAAAAGTTTGTGGAATGAAGAAACGGGTCGTAGTATATTTCGAGCAACAATGTCCCTTGAAGTATTTACAAAAATTTCGCAAGTAATACGTTTTGATAACAAGACTACTAAAAAGGATAGGAGACGTACTGATAAACTTGCTGCAATACGTGAAATTTGGGAAAAATGGGTTGAAAATCTACCAAAATTTTTTAACCCTGATGAAAATGTTACTGTCGACGAGCAATTAGTTGCCTTTAGAGGCCGCTGTCCATTCAAACAGTACATTCCAAGCAAGTCAGCGAAATATGGCATAAAAATTTGGGCCTTATGTGACAGTAAAAGTTCTTATGCTCTAAAATTGCAGATCTATACAGGAAAGGAAGCAGGTGCCGCGCCAGAACGAAATCAGGAAATGCGTGTGGTGTGCGACTTGAGTAGTGATTTGAAAGGCCACAATATTACATGTGATAACTTTTTTACATCGTACAATTTAGGACAACTTCTTCTAAAAATAAAAAATACAATGCTGGGGACTATAAGAAAAAATAAACGAGAGCTTCCAGTACAAATTGCGAATAAAGAAGTTCATAGTTCGTCTTTTTACTTCACACAAGATACCACTGTTGTTAACTATATTCCTAAAAAGAATAAAAATGTTATTCTTATGAGTACTTTGCATCATGAAAAGTCTATTAGTGACAGAAATGACAAGAAGCCCCAAATTATTTTAGATTACAATTCCAGTAAGGGGGCAGTGGATACTCTAGATCAGCTTGTTGGTATATATACATGTAAGAGGAAGACAAATCGCTGGCCCATGATTGTTTTTTACAATATGCTGGACATTTCTGCCTACAACGCGTTCGTTTTATGGATATCGATAAATCCCCAATGGAATACCAATAAACTTACAAAACGACGAATTTTTCTTGAGGAGTTGGGAAAAACACTGGTGAAACCACTTATCCTTTCCAGGAAAAATTTACCGAGAACTAAAGACTCACAAGAACTGGTAAAAAGAACACGAGCAGAAGCGAGTAGAGAAGATGGAAATTCTAGTGAACTGTCTATGGACCATCCAACTCCGCCTGCTAAACGAGCACGCTGTAAATTTTGCTCTAAAAGGGATAACAAGACTAATATTTTATGTTGTATATGTCATAAACATATTTGTAAAACCCATTCTTTCTATTACTGTCCCAGTTGTAAACTGAATTAAATTTTGTAGATATTTGTTCTTAGGGTTTTCTGGGAAAGAAAAAATGCTTTTTATTTTTGTTAATAAGGTTTAATTTACAGTAACAATATAATTATTGTTTAATTAACTATAATTTTTTATTAATACAGTTTTGTTTAGCACCATTAGCTTATTTTATTTCTATTAGGGAGCGTAAATCATAGTTGGGTCATATTGACCCGAACAGTACATTTGTGTAGTTTACTCGAACGGTACAGCAGGGTTAGAATTGAATTATTTGTTCTACGGTCGGTCCAAGGAATTCGTAACATTCGTCTCCAACAGAACATTTTAGCGGCGTCTATCTTTCTTCTCTCCGATTGTCTCAGACTCCAAGATTCACATCCGTAGGTCAGTATTGGGAATATTAAGCAGTTGATCAACCTCATCTTTATCGCTCTTTAAATTTGACAGTCCTTCCATATGTTGGTCATTTTTGCTGTGGCAACTTTTGCTAGATCACATCTACGTTTAATGTCTTCTTGTAATGACAATGTGTTTGTGATTAATGAGCCCAGATATAAGTATGAGCTCACAACCTCGAACCAATCAATTGTGGTTATGTGTGGATGATTGTTGTGTAGTATATCCACTATCATGATCCTTGTCTTTAATATATGTTTAATTGCAGACCAAATACTTGACTTTCATTTTCGATCAGTCGTATAAGTTCCATCAGCTCTGCTTGACTATTTGCAAGAAGGGCTGTGTCATCTGCGAAACGTAGGTTGTTTAGTTTATGACCATTTATTGAGATGCCCTTTTCCCATCCTTCAAAAGCTCTTCGCATAATATACTTCCCATATATGTTGAATAATTGTAGAGATAGTATACATCCTTGTCTGACACCCTGTTCTGGATGAAACTTGTTCGAAAGTGTGTCAAGTACTTTAACTGATCCAGTAGTCTGTTCATATAGTTCTGTTATAAGCGTAATTAGATGTTGTGGTACGCCTACTTCTTTTAGTATTCGTCTTAAGTGTCCCCACTTGACCATGTCGAAGGCTTTACGGTAATCTATAAAACAGAGGGATAGTGGGATGTTAAATTCCCTCAATTTAATCAATTCCTGAATTGATTTCTCAATTATGTCTTATATTCAGCAGGTGTTCTGGAGTGCCTCTACATTTGGTAAATCCAGTTTGCTCTTGTGGAATTTCTCTTTAAAGGAATGTTTTCAGTCTTTCATTGATTATATGTAGCATTATTTTGCTGGCATGGGATATAAGAGAGATAGTTCTATAATTGTCGCATTTATGGAAGCTGCCTTTTTTATGTATGGTCGTTATTGTAGATTTTGTCCAGTCTTTAGGCCATTGTTTGGAACGCCATATTTGGTTACTTTACGCCGGTTTCTTCTGTGGCTTTAAGCATTTCTGCTGTTATCATATCTGGACCTGGTGCTTTGTTATATTTGAGCTTGTTGATAGCCTGTCTTACTTCATTTTCGAGTATATCAGGTTCTTCTTCCACCTCATCAGAGATTTGCCTAACAAGCTCTTGGCGTTGATCATCTTTATATAGGTCCCTGCAATACGATCTCCATGTCTCTGCTATGTCTTCTCTGTTTGTTCTCAGGGTTCCAGTGTTATCTTCAATGGCCCAAGTTCTGGCTTTAAAGTCTCTTGTCAGGTAGCGTATTTTTCTAAATAGATCTCTCGGCTAATTATTCTGACCATGTCTCTCAATTTCTTTGCATATTCTTTGATAGTACAGTTTTTTGTCGGCCTTACATCTTCGTTTTATTTCTTTATTGAGGTTTCTTAAACTAGCTTTTTACCTTTCACTATGTACACCACTTTTACAAAGATTTCTTCTATTCTTAAGTGGTGGGTTATATATCACGTCATATTTGATGTTTTTTATGTCCTCGCTGAGAAACCTTAGAGAATGGTTTGGATGTAGCTGAACTGAACTCTTTCGGGCTGTAGTGTCAAAAGTTGGAATAGCAGTGATGATTGCCAATATTTGTCGCGGAGATGGAACGTAAAGAAGAAAAAGAAAAAATCTAGAAGCGATAAGTAAAACAATCGTGGTGGCGATTGTATTGTTCTTCTTTGAACAATACCTCTGACAGAAAATCTATAATTTGCTCACTGTCTAACTGGAAAAAGTAGTGTGGTTGAGCTCCATTTTGCTACAAGTAATTAATATCTTCTTTCAAAATCATATTAGTAGCCGCATTAATTTCATTTTCTAGTCTAGTTCAAAATGTTCCTCAACAAAAAAGTGCTCAATTATAGTATTTCCAAGAATATCAATCCAAAAGTTCATTACAGGATACTACTACGTTTCTCTGAATAATATGTGTGATCTTTCCTTCGTAAAAAATGGTGCATTTTCATCGCTCCAGTAGTAATAGTTTTGCTTCTTAAAGCAAATATTGTGCAAAATATCTTAGTTTCCATTTACAAATTCGTCATTGCCATTGCCATGTCACAATATTTGGTCTTATCGTGCGACAAGTGTTGTTACTAGTATAAAATTTTTCAGTAAAGATTCCTAAAAGTTTACTAATGTAATTTTAGGAAATATTTATGATGTAAATTACCATTGAGATATCTTTCATTCATTAAACATTGTTGCCGTTTTTTTACGCATTTTCCGCATTTCTCATGAATAAAAATATGTTGATTCAATATGTTGTCAATTCTTTGTTGAACTGCAAACCTTTGTTAAAGGTTTAATATTTCCTTTGTTTATTTTCATTTTGTGGTCGATGAAACTAGATATAGAATAGACAATAAATTGGATTTGAAGTTATTTTATAAAAACTTACTTAGTAATTGTTTCATAAAGGGCTTGCTTTTCTTCTGGTTGTATCTTCATGTTTTCTCTCAAATTGTTTTTCTTTAGGTTATTATTTTCTTATTAAATGTTTTCTTTATCAAAACTGTCACATGTCACAGGTTAATGACAGGGTATGCTTACCTTGAGTGACATGACATTTAGCCTCTTCCAAAAGGTTATTTGACATCAACTTCTACAGGTCAATTTATTGGTTCATGGAACTAAAAGTTGCAATTTGAATTGTTGGTCCTAATAGGTTGGAGACAGGATATCTTGTCATCAGTTCGGTTAAAAGTTGGATTTGTGTTTTTTTTTGGTTTTTTTTTTGAGGAAAAAGTTGAGATTTTTGGGCTTACTGACCAAGGGTACTGAATACACAGGAAATTTTTTGGATTTCAAACTCAATTTTACCTCAACAGGATCAGGAATCAATTTTATTTGTCAAATAGGCTCTTATGACGGAATAAATTCTTGATTGAGAATTATTTTACATTAAGGTCATCTTACATCAACGGTAAGTCCTATCTAAGACCTATTATTTCATCAATCACAACTTAAACACTTTCTAACACTATTCTTTTACTTTTAGACTTTATATTTTATCTTGTATTATTCTCCTCCTTCACCTTACCGTTATCTTATTAAGACGATTTCTCTTTTAAGTTGCCTTTTTGTGAAGAGGAGCCTCCGTTAACAAAAAGAAAATTATGTGCCTATGTGTCTCGAATTTATCCTTACAAAAACTCTTATCAGAGTACACTCTAAATCTTTCGTACAACGCCTCTGGTCATTGCCCTTAGATTGGGACAATGATATATTAGATGACATATTGATCTCGGATTGGAAATCATTATTGGATACATTCCAATCAATATATAAAATTTCATTTCCCATATTCCTGACGCTTCCTACAACAAAGTAGGAGTAAGTAAAACATCGCTACTGATCTTTTAAAGATAGGTTTTATGGTAGTAATCAAAGATAAAGAGACTTCCCCACTCCTCTTTCCTCTGGCAAAATTAATCGAACTGCTCCCAGGCAAAGATTATCTTGCTCAAACAAGTGTATCCACACCTAATTGCGAATACCTTAGGTTTATAAAGAAAGCTAGGTTGCCCTTTAACCAATAGTGGCGCTTTCAGCCAAATATATAGCTTCTTTCTATAAGTTAGACTTTAGTTTCACTAGATTTTAAATATTTCTTAGTTATCTTAGTTTTTTACAACAATTTACCTAATCTACACCGGTTTACCCTCACTATCGAAGTAACTATTTGATACCCTATCCCAGTGGCGTAACTCTTCTCGCCCGCCCCCAGTATGTTCAATTTTCTCACATGCGAAAAACCATGTCATTTTTTCGCTGTATTATTAACTATCCTTATATCACAATTTTACAATAATTATCTTAGTCCAACCCTTAATAACCCATCCTACTGACAGTTCAACCCCCTTCCTTACGAAATACAGACAGTTCTAAGATAGCAAAGAAGAAACTCACTCTCTTGATGGTCGCCCGTCGCTAAGGACAGACCATTCTCACTCTCTTAGTTTGGCCATCGCTAGTGCTAGACGTCCTCTCTCTTGATCTGGCCACTGCTAGAGCCAGTCGCACTCTCTCTTTCATTCTCTCTCTTCGCTTATCAAGAAGAACAGCATCTATCTTGGCTGTTTTTCTATCGTAATTACCTCTTTTCCGCTTTAGTTACGCGAGAAATATCGAAAATACTGTATTAAGTCGTGTGCAGACAAAGTGTGCTCTATATCGTGCTATATTTGCGAAACACGTGTTCAGAAACCGGTTCATCGGACAGATTTCGCGGGTGAAGAATAACCACGAGTGAAGTCCGGAAACAACCGTGAGAGTGTGGAGCAGAAAAAATATTGGTAAGACTTTCTATAAACTTAATTTTGCTATTGTCTGTATACCTTTTTTTACTTATCCTAATTATATTGAACCAGCCCTATATAATACAGTCCACATACACGAAAATGATACTAATAATTTTCCACATATGTACACCGTTTTTGTACACCTGCAACCATCTTGTCTACCTTACCATATTTGGGATAATACTTCCACTTGGGATACTTAATATTCAAATAGTTTTAAAATTTACAATTTTATATAAAAAATTTCATTCAAATTCTTTTTCTTCAAGTTCCACTCCTATCGGAGATTGGAAATCATTCTGGCAATTATAATTTTATTGGTTACTCGCCTGAATAGTTCAATTGAACTGCATCCAAACCACTCACGGAGATTGCGTAGCCACGAGATTTTACGTCTTCCTACGCTTCTTCTACCTTTGATTTTACCCTGCATTATATTCCTTAGTAGTTCGTACTTTTCACCTCTCATGATGTGCCCCAAGTATTCCAATTTCCTGATCTTTATGGAATTTAAAACTTCGCATTGTTTTCCTAGTTGTTCGAGAACTTGTTCGTTTGTTTGCGATCCATCCATGATATTTTCAAAATGCGTCGGTAACACCACATTTCGAATGCTTCTAGGTTTTTAATGTTGGATTTTTTAAGTGTCCAAGCTTCAACTCCATACAAATGGGTAGAGAAAATATAACATCGAAGCATTCTTATCCGGAGCGATATATTGATCGCGATTACAAAAAAGTTTTCTCATTCTATTAAAAGTTGACCGCGCAATTTCAATGCGGCGTCTTATTTCTTTTGTCTGATTTGCTCATTTAATTAAATTCAATAAAATAATATTACAAGGTGCTTTTAATAAGTTAACAACAGACGAAAGAGACACTAATGAATTTTTTTCTAGTCAGTTTGACTTTATAAAGTCCTCCTGTTGTTATCAACAGGTCCTCGTAGACACTTCGTCTCAGGACCATGTTACTCATGTAGAGTCATACGCCGCCATGTTACCTATCCAACGGTAACTTAACCATCACAAATTATAAATACTAATAATGTAAAACAACTTCAAATTTAAAACATTTAAAGGGTTTTTACCCATATATTTTGGTGGCTACTAGCATGTAAAACCGTTTGCACTGATGATGGATTGTTTAATCCGAAAACGTTTTGCAATGTGTTTGTGATAGCCCGTTTGAGGCATTTTTATATACCTTTTATAAACGATTTTAAACAAAATTTTTTTGTGACATATGGTATACAGCCAGCTACAGGAACTTAGTTTCCTCGTGGAATTTTATAAAGTCCTATCTTTATTATTTGCCTGTGCTTAGTCTGTAAGCAGAATTCGGTCTTAGTATAGCATGTAGTTCATATTTTCAAGAACACAAGAAAGTTCAGTAGCTAGCTACTGGTATAACATCTTGCCTAATAAACTATATCGTTCTTTATAATCACTCGTAATAAATGTTTGGCATTTTGACTGTTGTTTTCATTTCTTTGCAGCATTGTTGATGGGTACCAAGAATTGTTATGTAAATAAACATTTGCCATTGCTTCCTCGATAGAAAATTTTGTTGTAAAACCACCAATGTCGTTAACCAACTGAATAGTTTCTTAAAGATAATTTTATTATTACTTAAGTCACTCATTTATTATTTCCTACTACCATGATAGGATTAGTATATATTAAAAGAGATTTAAATCTGTGAAATAATAATTAAATAAACATTTATTAATAATTAAATAAACTATATAATACAAAAATATTAAGCTAGACCATGAAGCTGAATCGACCCTGTGCAATAAAACCAAAAGCAAAGAAAGCGAGCCGGAAAGGGTGGCAATTTTGCCCTTTGGTTTCTGCGACTTGCCAGATGGACTACTACTCATTAAGGGTTGCAATCGATGAGATGACCAGCTGCATGGACTCGCACACTCCTACACATCACATTGCAATAAAGATAATCAGACGTTGTAGGGTCTATGTACCGTAATTAAAACCTTCGTGAATATGTGAGAGTACATGGGCCTTAGACGATTTGCACCGCTCTTAAATGTTTTTTAGAAATTATTCATTAAGAGTTTCTAAAAGGAATCGCGCGTTTTATTCAGTACATGGATTAACTTTTAAATCTTTTTGGAATATGTTAATTTTGTAAATTGTGTTTTCTTTTTTTCTGCAGATAAGAATTTATTTTCCTTTTCTTCTTAATTTGTAGTACTCTTAGTTTAGCAATAGGGAATATGCATATCATTTAAATTTGTACCAAATATTTTTTTGACTGCAAATGACTGCCCATTGTTATTTAATTGCTGTATTGATTCCAGTAAGAGATTAAGAAGGCATCCATTTAATTCTGGTAAGAAACGGTGGGTAAAATCTTTTTTCGACATCTAACGTCTCAAGTCAAGATATCCTGGCATCTTTTGGCCGAGTAGGATATTAGGCTAGAAGACCCCAGGGTAGTGCCGAATCAACCGTAATTCGGCTAAAACCTTAACTACCGTCCCGAGAGGTGGTCTTGCCACTCGATGAACATATAAAATAAAAAACTAAAAACTTTCCTAAATAACCATACCTATTAGCGTAAATCCGAACATATTTCAGTTGTCATTTACCCAGATTTGCCTATTCTATTTGTGAAGGTGCCAAAACTACCATGTCTGGTCAGAAACTGTAACAGGAAGTAGTCTAGTTTCCCAAACTTACATTCCCACGAATGTCTTAGATTGGGAATAAGCTCCTTCGTTCATCTTGCCTTTTCGCTATCATTCCCCCATTCTCTTTGCCACTCTAAAATCATTTTTTCCCTCTTATTCTTATCTATATTTCAATCCATCCTTCTATCGTATAACCTCGCCCGCTCTTTGCACAACAAAACGATCGGATCACCGATCCATTGACATATAGAGCATCGTTTAAAACCCTCCTTTATGCGATAGATAATCAGATTTTTGATTTTTCCCCGCTGCCTTTGAGAACTAACACCTCAGTTTTCTGAGGCTCTAGCTGTATATCGTTCTCTCTAACCCACCTATTAATACGAGATATGGATGTGTTAGCCACATTAGCCATGTTCGTTTTCTGACTCTCCTTCGCAACCAGTGCGAAATGACTGCCCATTAAGGCACTTGTTATGGTATAGAAGGATCACAGGTTCAAAGCTTATGAATCTGCGTATTGCAATGCTTTTGATAGAAAATTAATTTAGACCACGTAAGTACACGTACCATTTAAGGATTAGACGTCTAATCTGAACTTAACACCAGAAGAAATTAACCAATACTTTACGAATATAGCAGATATTATATCGAAATCAATAGGAGACTCTGAGCATGACATAAACTACTATCTTAGCAAGCTACCTAGAAGGTCAAGTTCGTTCTTTATGTCTCCAATAGTAGCATCTGATGTGAAAGAATGCATATACAAATTAAAAAATTCCTCGTGTGTTGACTACTATGGTTTTAACAGTAAAATTATTAAGGAATCGCTTGATACAATTGTTGAACCACTTACAATAATATTTAACAAATGCATTAACGAGGGTTACTGGCCTGATGTATTCAAAATATCAAAAGTAATTCCACTTCATAAAAAAGGAAATAAAAATGCTCCTGACAATTACAGACCTATTACCATAGTACCAACAATAAGTAAAATTTTTGAAATCTTAATTAAAATCGTATATCAAACTATTTGGATAACAAATCAATTATATCTAGCTCTGAATTTGGTTTTAGAAAAAAATACTCAACAACTAAAGCTTTATTAGAAGTAATAGAACATATTGTTCACGGTTTTGATGCAGGTGAACCTACTAATGGCTTCATGTGTGACCTTACAAAAGCTTTTGATTGTCTAGATATTCAAACACTATTGATAAAATTGGAGTACTATGGAATAAGGGGCACAATACATGACCTTTTAAAATCCTATCTTACAGGAAGAACACAGATTGTTGCATTTAATAATCAAGAATCTGATCCTTTACCAGTTTAAACCGGAGTACCACAAGGATCAGTTTTGGGTCCTCTACTATTCTTGATATATATAAATGATTTACCAAGTGCATTGGATAACACCAACTGTGTTCTTTTTGCAGATGACACAACCGTATTATGTAGAGGTAAAACTGATTACAGTCAGGATATATTAGAAAAATCTAAATCCTGGTTTAACTGTAACAAACTTAAGTTAAACGAGCAGAAAACCCAGAAAATCGTATTTAGTTCTGATAGATGGGTTACACCATCTGAACCAGTAAAGTTACTAGGTGTTACTATGAATACAAGGTTGAACTGGTCGCACCATATTGAACGATTGTGTAGGGGGCTCGCCTCGTCAGTTTATTTTGGAATGGTTCATAGTATCCTGACATATTGCATACTTCTTTGGGGAAACTCGTCCTATGCATATAAAGTTTTCACTTTTCAAAAAGCAACAATCCGAATTATTGACTCGGCAGAATATCGCGCCAGCTGTAAACCCTTATTTAAGAAGTATGGCATTCTTCCTTTACCTTCAATATATATATTTGAAACTTTGTTAACTATTCATAATAATATAAAAGATGTAAAATCACATGCCGATCAACATCATTACAATACAAGAAATAAAAGTCATATCATTATACCATATTCCAGATTGTGTGGTACAATAGATTATAATCTGTATAATTGTTTTTTAAACTTAAACAAAAATATTGATATTAAGGCAATGAATTCTAAACAATTTTATAAACTAGCAAAACACTTCCTGCTGGAACACTGTTTCTATAGTATACAGGAATTTGTTTGTTTGAGCTCCTAGTGTGGTCGTTTTTAATGAAAACTATATTACGCCTTACTGAAATGTTTCTTTCTTATTTGTTATAATTTTATATATCTAATTTTCACTGTATATGTTTTATTATATGTTCCTGTATTATTTCCAAGTTCTTAGTATACAAAAGTAAATTATTTTTATTGTGACATGACATGTAGTGTTTACTATGTAAAAATTGTCAATAAACCTATCTACCTATCTATCTATCTATTATCCCACGACTCATTGATTATAGTTTCCTAGTAGTTTTACTACAAGACACGTTCAATTCTCATTTGGTTCACATACAGATTTGCTCCAGTTATGTTTTTCTTGCTGATGATTATTAGCTTGGTTTTGCTGGTGTTTATATCCTGTTCATATATTATACTAGTTTCCGTTATTTTGTTAATTAAGTTTTGCGGCCCTTTTATGGCATTGAAAAACACTATTGTATCATCTGCATACCACAGGTTATTGATCTTGAGTCCATTTATTGAGATGCCTTCATCAATATCTTTTAAAGCCTCTTTAAAAATGTGCTAAGTACAGATTAAATATCAGTGGTGAAATTATGCTCCCCTGTCTCACTACTCTTTGATGAGTATATTCCCCATGTATTTTGAGTACCGCAGATTAATTTCAATACAGGTCTACTATTATTTTTAGGCCACTTCCAATAATCCTTGTCCTCTTCAGCACTTCCATCATTTATTCATGCCTGACTCTATAAAAAACTTTCTTTTAGTCAATTATTCATGCAAAAACATCATTGCTGCACATTTCTCACCTGCACGCTAAATAACGCCTTCTTACCAACGGCATTCACAAATCCAAACTGATTGGGCGCAATTTTCTCCTCGGATTTCCAGTAAATTTTTTCATGGATGACTTTTAAAAACAGCTTCAGCAGATGACTCATTAGGCTTATGGTCATATAGTCTTCACAAACTTTTGCTTCTGGTTTATTGGGCAATGGGACGAACTCTGATTTGAGCCACTCTACTGTATATTTCAATAAATAATTCAGTTATTATTTTTATTTGTTCTGTATCTAATAGCTTCAGCAGTTCTGCAGGAATTTCATCAGTTCTGTCACCTCCAATAGAAAACATCATATTTCGATTCTATTATTGGAGGTGTATGTACCTGTAACGGTCAATTGTTTTCAGAATTTGTTCATTTGTTGTAATCAGTTTGTTTGATTAAATAGATAAAAATTTTCCATTGTTTTACCTTATTGTATATTTGTATGGTAATATTGTTTACTACTGTCATTATAAAAGTGTCCGATTCAACTGAAAGCTTTTTGTTGTTCCTTATTAATGTAAAAACGCATATAACACGAACATTTTTTCTTTGTCTATGATTAGTTACCCATCTCTTGTGATACGCAGTCTGATTTTTATACTATGTGAAAGGAAAGCGCTTAATAGCTCCCCATAAAAACTAACGATAAGGAAGTTAAAATTAATGCAAATAAAATGTAAAACAAGCAAAGTTCATTACTCGGAAATTGTTACCAGAATTCGATCTCATATTTAAAATGGCCATAAATAAAGTGCTTTTGTTTCATTATTACACATAAGACGATTTCTTTTACAGTTACGCTGATTGTAAATTTTACCGCTGGCTATTCTTTACACTCTCTTGTTCTATATTCAAACTTTGGAAATTAAAATTTTCATTTTATAGTATATGTAGATAGTAGATAAAAATTAACACTCCGTCTCCTAACAAAATCAAATATTTTGTCTATCAGGTCTCTTTACATTATTGCCTTCTGGACTTCCTTGGAAAGTTCTATGATACTCTTGTCAAGAAGAGGCTGGAAGGCGTTTTAGCAGATAAGAGAGCTCTATCCAACCAACAATATGGATTCAGAAAAGAAGAAGATCGTAAAATTTTTTGGAATCATACTAGACAACAAAATGGCATTGGTCAGTTTGTTGTCTAGTATGATGGTAAGCCGAATGACAACAAATAGAGTAGTAAAGACAACAAGAGATGGTTCCCCAATAGGAAGACGATCAGTAGGAAGACCACGAAAACGATGGACGGACAACTTACTGGAGGCACATTGAAAAACAGACAGAGTCATGTTTATATAAAAAAAAAGAAGAAGATGATGATGAAGATCAGACACCACATACAAAATGCATGTCGCACGGCGGAAGAGAAAACTTCGACCTTTATTAAGATAATGCCGAACATAGAAAGCCCTGGGTCACACAAAAGATCAGTTATATTATTATCAATCATCTACATCTTCTTATATGCGGCCTGAGTGTGGCCTAAGATCCTCAACAAAGCGAAATATAAAGACATGCTTCTTATGACGCCAAGGAAAACATTGATTAGGGTTATGCAGCACGTAAAAAAGGAGTTTAGAGATCTGGCAATACCAACGGTCAATAAAACTAGAGAAAGCTGCGTGGACTACGGTCCTTATCCCAGATGTAGTAAGGTGGTATGAGTGTAAACGCAGACGTGTCAACTACTACAACCAATTTATGACGGGGTATGGATCTCTCCGGTGTTATACATATAGAATAAAGAAGACCAAGGACGATCTTTGTGGTATTCGTATGCCCTGAATAGAATGTAAAGCGAACCTTGCTGCAGCTGGGCCTGGGTTTACCTCTAGGCGAGTCACATGAACTTATAAATAAAGCAATTAAAAACAAAAGAATCTTAGACTTGATCCTTGTTTTGTGACAGAAACTATAAAATATACGGAAGAGAAAGAAAGGAGACTGTAACAAAGATAAACTGTTTATTTTAATGTGTCGTATCTATCGGCGACAGTGATTACATTACAGAAATCCATTTACTTCCGTGTTGTTTTGTTTTGTCTCTACTCGTATCTAGTGTACGGTCTGTGTCTCATTTTAAAGCAGCCTATTGCTAAGTATTGAGCTGGTGTAGATAGAAAAATGAATGGATCACCTCCCGGGGGTGTCTGCTTGGGAGTCTTGTAGCTGTTAAGGCTGCTATTATTCATCATCTCGCGATTTCCTTCAGGCGTTTATTGTTTTGTTTAGAGGTGTGTACTCGATAGCTCTGTAAACTAGCTGTTTGGTGTTCCAAGTTAATGGCGACCACTTCATCTAAAACTTTCGGTCTTGCTAATCGTAAAGCTTTTTGTAGTTGACTATCTCTCAACTCTTGACGAAATTATCTACAGCAATTTCTTTCAAAATATTGTCTGGTGCATTTGGATAAGCTAACGGCACTATACAACCAAAGCTTTAAACTTTTGCAAATTTTCACTTTCTCGTTGAATTCTACTTCCAAGTTTTTCTTTGTAGAGTAGATGGACATCTCCGTGTCGTTTGTCTGTCAAGTCGAGTGAACAACGTCTGGTAACATTTTACTTAACCCTTAGGAATTGATCTTATGATCTTCGCAACATCGCCTCGTAAAACAGCAGTCAAGGAAACAGCCTTTTCTTGTTCTGTCCAATGATTGGCTGTCGCAATAGCTTCAAATTGTCTGAGGTATATGGACCAACAAGAGTTTAAATCAAATAGTGGCAATTTGTATCCCATATGATGTGTCGTTTCGCTCTCGGTAATTCTTCTTTCACTGCAGGATCTAAAACTACTGCAATAACTGGTGGTAGTACTTTCGTATTGGTTATCATGTTATCTTACGTTTTGAACGTTTCTTCTAACTTATCGAATGTTCTCTAGAAACTTCTTCAAATTTCTCATTGTTCTTACTATATACTTCTTTAATTATTTGAGAATACTTGTCAAATATTCTAAAAACATTTTTGAATTTCTAGTCGTTTTATCAAGGCGTTCTTTAATAATTTGAGACGTTTCATTGAATCTTTTGGAAACATTCTCGAATTTATTATCCGATTTCTTATAGTTCTAAGTTTCTTCGATCTTCGTTAAAACTGCCTTTTCTGCTGATTGAAAAACTGTATCTGGGACATTTTCACTCTTGTTAAGAAGATCTTTTAGTCGTTCTTGAAGGATCTTCTTGGACCCGCTGCAGTCTTCATCTTGTTCTTCTAGTAGTTCACGTAACTCTTTTACTGGTAACTTTGCAAGCCGCATCTTTGGTCAGGAACACACGTACTTTTATGAGTTTTTTTACAAAGATGACTACCGAACTACGTAAGTTTATTTTTTAAACAAATAAATTATCTCACACTGTAACACCACTGTAACGTGTTTAGCAATAAAAACAAGCAACAATATTATGTAAACATATTCATTTATAGGCTTATAATACGATGATATCATATCCATCAAATAACTAATATCAGCGAGGCTTTTATTTAATAGACAGATACAGGGTTCCAGAATTTTTTAGAATAGTCCACCTTTAGTGCTAAGGACCGTCAACAAAGATAGAGAACTGTTGAAAACTGTTAAACATAAAAAATATCGTATATGGGACATATAGTAAGGGGAAGTAGATATAAAATATTACAACTGATCCTTAAAGGCAAAAATAGAGGGCCATAGAGGTGTAGGAAGAAAACAAGTTTCTTGGTTAAAAAACATTTGTGAATGGACTGAGATACCAAATGCAGGACAATTATTTCATATTGCAGAAGATCGAGAAGACTTTGCAATGGTGATCGCCAACGTCGGATAATTCTGATATGGCACGCGAAGAAGAAGTCCATCTCTTTCATCGCTATTATAAACGTCTCGCTGGTCGCGTCGTATATCCTGCAGATCCTCGTCTCGAAGATTCTGGTCGATGGGTCATCAATTTAAGAGATGCACTTGTTACATTAACCCTTATGCTGTATCAAACTCTCGCAGTGATATTGTAGATAGGCTTATTGATTATATAAAAGGTTCAAATCGCAATTTGACAACCGATAATTGGTATACCAGTTATCCTTTAGCTATTTCCCTTTTGGAAAATAAAATAACTACAATTTGCACTTTAAGAAAAAACAAAAGGGAAATACCTATTGCATGACACCTAATGCATGACACCTAATGCATGACCCTGCCACCGTAGACGTCGAAACTAAAAAACCAGAAATTATTCTAGATTATAATGCCACAAAAGGAGGTGTGGATACTATTGACCAAATGTGTGCATCATATTCTGTAAAAAAAAATAACCAGAAGATGGCCACTAATTATATTTTTTTCTCTAATGGATATGGCGGGTATCAACGCGCAGGTGTTGTTTTGTGCCAATAAAACAAATCCCAAAATACGTCGCCGAATTTTTATAAACAATTTAAGCTTGAGTTTAATGAAAGTAAATCTTTCAGAAAGAGCGACAATGCGATATCTTCCTCAGGATATTCAAGGTTTTCTAATGAAATATAAATCATGTGAAGAACCTACTAGAACAGAAGTGCAAAGCTCTAGAAAACGTGGACGTTGTGCAATATGTCCAGGCTCAAAAAATTCCAGCACAACAGTTAGATGTGGGCTATGTAGAATATTTGTATGTAAAATGCATTCAGAAACCACAATTACCTGCGTAAAATGTTAGAACAATGAACGGCAGCAATCAGAAGAAATCGAGTGAAGTAACCAGTAGGTATATGTTTTATGTTTATTATTTTATGTAACAATAAACTATTTTTGTAAATCGTGGTTGTCATTTTGTTAAAACGCACTAAATTTGGTAAATTCAACTAAAATGTGTTTTGTGTACAAAATACACAGCGCGCCCGGTTATGAAACGGTAGTCGGCGCGCCTGCTGTAGGGTTAAGAAGATCGGAGGACACAACTGAAAGCAAGGTACGCAAAATAGAAAACACTGGATTGATTTGGGAGAAGCCTATGTCCAAAGTTGAATTACTTAAGGCTAAAGAGAAGAGAGATAGAATTGTTAAATGAGGTACGTCGAAATTGGCTTTCTTGATAAATTATGTTGAATTAGTAAAAAATGATGCAGGCAAAACCTATAAAAAAATATCATTCGACTTTGAAGTCCATTTTTTGTTAATGCTGGAACTAATGTTATCAAGGAACCTTGTTCTGGGCCTTCCTCTTCTTTTCAAGGAGAACACATTTTTAGTTAAAAATTAGCTGCGAATGGTTTAACACCACCAATAATTATATTATGAGCTTTGACCAGCAGCAATTTCAAAAGTAAACATAGCGTTGATGATTGCAAACCTTCAAAACGAAACTGTACTTGAATAGGAAGGACAATAAAATAAAAAGCATCTTTTTTGATAATATTCAGATATTTTAGTTTTAAGAAAATTTATTTTTTATCTTTGTTTTTTTAACAGTTACAATAAATAAAAAATGATAAAAATCACGTATAAGCACCCGATATTCTATAAAACAGACATTCTTCCTTTATCGCATAGTTATTTCAAAATAACACCGTATGGTGAAACAATTTACAATTTTTACTTTAAAATATATTCAAATTAAAATTCCTTCAATAAGCAAACCAGTAGCAACTTTTTCTTATCAGAATACCTAATAAAATGAATGAATAATCTTGAAAAAAATGTCGTTTTCCCCGTCTCCCAATAACGTCGAAGATCTCATCAGATAAGGTAAACCCATATACCAATTTATGATTATTATCGAACGAGTGCCTAACTGAAAACGTTATCTCACTTATTTTATGGTCTTTTATGAATTCCACGAATAATAAAAAGTAACGAGAGCGTGCTCAGCCTCATCTCTTCCTGCATCATAGTTGCAGTCATAAACAACATAATACTGTATCCATATCTAAAAACGGATTTATTTACTACGTCTTTTCTGCTCTTTCTATAACGGCTTAACGGCGAAATCATATATGGATGCCAGATTCCACATTCTGGAGAATTCTTTCTGTTAGCGAACTAGGCAATCATCGCAGAATTACATAAGTCACTGTTGTTGTATTACGAATTGCATAGTAAATATGTACAGGATGGCTACGCTTTGCGACTCGTCATAAAATTATTCTTTTCTCGTAAGTATATTAGACCAGGCAAATTAGCTCAATTTTAATTTAAAAAAATATCTAAAGTTGTGTGATGGGAAATGATAGCAGGGGGTATAATACAAAGATTAAAAATAAGGTAAACAGTTGAAAACTTCAGCTGTCAGTTAACGTCGTATCGTCGTATAAAAATGATTTGTATTTTCTCGATGTTTTAGTTTTGATTTTTATAAAAATTATTTAAAAATTTATTTGAGAAAACTGCCTTAAAAATTGACAAAAATTTGTTTTCTTTTTGTAGAAAAAATCCGAAATTTTACTGAGTTATCGTGATTTGTCATTAAAAAACACTTTTTTTGACTTTTTCAAAGCAAAAAACACTTGAAATCGTAGGCTTCCACGGCCAGAGTCAGAATTATAGTTTATTCGTCTTCCGGGTTTGGACCGTGTCATTTGTGAGTGACCCAAAAGTGGGTTCATCTCGACGTTTCGCTACAATTGTATGTAGCTTCTTCAGGAGAGCAAAGAAAAAGAAATCAAAAGACAGAAAGATGGGTAGTTAGCAACGGTAACTCAGTTACTCAACGCAACCGTAGGCGAATACTAACTACCAAGATGGGCATTTGGTCACAGTAACTCAACTACTTAACGCAGCCAGAGGTGAAAACCAAATGCCAGGACAGGGATTCACGTCCAACAGCTCAGAACAGTACCGCTCTATTTATAGTCGCGGTGACCTGTCGTGTCGGGACGTATCGGCACACTCCGTGGCGCGAACGTCAAGAAGCGCGCGCTGGCCAATCATGTGGCTGATCGTGGTAGCGGGACCAGACGGCGGCTCTAGACTGAGATTCAGATGGGAGACAAGTAGGATCCTTCCTCTCGATTGATATTATAATATCAATCGAGAGGAAGGATACTATAATTTATAATTGATATTATAATATTATAATATCAATCGAGAGGAAGGATACTACTTGTCTCCCATCTGAAATCTCAGTCTAGAGCCGCCGTCCAGTCCCGCTACCACGATGCAGCCACATGATTGGCCAGCGCGCGCTTCTTGACGTTCGCGCCACTGAGTGTGCCGATAAGTCCCGACACGACAGGTCACCGCGACTATAAATAGAGCGGTAGCGGAGTAATCATCGGATTCACTCCCCGCCTCTCGACGCGTTAGTGTTCTGAGCTGTTGGACGTGAATTCCTGTCCTGGCATTTGGTTTCACCTCTGGCTGCATTAAGTAGTTGAGTTACTGTGACCAAATGCCCATCTTGGTAGTTAGTATTCGCCTCTGGTTGCGTTAAGTAACTCAGTTACCGTTGCTAACTACCAATCTTCCTGTCTTTTGATTTCTTTTTCTTTGTTCTCCTGAAGAAGCTATATACAATTGTAGCGATACGTCGAGATGAACCCACTTTTGGGTCACTCAGAAATGACACGGTCCAAACCCGGAAGACGAATAAACTCTAACAAAAAACACTTTTTTCAAAGCAAAATTTATGGTTTTTTTTTCTCCTGCTAGAGCTTATTATTTTCAATTTACCCTTTCCCTGTTCTGTGCATTACATGTGATACAAATGGATTCTTTTTGAAACGTCTGAGCACCATATGTGATGCTCCGTGAGCAGTATATGTATTTAGAATTAAATATTTATTCAAAGAGCATGAGATATTCATTCGGCACTTCTAATCGTGTTATTTAAAAATATATTTACGCATATCAGATTAATGGAAGGTTGAAACCATATAAATTTTCATCTTCTCCTGAGACTTGAATAGTCGAATGCCGTTTGTATTAATTGTATCTATATTTTGCCATGTCAGGAGGATAGCTTTAGATGAATAGGCCGGTAGAATAACAGTGGCTCGTAGGAAAATCTAGAATATAAGATTTGCTGATGACACTACACGTATAGCAGCAAATGAGCAAGAAATGTTTAATCTTCTGCTAAGGGTTGGGAACGAAAGCAATAAAGTTGGTCTGAAAATCCATAAAGCTTAGACAAAAATAGTAATAGTCGACAGATTTCAGAGTATTCAACTAACTAACAAGTTACAGGAATACCAGATAGTGGACAGTTTTGTCTATCTCTTCTTCTTCTCGTGCCACTCCTAGCGGAGATTGGAAATCATCATGGCCACTGCGACTTTGTTAGCAGCGCGCCTAAAAAGTTCAATCGAACTCCACCCGAACCATTCACGTAGATTACGAAGCTACGATATTTTTCTTCTTCCCACACTTCTTTTGCCCTTAATTTTGCACTGCATGATGTTTCTTAAAAGTTCGTACTTTTCACCTCTTACAATGTGCTCCAAGTATTCCATCTTTCTAGTTTTTATCTCATTTAAAATTTCGCATCTTTTGTCTAAAGTTTGGAGTACTTGCGTGTTAGTGACGCGGTCCATCCATGATATTCTGAGAATGCGCCTATAGCACCACATCTCGAAAGCTTCGATGTTTTTTATGGTCAACTGTTTTAGTGTCCAAGCCTCAGCTCCATATAACAGGGTAGAACCGCAGCATTCGTATTCGTAACTTTATATTGATATCACGATTGCAAAAGAGTTTGCGCATTCTATTAAAGACTGATCTAGCGATTTCTATACTACATCTAATCTCTTTTGTTTGATCAGTATCGTCTGTGATCCAAGCACCTAGATATTTATAACAGGGCACACACTCAATCGTTGTATTGTCTATTACAAGATTAGCTCTGATATTCTTTGATTTCGTGATTACCATAAGTTTAGTCTTTTTCAAATTAATTTTCAAGCCGTAACTGTTACAGTATATATTGAGACTTTGAACGAGATGTTGTAGTTCTACTAGCGTTCCCGTTAGGAGAACTGTATCGTCAGCATACCTTATATTGTTGATCGTCTCATCATTTATTATCAGACCAAGATCTTCTTCCTCGAGTGCTTGTTCACAGATAGCTTCACTATCCAGATTAAATAAAAGTGGCGATAAGATACATCCCTGCCGGACTCCTCGACGGATTTGAATTTCTTCTGTTAGTCTGCCCTCAACCTTGACATTTGACATTTGCTGTTTGATTCCAATATAGATTGCATATAATTCGAATATCTCGGCTATCTATATTTTTCTTTATTAGAAATTGTCTTAGTCGTTCATGTTGTACTTTGTCAAAGGGCTTTTCGAAATCAATAAAGCTGGCGTAAATTTCTTGGTTCATGTCTAAGCATCTCTGTGAGAGAACGTTTATTGCAAACAGAGCCTCCCTTGTACTCAGCCCTTTTCTGAATCCCATCTGAGTGTTACTGATGTCTACGTCTAATTTCCTATAGATCCTATTATGGATTATTTTTAAGAACAGTTTTAGAGCATGACTCATCAAAGCTATCGTACGATATTCGTTGCATTCCTTTGTATTTGCCTTTTTTGGCAGTAGTATAAAGGTCGAACGGAGCCATTCCCTAGGTATTATTCCAGTTCTATATATTGTGTTAAATAGATCTAGGAGTATTTTAATAGATTCATCGTCCATAAGTTTGAGCAGTTCTACATGAATTTCATCAGGACCGGGGGCCTTACCACTTTTTGGTTGTTTGATTGCATATTCTATTTCTTCTCTGATTATATCAGGCCCTGTATCATCTGTATATTCGTTTGAGATTTCTTGTCTATCTTTGTCATCAAACAGTTGTGATATGTATTCTGTCCATCGGTTTATTTTTTGTTGTAAATCTGTTATAATTATACCATCTGTATCTTTAATCTGTCCTGTCTGTGTTGTTTTTCTTCTTCCTGTCATTTCTTTAATCGTTTTGTGTAAATAAAGACAAAAATATTTATATAAAGCTCAGGGGTGAACTACAAAATTTAAAACATAAATATTTTATGGTTTAAAAAATTAAAACGCTACTTATTATACTATATAATTAAATCATCTTATGATGATTTCTCGATAAATGTATAACCTTCGCATGGAATTTGCTAGCCAGTTAAAATTAGACGAAAGCTATCATACGGGTTATAAATACGGGGAGTATACACAGAATAAATGATAAAAAAACATAAACATTGAAGAATATTAATTATAGAGAATATTTGGGGATAGAAAACCTAAACACCAACTATCTTTAAAAGATAATATAGTAAAATAACATCAAATTGGAATAAGATAAATAATAAACTGAGGAAAACTAACAGACTTGTGACGTTTATAACGTTACACTAGCTAAAAACCGTATTAAGAAATATCTATGAACAATTAACATAAAAATATAACATAGATTACCCCATTTCTTCTTGCATCAATCGTCATGCTCAAGGAACGGTAATTCCTCAAGTTTGTAATTTAAGTGACATGTACAATCAACGGAAGTAGTTACGAAGCACTTTCATGCTAATGCAAATAAATTGAACGTACTTTTAGTAATACTTTTCGAGTGCAATGATCTTAGTAAAAACAAGGAAAAAAACGGTATTTGCTAAATATATAATTATTTATACTCAATGTTTTATAAAAGATTAAAACCTTTTTTCGGTTACCGTTAATAATTTATAGGTGGGTTACAATGAGAAGCCGGAAAGAAATTTAGCGTAGAAGAATAGCGAATTAGTTTTATTAATTAATGTAGGAATAAAATTAACGAAATCTTGAGAAATCTATATATTGTTGGTTAGTTTTTACTGAATACCTGATTTACCGTAGATCACTAATTTGTAATGGAATCAGGTTGATTCCGAATTTATCCTTCTCTCTTGGTCTCACTTGTCCTAGATTCATAATTACAGACACTATTTTTTCTCTTTTATGATCCCTATTGGTTTCTTTTCTTGCTTCACAATTTTGTCCAATAATTTTCTAGATTTTCATAGCACATGCTACATATTTCTGAAGAAATAATACTGCTCTAAATGAAGCATGCATTGCAAAGGGGAAAAAGGCTAATTATGAATGTGTTGCTTGTGTGGGTCCATTTCAAATAGGTGAAGAAATAATAAATAAGACTTAAATGAACGAATGAATGAAATGAGGTTGAATGCTCGAATAAATGAACTTTGAAAATAAGGCTATTATCGAGCACAAGTTAATTAAATCTAGCCCAAGTACTTTCGCTTGAAATAGCATCTTCAGGGGCATTTTGTCAAAATAAGAACTATCCGGCAAGCGTAGGATGTGGAAACATTAAAACTAACATAAATTATACAAAACACATACATAATACATCAGATGACCGGTTTCACTTTCTACAATATGCAAAGCATCTTCAGGTCTCGATACAAAGTTAAATAAATGCTGAAATGATAAAACCCCATATTAGGGTGTTGTCTAATAAAGATAAACAAATTAGAAGTTATAAATTACAATAATTATGCCAATATTACATGTCTGTAGTTTTATTTCAAAATGAGTAAATTGAATAAAAAGGTATAAAAAGTTTTAAAAGTTTAAACAGACAAAGTAAGACCCAGAAATTATTATAGCTTACCTAAATAATAGAATTATTTATCCCCCTAAAAAGGTATTCCCTTTAAAACGTAGATTCCCTTCTGGTTTTTACCAGAGTTGATGGACCCGATAGTTGAGAAAAAGAAAGCTCACAAAAAATATCTTTTATCTAAATCACTTCTGGATTATCGCACTTTTTGCTGTGGTGGTGTTGAATCCAGTCAGGAACCAGATATTGTTAATCTTTTTGCAGAATATTTTTCTGTAGTCTATTCCACTCAAATATGTGACATACCTAGTAATTCACCTTCAGTTGATCTTACTAACCTGTAGACTGTATGCTGTTTATTTGTAGAACTGTAGAGTGCATGCACAGAAGATTGTGTGATCTAGATCGGTTGAAGAAATATTATGAAATTTATGCAAAATATGCCAGATATGCATCCGAACTCTACACATTATGTATTATGTCAAAAAAAGTGGAAATTGCAACACCTCAAACTGGATGATTTTATTATTATAAGATTATTATTTTTATTCATAACATATCCTTAAGTTTCATCTACCAGTTGCTTAATATTAGCCCCCTACAATAAGGAGAGATTAAGTCAATATTTTGATTTACCACTTTCACCGGTCGACATCGAAAAATTAATCATTTCCTCACCACCATTCACAACCTATCGCCCTCCCTGCTGTTTTGATGAACCAATATTAATATCGTCGAAGTCAGCGAAACGTGTTTCATCTTGAAACACGCAGTTCCCATAATTCTGACATGTTTATCGCTATATTGCATGCGTGTAACGACTTCATTTCTCACGCTTTCAAGTTTGTTATTACAACTTGGCGGTTTGCCTCGGTGCTACTTGCTGCAGGTTATATAATCTATAACGTAATAACAGCAACAGCAACCCCTTTACTTGGAGAGAATATGAACTTGGGGAGTAAATTGTGTCATGCAGAGTTAACAGGTCGTAATTGCTTCTAACAAATTGTCTTAAAAGGGTTATTATGACATTCGGACGATTAAGATTATTAAACGACATTATGGCATGTTGAAATAGTATTTTGTGATTTATACGATTACGAGTAATAATAAACGAATGGACCATTTACATAATTAAATAACAATATATAAACTATCCTGTCGTTGCGCTAAGTCCGAGAGACTCAATTAAATTTTACTTGAGTATTTCGTATTAGGAGGAGTGAAATAACCTATAAACTGAACATAATAAAAGTATCATTTTTAAAGCATGATATTCTTGGTTTAGTTTTAACATTATAAATAAATACCATATGAAGTGTACACGGAAAAAATGTCCATTTTTTGTCGAAATTAAATTTTTTAGGACATCTTGTAGTAAATTTATAAACGACTTCGTAAACATGTACGAAGTTCTAAGAAAAAGTCAATGCAAAAAACAAAATCGAGTGCTAGGTTAAATCTTTGAAAAGTGGTGCAATAGCCGCCAAAGGTAAATGCAGATCACATGGAAATTATCCTAAAAAAGTTCGTTTAAGTGATGTTATTAAAATAAAGGGTCACATCTCATCATTTAAAGAATTTGCTAGTCATTTGCTAGGCAAAAACAATTTGAAGCAGGAAAAGTGGTTGGATATTTACAATAAAACAAATAAAATGAAGCGCTAAAACTTTTCATTGATAAAATTTTAAATTTAATAAACAAAAATACAATTATTTTAAAAGGAAATGATCTAAAAACCACTTTTAAAAAAGATTGGATGACGGGGGGACTTTTAAAGTCTGTACAGGAAAAACACAGATTGTATGATTAGCTAATCCAAGATCCCCTCAGATAACTTAAAAAAAACAACGATATACAGACTATAAAAATAAATTAAGACACTTAGTTAAAACTGCAAAAAGAAATTATATAAAAACAACGAATTGAAAAAAATAAGACCTCTTCTTCATCGCTTTTTAATGTAATTAATTCATTGTGTGGAAAAATAAAAGGAAATACAAAAATTGTATAGGTTAAAACCAAAACAGGAGAAAAAATAACCGACAGAAAAGAAATTGCAAATGAATTTAATACACATTACAGTACATTGGGACAAAGGTATGCACAAAAAATACCCATTTGTAATGACCAGATTGAGGACATAGATAAGATAGAAAGCAGCATGTACTTGTATCTCGTTTACCAAAAAGAAGTGGTAAATGCAATACAATCTTTAAAACAAAAAAAATCTCCTGGCTGGGATGGGATTAAGACAGAAACCATCAAACAAATTAAGGAAGAAATTATTACTCCTTTAACTGTTCTCATTAATGCATGTTTTTAGGATGGTTGTTTTCCAGAATGTCTGAAAATAGGCAAAATCAAACCTCTGTTTAAAAAAGGAAATAAAGAAGACGTGATTAATTACAGACCAGTATCTTTGTTGTCTGTTTTTTTCCAAAATATTTGAAAAAATTTAAAAAAATAGATTAGTGAGTTTTTGGATAGGTTTAGTATAATATCGGATTGTCAATACGGTTTTAGAGAAAAAAAATCTACACAAGATGCTATTTGTAAACTAACATCACAAATATCAGAAGATTTTGAGTCTAATAAACGTAGTTTATGCATATTTGTCGATCTCTCTAAGGCGTTTGACACGATATCTCACGGGATCTTGTTAGAGAAACTTGAGAAGTATGGTCTGAGAGGACGCGTTACGTTGACATTACTAAAAAGTTACTCAACAGACAGAAAACAATTTGTAGAAATTGATGGTGTCGAAAGTGATCCTGAAGTAATTAATTATGGCGTACCGCAAGGGACCGTTTTAGGCCCTCTACTCTTTACACTCCATGTTGATGACATGCTTAAACTGAAAACTGATGGAAACATAATAAGCTTTGCTGATGACACCGCAATTTTTTATAAGGCCGAATAATTGGGAAGATCTTAAAACTATAGTTGAACAAGACTTTAAAGTTATAAAGCATGATTGCAAATAAACAAACTCACAATAAATTACGAAAAAACTAAATATATACCTTTTGTAATATATAAAAATTCTCTGCCAACTTTTAATTCATTAAAAATAAATAAAAAACAACAAATATTTAAAGCAGAATACATAAAATATTTAGGAGTTTTAATTGACAGGCACCTTAAATGGGACTTACAAATAAAAAATATTATAAAAAAAACTTCCGCTATTTAAAAGAGTTTTTGGATGTTGAACAGCTTAAAATGCTTTACCTGTCTTTAGTACAATCTCATCTTGTATATGAGATTTTAGGATGGGGTGGCGTAGCTGATTGCCATCTGGTGACCCTTCAAAATACTCAGAAATGGTTTCTTAAACTAACATATGAAAAACGAAAAACATATCCCGCAGACCAACTTTTTTATGAAACTCAGGTTCTTGATGTTCGGCAATTGTACTGCTTAGAGCTACTTGAAAATATTCATAAAGATAAAATACCTCTTAAAGTAAAAGTGTCAAATTATGAAACAAGAAGAAAATTGAATGTTGAATGTCTTCACACTTCAAAAACAATCACGCAACGGTCAATTAAATATTTTGCTCCAAGATATAGGTACAATCAATTGCCCATGAATTTTAAAAATATCAAAAATTTTTATTTGTATAAAAAATTAGTTAATGCTTGGGTAAAAGAAATAAGGGAGTTGTGTAACAATTTAATAAATTTAAATTATACTAGATAAAAAAAATCAATAAACATTAAACCTGTTAATATTAGACAGATTAAGTCAACAAGCATGTTAATGCTTTAAAGACTTTTTTTTACGTTTATTTTATTGTAAGTAAACTGAAATTGTAAATTAATGTAATACTTATTGATTTGAATAAACGTATATTATTATTATAGGACAAGAGATTCAACAAGAACTTATCTACCGGATTGTTCTGTATCCTATAAACTTTATAGAAACATTTGCACGATCCAATTTAAAATATCTTTTTTCGATCCCAGAATAAACATATGTAGTATCTGTGACAAGTTTTTAGCAAGTTGAGGTGTATGGAAAAGAAAATGGTGGAACCTAGTGAAAGTACAAAAAACATAGTGACTGAAATGAACCGTCTGAAGATAAAAATTGACCTTTTATAAGAGAATAGCAGCAGAATTGTATTCGAGAAAGCGTAAATCCAGAACAACAGGCTCCCAGAATCTCTCGAGGAAATCCATCTGTCTGCACTATGATAGGAACTTACCCATTCCTAATATAAATACTAATGACGTCTGTTATAAGCGACAACTGTTTTTCTTCAATGTTTATGTACTTTCAACATTAGAGGTGTATTCTATATATACTCAGAAAGAGTTAGAAAATAAGACAGTGACAATATTGGGTCTCCTTTGAACGACTTTCTGTATAATCACCTGGATGGAAAAGTCACCGATTAGATATTTTTTGTGACTCCTGCGGAGGACAAAACAAAAATTATACACTGCTTTCTACACCATGCCGTTCATGAACAGAAACGATTGGATTACATCAAAGCTATATTTCCTGTTAGAGGCCATTATTATATGGAGACTGACAGGAATATGGAAATTCTAAAATACAGAAAATCACCGGGAACGGATGGTATACCCAATGAACTTTTAAAATATGGAGGCCCGGAACTTGCAAGTAAACTGGCACAACTATTTAACAAAATATTAAACAAAACAAAAACACCAGAGGAATGGCATAATAGTATCACAATCCCCATATTTAAAAAAGGACAAAAAACCTGCTCACAAAACTATAGAGGAGAAACCCTCTTAAATACAACAATGAAACTTTTCACGGGTATTCTCAAGGACAAATTGGAAAAGTAAATCACTAATGCTGAAGAACAACAAGGTTTTACAAAAGGGCGGTCTATAACAGACGCAGTATTTATAATAAAACAAATAAAAGAAAAAGCTATAGAGTTCGGCATGCCAGCGTATATTTGCTTCATTGATTTGACGAAGGCATTTGACAGAGTTTGCCTGGGAGACATTCTAAATATATTAATAGAAAATGAAACACCGACCAGTATAACAAAGATACTCCATAACCTAAATAACAACAACGTAACCAAAGTTAGAGCAGAAGACGAATTCACTGAAAATATTCCAACACCGGGAGGAATTAGACAAGGCAACAGTTTAAGCTCCTTCTTGTTTAATCTTCTCATGAGCAAAATTATCAACAAAGTAACATCTCTTAATCTCGGATATAGAATGGGCAACAAAAGAATTGGTATGGTGTGTTACGCAGACGATGCAGCAATTATTGCCGAATCAGAAGATGATCTCCAAAGGTAGCTCTTTCAGTTCTTTCAAACAGGCCGCTACTAAATATGAACATCTCTACCAACAAAACTAAATGTATGACAATAGCAAAAGATCCGCTCAGATGTAAGTTAGTTGTTGAGGACAACCCCATAGAACAGGTGATGCAATTCAGATATCTGGGCATAGATATATCAAGCACCCACGAGCAACCCAGTAAAGGACCTGAGGAGTCAGATCAACAAAGCATCTGCACTTGTCAGGATGTCTGCGGGAGATAGTCTGGTCAAATCCGTATATGCGCACAGATAGTAAAATTAGAATCTATAAGACTTGCTTACGACCGATCATGACATATGGCATAGAAGTGCGCGAAGATACCAACAAAACGAAACGGATGCTAAGGGTTGCTGAAATGAAAACCCTAAAACAATAATGGGGAAAACAAGAGACAGAGTGAGAAATACAAACATTAGAGAGCAGTGCAACATTCAAGATATTGTAAGATGGGGAAGGCAGCGCAAGAAGATGTGGTAGAACCATGTAAGACGAATGGATGAGAATAGACTCCCAAAAATTGCCCTAGAAAACAATCCGCCCGGTTCAAGACCTCCCGGAAGACCACCTAAAAGATGGAGGGATAGTTTGGCAATCTACCTCCCAAGAAATTAACCAGAGGCAGCTTCAGAATTAAACAGATCGAAAGATCTACAAAAAGTAGAAGAAGAAGAAGAAGAAATCGGTACGAGACCATCGATGTGTTATGTGATTTAATACGTTTTTGTTAGAGCCAAGCCAGCACCCTTTAAAGAGGTAAAGATTAATTCTCAAAATCAAGGAATATTTCGTCAGTGAACCAATCATCTTTACACAATGTATTGGAAGAAATGCCCAATTCTGATACGTGAAATTAAAGAATGTAAGATACCAAACGAGTATCTAAGAATGATCAAGTACAGACAGTTTTACAATACAATGTGAAAGACTGCTGTAATCAAAGATAGAAACCCAAGAAGTAGCTATTTTAACAAAGGCGAATTTATTCTTCCTGAAATGGTAGAATCGACGTATATCCACGACTCATATCTTAAAAACTGTTTTTAATATATTTTTTTCAGGACTCATCAACATATCCAAAGAAAAGTATGCCAATTAGCAATGTTTAAAATAATTTTGTGGTCCAGCAGCTAAACAATTGCTTTCTACCCTTGCTCACAATTAAGTTTTACATACTAGGAACATAGCAGAATGCTATTTTATTTTCTTTAATCCGGAGAATCAAAAAATTACTTCAAAGCAATGATTTCTGTACCGGTTTCCTCTAAGAATATGCCCTGGGTATGACATTTTTCTTATTTTAATATAGTTTTATTAAGTCGCGAAGGCATTTGGAAATTTTGTGAACTAAGGTGATGTAAGTCAAAATGAAAACTTCATTATTGAAAATGGAAAAACCATTTTTCAAAATGTATTTTGAAGTGATTAGAAATGATAAATTCGTAATTCGGAAATAGTTACTGGACATAACTTTAATACGACTACTCATGTTCCTGGAGTTAAGTCAGAAATTCAGGATACGCCTCTAATGACTGCCAAGTTACAAAATTCCAAAGTAATAAAAGCCTGTCACAAAATAAGAAAAGCTAATATTTTTCTAATTATTTTGTTTAGATGATTTTGTTATGGTAAAAATGTTATTATTGATGTTGTTTGAAGAAGTGTTTCGTGTGTTTGTAATTGTGTCTTTGTATATTTTCGAAGTATCTTTTCGAAATTTTCTACAGGTACAATGAATAACTCATCTGAGGAGAAACCTCGTGCCTTAGACTTCGAAAATAAGATCAGACCCTCGACCAATTAGGGCTTTTGGGGTCGCCAAGCACGAATATTATAACAACCATAGTCTACAAGGCACCTGGTATCCAGAACGGGAATACTTTTCTAAAGATATGTGAAAATTCAATATATCACTGCACACTAGTTACTTATAGGATTTTCAGATCGCTGATCACAAATATCATGGTAGCGATTTCTCTGAGGTAATTCCATCAATTTTTTCCGAATTAAAAATTTTTCATGTTTCATTAATTAAAAATGCACTTTTAAACATACTTATTTCTTGTTTAAATATGAAATTTTCTTTTTAACATTGTCACAATAATTCACAAAATTTTCTAAGGGTTACGAATCGAATGCAATAAGTTTCATTGAGTTCCATCTAACTCCAAAAAGTTGGTACGTTTTGGGCTTTTTTCTGCTTCATTCTCTTGCCTAATATCATTCTTATTATTTACTTATTTTTAATATTTTAGAACTTGTAAATAATACAAGAAAAGAAATCTTCATATTCCGTCAACCCTACCTATAACACATTTTTCACTATTTTTAGTTAAGACGCAATGGAGAACTTTTTCCTTCGTATATCGATGGTTAATACAAAACCTTTCAGTCATTCACTGACTAGTGCAGAGTTCCCAAATTTATCTAAACCGCGACCCCTTTTTGCTAAAAAATTTGTTCGCGACCCCCCAATTTCCCCCCACTCATTTATTCAATATTATTTGACAGAAATAGCGTGCCTAATTTACAATTATCTGATGGTTTCTGAAATTTAATTTTACTTTACTGTTTAAGTTTAAATCAAAAACAATTATTTTATTTTAATACAATTATTTTAATGATTTCGATCTGTCCCACTAGTAATTAGCAGTAGGTACTTCTGCCAGAATAGCATTTACAATAAAAATAAATAATAAGAAGTCGACTGCACATTGTACACCGCGACATATTAGCTTTGTCTACATCGCAAAACTCTTCCATGATTATCGCGAAAGCGCTCGCTAGATGGCACTCTGGATCGTTCTCGTAGCCTTGTTTTGGTTTATATAAGCGGCGATGCGCAACGAAACCTCAGTTCGAATCCAAACAGCCTATGGTGGCGAACGCGGTGTTGGCTAATGTGTAAATATTTTACGACTTACGTATTCCCGTTTACGTATTTACGTCTACGATAAATTATAAATTATGGATGTTTTTAAAAAGAAGTACAGAACCATCTATGTTTGAAAGTGACAGTAGCAGCAATACAAAGAAAAACAGATTCTACATTGATGAATATCTTAAAATATGGTTTTACCGTTATTTCCAATAAACCACAATGTGTTATTTGTGGACAAATCTTGTCAGAATAAAGCATGAAGCCATCATCGACATTTAAATAGCAAACATCCAGATAAAAAAGACAAGCCCGTAGAATTCTTTGAAAGAAAGCTGAACGTCCTTCACAAACAGCAATACAATTTTTCCTTGTCAACCACTACTAATGAAAAAGCATTATTAGCAAGTTATAAAGTTGCTTATCGTGTTGCCAAAACTAGTAATCCGCACACAATTGCTGTAAATCTTTTTTTTTTCCAGCAGCTGTTGAAATGGTAATATAATGTGTGGGGAAAGAGAGGCTGCAAAATTAAATATAATACCTCTGTCAAATAATACTATTCAAAGAAGAATTAGTGAAATGGAAGGAGATATTCAAGCGCAAGTTGTGGAAAATCTTAATAAATGAACGTACAACTCTCTTCAAATGGACGAATCCACAGATATATCTAACTGTGCCCAATTCATTACGTTTGTAAGATATGATACAAATAATGGCATTCAAGAAGCTATTTAATTTTGTTCCCCACTGGACACCAATACCACTGGAAAATGTTTACTCGACACTTTTGTGAAACGTACAAGTAAATATGATGTTGACTGGGATAAATGTATTGCTATATGCACAGATGGCGCTAAAGCTATGACAGGACATAAATCTGGTGTTGTCGTCAAATTACAAGAAATAATGCCAAATGGAGACATTGTTTTTTACATCGAGAAGCTCTTGCGTCCAAAGCTTTACCTCCTGAAATGGACTGTGTTATGAAAACCATCATTAAAGTTGTAAATTCCATTAAAGGAAAAGCTTTGCAGACCCGTATTTTTAGAAAAATTTGCGAAGACATGGTTGCTTTATTTGAAAAACTTCTCTATCACACCGAAGTAAGGTGGCTTTCAAGGAGCAACGTCTTAAAAGAGTATTTCACTTAAGAGCAGAGCTTTTAATGTATTTGAAAGATGAGAAGTCCCCATATAAAAATCAATTTTTTGATCCTATTTGGCTTCTGAAACTAGGTTTCTTTGCTGATATTTTCGAGCAAATAAATATTTTGAACAGTAATTTACAAGGTCGCGACATTAATATAATCACAGCCACAGATAAAATTAAGGCGTTTCTAAGAAAAATCGATTTATGGTCGACCTCACTTGGCAAAAAACAACTCGATTCATTCCAGTGCCTTCAGGAAATTATGGAAAATGTATCCAATTACAGTGCTACAAATTTTGAACAAGTTTTTGCTGACTTGCATGTTACTTTGCTCAATTTAAAACAACAGCTCTGTGATTATTTCCCCGAAGAAATTCAAAACAGTTACGACAGTTGCAGATGGATACTAAATCCGTTTTTAGCCGATTCCTTTCAGCATGTTGAAATACCAATAAACATGAAAGAAAAACTTATTGAAATATCAAGTGATGGAATGTTGAAGCTCCAATTTTTTTCCCAGAACTCGCACCAATTTTGGACCGAAAAGATGCAGGAATACGCCCAGTTGGCGAGTGAAGCTGTAAAATGTTTGGTTCCATTTGTAACATCATATTTGTGTGAGTTAAGTTTCTCGTCTATGACTGTCATTAAAAAAAGAGTTAAAAATCGTCTTGTACTTGAAAATGATATAATTGTGTGTGTCTCAAATACACAGCCTAGATTTGAAAGATTAGTTTCACAGAAACAGGCGCATAGCTCTCATTAAGATTATTTGACTTTGTTTTACTCTTTTATTTTTATAGACTATAATATTTAGTTTTATATTTCGTCTGATAATTAATTTTTAATTTCTATTTACGGCGTTGTTAAAATAAAAATACATGATCTAACAAAGTGGTGCCTTTGTCTTATTTTGGAAATGTTCGGCGACCCCCTAGTACCTTATGGCGACCCCCACTTTGGAAACACTGGACTAGTGCACTTTATTTTACCGTCGCATGTTTGACGAGATGTGAATATTCCTCTTCGTATATTATTTACACATTATTTTATACTCTGTTTAAAGTGGAAAGTTTTATATTATTTCTACAAGACGAAGGGTCCTTATATATTTTCTGAGGTGCCATCTAATGCCCTTTGGAGAATAAACACAAAGAAGATTTTTGTAATAGGTTGCTTCCAGTTAAAATAATCTCACAATTTAGCTATTTGCTCGTGAATTTTAACTGAGCCCATTATATTATAGTATTAGGTGCAGTATACATGTAGCTCAATACAATCAACACACTCTGTATATAGGTTTAAGCAATGGCACGTACCGATTTTCCATCTAATCAGTCTTCGCCTTCATCATTTGTCTCCATCGAAGAAATTAATTGAGCAACCCCCCGGAGATTCACCGTGGAAGATTTTCGGCCGGATTTATTATAGTTAATAAAATCCGTGTCAAACGGAAGTGATCGAACGGAGTGATGGGGTTCCAACAAATTACATATCCCATAAACTGCGGGGAGCTAGGACCCGCGTCGTTCGCTCTGTATATACTTAGTGAGGTGGATTGTTTTCTATTTCTGGTTGATTGCATCAAGAACTGGGAAGTTTCGATATGATTGATTTAGAATATCAAAATTCACAAGGAAAATTAATTCCTACAGCTGGCTGTATACCATGTGTCACAAAAAGAGGTTTAAATCTTTGTAAGTAGGTATATTTAAACCACCCTTAAAAGGGCTACAACAAATTAACAAACGTTTTCGGAATAATAATTCCATTACCAGGTTAAAAGCAGGTTAACATGCCTTAGCCACCAAAATATTAGGGTAAAACCTTTTACAGTGATTAAAGTTACCAAGGAATGTACATATTGTTGTTAAAATGAATTATGTTTTAATTAGATGCCTTACGTGAGTACCAGCGTCCGGAGGGTAAACCTCTTTAAACGGACTTCAGCTGGTAACTGATTTAGAATGTTTATTCAGCAGTACTCGTTAAAACTGAGGTAAAAATACATTAAATAAACTATTTACTGAATTTTGAATATAAAAAATTCGTAAGCTTAGCTTATTTATTTGCACTTTTCTATTATTCAACCGTAACTCATAGTAACTCATTGTGTGCGGAAACGTAGAAGGACGTAGAGGCCGAGGACGCTCACCTATCCGATGGTTAGATCAAGTACAGAAAGCCACTGGAGAGACGTTTTCCGAGTCCATGAGAGCAGCCCAAAATCGCAAGAGATGGAGAGAATTGACAGCCCGCATTGGTAGGGAATCACGATCCTCAGCAATGAGGAAACGACAAGAGAGAGAAACTCATAGTAATATTTACCTTTTTCCTGTCCTCGCTTTCGTACTATTTACAGCATTTTTGTATAAAGCGATGTTTGTTCTACATAATATGCCCTAATCATTCCTTTCCCAATCGTTCCTCCAATTATGTTTTTAATTCTTCCTCCCAATCTTCTTCTGTGTCTATGTTGCGGCTACTTTCTTCACACCTGTCTGATTCTGGCTTGCTCTTCAAATCAATATTTTCTTCTTCTACTTTATCACAGAGCTGTTGTAATCTTTGAATTTCTTTTAGATAAGGATCTATCACTGATAAATTTACTTGCCGAACTCACAAAAGTTACTCGAATAGTTGGACCAAAAGTGCAAATAACTAGCGAAATATTACACTTATGCAAACTCAGTTGTTCACTGTTATTCGATACGTGCACTGCGGCATTAGAAATCAATTGTCGCTGGTCTCACAGGCACCACAAGACTAATCAAGGGTTAATAAATAGGTACTAATAAAAAAGGCAGATATTACAATAGTTGTTATAGGTTCTTCTTCTTCCTCTAATGGTGCTACAAGCCTTTTTGAGTCTTGGCCTGCTTAACAATGTTCTTCCATTCTGCCTTGTCAGATACTTTCCTTCGCCACTGCTTAATGTTTAGGGTTTTAAGATCCTCTCTACGTTGTCTATCCATCTTTTACGGGACCTTCCTCTTGTTCTATTTCTTGGGGCTTCTCACCTCTGGACTACTTTTACAGCTTGATTATTTGGCATTCTTTCTGGGTGACCAAGCCAGTTTAGTCTTAGTGACTTTACAAATCTAGCAATATCTGCGTTCTGCATCAGTTCATTCAGCTCGTGGTCTAATTCTCCACGAACCATCGCTGCATTGGATTGTTCCAAATATCTTCCTTAATATTTTGTGCTCAAATATTCTCAGTTGATTTTTATCAGCGGTTGAGAGAACCACGTTGCACATCCATATTTGACCACTAGTCTAAGTACTGTTTTGTAGATTCTAAAGTTAGACTCACGATTCAGTAACTTACTTTTCTCTTTGGATGTATAAAAGCACTTATTACCGCTAAGAATCCGTCCTTGTATTTCTTGACTGATGTTGATGTCATTTATTATTGAGCCTAGGTAGAAAAAAGTGGAGGCAGACTTGTAGGTATGGTTGTCTACCTTCAGATTCTCAAGTTGATTCGATTTTGTGTCCTCCATATATTTTGTTTTGCTTTCATTTATATTTAGACCAAACGTATTAACTTCTCGTTTCAGTTCTATAACTTTTTCGCTTAATACCCTGTCGTTGCGGCTTATTATGGCAACATCATCCACATATGCGCATATTTGCATTGATCTTTTATTAATACAGCCGTTTATATCCGGTTTTCTAACAACAGCTTCTAAAGTTAGAGTAGAAAGTGTTGTTGATAAGGCATCACCTTGTTCTTTAGTTTGTCTAAGTTGTTCTAGGTTGTAATTATAAATAACATTAAAGCTTAATTTATATTGAGTATGAATAAATCATCTGAGTGTATTTTGTGTATACTTATAAGTATATCGGTACAAAAATGATAGTCCGAGGTAAGCTTTGTCATGTTATTACTTTTTTTTACTTGATTAATTGATCAAATCAAAAACATAACTTAATTGCTCTCAGGGTGAAAAATCTCTTTATATTAACCTATGTTGTGTGGGTCCAAAGATTTCCTAGTTGACCTTTATCGGCATAGAGAAAAAAAGGCAATAATAAAAATAGTATATTACAAAAAATTGGTATTGTTTATTTTATTTAAATAAGAATAAAACAATTATCAAATATTGCCGTTATCTTATCAATCAGCGTAAATGAATACAACAAAAATTCACACAAAAAGAATATTTTAAGTCTTTTAAAGACAAAACCAATTTAAAGTCAATTTTAATGAATATCTTTTAAAACTTTTATCTTTCTGATCTTTGAATATTTACTTTATTGCAAAAACAAAACTTTAAAACATTTTACAAATGAAGTCTACTTCTGACTTAAAATGGTAACGAAAACATGTCAACAAAATTCATTCACAGTTAGAAAATTTTCAATTCTAAACAGAAAATCACTGACCTTTCCTTCGTAGACTGTATTTGGGCCATACCCAGAATCTTCCACGCTTCACAGCAATGTGATCTGCCACTATTAGCCTCGGCTTTCTCCTTTTCGTATCTGCAGTCCTCCTGCAGCGACTGTACGAAATACCTGACTCAGTTCTCCAACAAAATTAACACTTGAAATTTAATTCTCCAAACACTCAGCTACAACACTCATTCTCCAACACTCAGTAGCAAACAGCTACTTCTCAATGACACAAGGACCTCTTTCTGTCAACTTGTTGCCGCCAAACTATTTCCTACGTATTCCAGGAACTGCCCACTTTAGACCCACGGATATCTTTTCATCAGCTTGTAATCTCCTTCCACAATTCTGCTAACTTCCTTTCACAATGCCGGTATCCAAATTCACGAACACACCCTCTATCGAGACGCGACCTTTCCTTTCGATGATCAGATGACAACTCCGAACTCTCTCTCCTACATCGACTATCAATTCTCTTAAAAAAAAACTGTTCAATCAAAAAGCTTTATTTTGTTTACCCTCATTAAGAAAAAATTCCATTATTGTTTTCAGAGAAACTAAATTTTTTTGCTTTAAAACTGGCTTCTCCTTTGATCACAAATACATCATATATTCCTATAATAAAAGGTTAATTACAATATCTTAATCCTAGGTCATATACACACAATGAAAAGATTATAATGAGTATGGGCTTTCTAATTCTATATAAACAGATTTTACCTGCAAGTGTTTAAAAATCAATTGTTGACATTCAAAACTTTCTGTTAATCTAATCTTATCTTAATCTAATACATAAATTTTGTTTACCAGGATGTCTTGAAAATTTATTTAAATGGTCTATTTAATAATTTTTATTTTTCTCTTTGACTGAGAAAAGAAGGATGGCAAGATATTTAGTTTTTTAGTTTATTTAATAATTGAGCAATTTTCAGGTAGATTACTTTTTTCGCCATTGTTGTTATTATGTCCTCTATACTTCAACTGGTTAGCTGTAAAATTCTTCGTTTATTTAATGTATATATTTCATTGCTGTTTGATGTCGTATGCCACATTTTTATTTTCTTACCCACTTCATGTCTAGTGTTAGTTTTACCTATATATCAAAGCTTTTATCGCTCACTTGGGGTTTTCGTCCTTCGTCCTTTTATTCCGTCTTTTAAATATAATCAATTTGGCGTATTTACCTAAAATGTGTTTTGAATATATTTCCAAATAAGCTTCTCCACTAAACTAACTCAGTTGGCCCCCCGTTGAGAGATCTCTGTCCTCCGTGACAAATCACGTTGGCCATGGGCCCATAACGCCTCGTTCTCTCACCGCATGAGTAGCCCGCGAAGACACCATAATGACAATTGACTTTAATAAAGTTTCTTTCGGTTTGTCAACACATGATTTCATTTTTTATTTTTATAAATGCTAAGCTGATAAACACCTGCCGTTTATATGGCAATATTTTACACTACGTTGTCCAATAAGAGAATAAACACACCACACACATACATACTGTATGTGTGTGGAAATCCTGATCTCAATTAAAATTCTTGATGGATCAGTTAGAACTTCTTCTAGATGTTTTTCTTTAACATAGTTTTCAATATTTTTTAACCAGTGTTTGATGTTTCATTCAAATACACAAGCGTTAGCTGCCGCCACACCTTCACTTGTCCTTTTAGAAACCTCTGGATATCACTTCAAAAATCCCTAAAAAAAATCAAACGATAAATACAGATTAAAATACGTTTTTTTAATGACTTACTTTTAACCATCCATCTCCAGATCGATGATCTAGGTCCTGGGACGCAGATTTTCGGTTAAAACATTTTTGTACGCTGCTTTTTAAATCGTTAAACTTTTTGGGAAAATTTTAAAAAGTGAAACTGGAACAAACCATGAAGTGGAGATATCCAGGAGTGGCTAGTATACCTGTTGAATACAAAGCACGTGGTGTTCGTGTGTATTAAGGTATAAAAAAAGCGCTTATTAAAAGCTTAAAATTTTTTATTATAAAGAAGATCTTTTCGGAATTGTATCATTCCATCATCAGTTTAATAAAAAGTTGTTGAAAAAATATTGTGTGGCCACATAAAAAACATTCGATGGACATCTGGATTTAAAAAATAATCTTCATGTTATTTATTCAGGTAAATGCAATAGACTCTTAAATTGTGTAATGATAAAAAATGAAACTATGGGCATCTTATATGACCCCCCTGTAGTTGGTGAGGTTTTATCGACTTATATTACCTCTGATCGTGTTGGAGTCTAGTCAGTAAGAGTTAGCCCTAGACTCCAACTGATCTGATCTGATCATCTTCAGTCTTTCTTGCCTAATATTGATTTCTACAGTTGCTCGGACCATTCTATGGTCGCTTGCAACCGAAAAATTGATTTAAGACTGTAGCATCTTTGAGTATATGTTTTTTGTGAGTGATGATGAAGTCGATCTCATTTTTTGTCTTACCATCGAGGCTCTTCCAAGTCCATCTTCTATGGATCTTCTTATAGAAGAAGCTATTCATTAAATATAGATTGTTTTCTAATAGGAAATTTTTTTTAAATTACTTCCCCTTTTTTATTTTTATATTTGGATTCTCCTTTTTGTACTGATTTCAAAAATGTATAATACTTTGGCTTGAAGTGATTAGTTTATCAGATAGACAATTTTCCTGGTAACAAGACAGTATCTCCCTCACCTTAATTGACTCTAACAAAATAGGTTGTAGCATAATTTAAACTGTTTAAATATTTAACCGTACTATTTGAAGTACCTTTAAAAACCAAGAAACAAAAAAAAAATCACTTTTTATTCAAGTTTTATCAAAGGTTTTCGATATCATTTTTACATTTCTTTTAATCGGTTAATAGCGACAATTTGTTATAACTTGTAAGTAACAGCTTATTTTGATACGTGTGCAATTTGATCGCTGAAATGGTGTACACTTTGCAAGAAAGAATCGAAATTGTAGGTTTATACTACAAAAATAATAATTGTGCAAGAGCTGCTGCTAGAATTTTTAATGAAAACACACCACAATAGACATGCAACTCATAAGTGTGTGATTGAACTGATGCAGAAAAAATTAGAGCAAGAGGGTCAGTTTGCAATAAAAAACATAACCGACAGAAACTTGTAAATAAAAAAGCAATCCAAGTAGCTGTTTAGGGCAAGTTAACTTAGACTCTTAACAATCACAGTCACTGTCAACAATAAGCAGAGCAATCGGTGTTTCATCTTCTACAGCCTTCCGAGTCCTCCATAAATTTAAGTTTTATCCATATAAAATTAAATTAGTACAAGAGTTTAAATGAAGAACATTTTGATCGTCGTCCCGAATGTTGCGAATTAATGATACAATGCATCATTAACAATCCACAATTTTTAAACAATATTTGCTTTCTCGGATGAATTGCTCATTCTCATTAAACAGTTTGGTGAACAGATATAATTGCCGATACTGGACTGAGAGTGATCCACATATTGTACGCGAATTTCACACACAGCATCCTCAAAGGTTAAACGTATGGTGTGGTATCCTACGTAATCACATTATCGGACCCTTCTTATCACTGGAAACTTAAATGGTGCATCGTATCTTGAATTATATAGGCAAGTGGTTGATCGTTAGAATAATAGTAGAAAATGATGATAAACCTTTCCGTTGATTTAGTTGTATTTCAACATGATGGAGCTTCTCCACACTTTGCTTTACCTGTGCGATAATTTTTAAACGAAACGTTTCCCGGTCCTTAGATAGGTAAAAGACGATAGATGATCGATTGGCCACCTAGGTCACCGGATTGAACACCCCTAGACTTCTTATGGGAGTATTTAAAAACAAAAATTATGCTACTCAACCAGAATATCTAGATGATTTACAACAAAGAATAGAGGATAAATGTCGACAATTAAATGCAGACGTGTTAAGCAATGTCGGAGAAGAATTTCAAAATAGATTGTACTATTGTATGGAAGTGAAAGGCAGTCCTTTTGAACAATTATTGTAAAAATTTTTAGAAGTGAAATGTTTGTTCTAAAAGTGGGTAATAAAATTGTTAAAAAATAATTTTTTTCAATCCAATTTTCTTGCTTTTATATTTACTTTTTTCATAAAACTTATCACTTCAAGTATCATGTATTATACATTTCTGAAATCAGTATAAAAAGGAGAATCCAAATATAAATTAAGAAAAGGGGGAAGTAATTAAAAAAAAAATAAAGGGTTGATACAGGGGGTGAGAGGGTGCATTTTCCCAGCAACCTTAAATATGATATTATGCCTCCCCCTTCAGATATTAATTGAAGTGTTTTTGCGTTTTTTCCAAAAAATTAGAGGTTCAAAAGGTAATTTAAGGTGGATAGTTTTATCTGAAAAGCACTGTATATAATATAAATTAAATTATTGATAAATATGATAAATTTGCAGAAGTTTATCGCTAATCTCAATTTTGAAGATGACACCAAAAGAATAAAATAAATTCTTTCGATAGCTTTTTACTGTCATTTGTTTCTCATATTTGCTATCTTTCTCTGTTCACCTTTGGAATTTTTTTGTTTCTGTAATTATATGCCTAGTACGTCTACTATTTTTAGTTTTTACGTGCAATTATTTTTTAATTTTTATATTATTTTCCTTGATATTTTTCCGTTATTTTATTATCGACTACAAAAACCATATAGATTGTATCTATGTTGACTTTTCAGACGTAGTTATTTCTGTGAAACCTTCGTTAAAAGTGGTTAGTTCACTAGAATTATAGAACTAATTAAGATTAAGCGACTCATTTCATAAAAATTTTAATAATTATAAAAATCCCAACCGCACTTTTTCTGCGTTCAGAAGCAGGTATACCATATCAGCAATTATAATAAATAAACAGTATATCGAAGGAATGTTTCTAGATATCTAAATTATTATCTCAGGGCGGATACATGTAATTTTAGTTAAAAAATTCAGGTCAGGACTGGCTAAAATCTCGTCAGAATTAAACGATATAGTAAGGATGTATAATAGCTGATAATATCAATCTATTATTTTTGGGTTTATATGACTGAGAATACTGGATCCATTCGCCAAAATATTAAGATACAGTAGTCCTTTCTTTATAACGATTCCCTATATAACGATAATTCCTCTATAACGATGAAAATAGTAAACGTTGGTTGGTTCGTCATAAGGACAATGTATTAATTCTTTCTCTATACCGATATCGTTCTCTCTTTATTGTGATGACTTTTCAGCGTTCAATAGTTGATGAAATATGTGTTATTGTGTTTAAAGTTCAGACTATCTGAGTCACGAGTGACATTGTCCAGCGGTTGTTTTGTTTTCGCTTAAGGAATGCGGCAACCCATTCTACTCATTCTTATCAGAGGGCTTAGTGACTCGTTTTTTATTGTTCGGGAGGCGTGCCTAACTGTTATCACACCGATGTTCTCATCTACTGACGACTTTTCATTTTCAGTTTAAGTTGTGCCTCAGTGTGTCAATAGTCAACATGTTTTCGACTATTGACACTTTTCCGGTGAAGGAAAAGTTTTCGATAACTCGAGCAATAGATAAAGGTGAAAAGCAATCGGATGCCGTTTGCCGTACGGGGTTGTCTCAATCAAATGTGGTTACGATATGGCAGGGCAGAAAAAAGTGGCTTGAAGCGGAGATGGAGGGCGATAGCCGGAAGAAGTTGCGGAAACCTAAGTACGAAGATTTAGATCGCGCCATGCTTCAGTGGTTCCAGCAGCATCTTATGAACCATATTCCACTTTCTGGACCTGTGGTTAAGACAAAAGCTGAGTTTTTTGCACCTAGCTTGGAATTGAGAATTTTAAGGCATCTAAGGGTTGGCTGAGCAAGTGGAAGCTGCGGCACAAGATTAACTACGGGCAAATCAGCAGAAGAGGCTAGCGATGTTAACAAAAACGTAATGGATGATTGGCTAGAAAACGTGTGGCCTGGACTGAAGGCACGATATGCGTCAGATGACATTTTCAATGCTTATGAGACTGGCTTGTATTTTTTGTTTTTTAAAATGACACCAAACAGAAAAATTAAATCGGAAAAGTGCATTGGTGGAAAGCTCTCTAAGGAACGCATTACGGTTTTAGTGACCGCTAACATGACAGGTTCGGTAAAGCAAAAATTGTTAGTGATAGGAAGTCGAAAAGCTTTGTTTTCTACCAGCAAATATAAAGAGTGTTCTTCAGCCAAGGACCAAAGTGTTATCAAGAGTTTGAAAAGCCATTACAGGAGAAGACTTTTGATGCAGCAGGCATTGGATGCGGCAAAAGTACTGCATCGATTCTTCATCCACCAGGAAGACGATATGAGTGCTATGGAAGATTCTATGCGTCTTCAGGACAAGGTCAGGATCAGTTCTGTGGAAAGGGAAAAGGAAACAGACCAAGGTGACGGACTTTTTGGTATTGTAGGCTAAATATATTTTACAGTAGCATATTATTGTTTGTACAATACACATGTTTTAATTTTACAGTCATATTTTTATACTGTATTGCTTATATTATTCTTTAATAAATCTATATGGTGTATAATAAAGTGTTAATTCATTTATAATTCGTTTTGATATTTTTTTTTTAATTAAAATAGGTTATTTAGTACAGTATTATTAATATTACAGTACCGAATTTTGTCTCTCTCTGTATAACGATCTCTCCTTATAACGATGAAATTTCTCGGTCCCTTGCATATCGTTATAGAGGGAGAGGACTGTATAGTAAAATATATATTAGTGCAAGTAGTAAAGAGCTTGGAGAGTGATACAGTAGAGGATTAAATTTAAAGTGAGAAACACGAAAATTCCAAGAGGATAAATTAAAATGTCTACTTGAACATTTTTAAAGTAGCCAAATTACGCTCAGTAAGGAAGTTTTTGGTGAATCCGTGAAGAGTGTGAAAGATATACGAATTAGTTGCTCTATTTTTTTACTCTTACCAGGCGTTTATATAGGCCAATATTCCAGAGACCATTCTAACAAATGAAGCAATAGATAAGTGGTATCCTTACTAGTTCAGGAATCTGCAAAGATTGTGTTAATAGCTTTATAGTCTTCAATTACAAACTTCATATAATTTTACTAATATCGTATAGAGGACAGCACGGATTTTATAAATAACCTGTGGATATAAAGGATGACAATAAGTTAAAACTGGTGTTATTACATAAGTATAAATATATGCAAAATCATTTAGGAATGGTGTAGACTATACAGCTAAATTACTTACTTACTTACTCCGTGGCGTTACAACCCTTCGTGGGTTTTAGCTGACTCGACACTATGCCTCCACTGGTTTCTATATTATCTCGCCACTATCTTTCCACTATATTATCCACCGAATCGATGGGTGTCTCCTTCCAGTTGGGACTTCCTCTCACACCAGTCTTACTGTTCGTTCATCAGAATGTCTTCTGAGGTGTCCTTCCCATTGGACTTTATTTTCTTTTATGATGTTGGCTTCTGGGTAGAGTTCTTCGAGCTTCTTGGTTAGTTCTTATGCTATATTGTCCTGATGCTTCATCCAGCACAGGATCATAGATCTTCCTTAGAATTTTTTTCCCAAACACTGTTTTGCTTGCACATACATCACAATGGGTCGTATGATTGTTTTATAGACCTGTATCTTCGTACGGCTTTAATTGTTTTAGATTATATTACGTTTTGGAGGGCAAAAAGACATCTGTTGCCGGCCTGAATCCTGTTGTTTATTTCTAGATGTCTAAATGTCTTCAGTTATTGTTGTTAAAAGATACTAGAATTCTCTAACGCGCTCAAAGTTAAAGTCACGATGGTGATGTTCTGACCGATTCTGTCTCTGCTTTGGTTATTGCGGCTCATATACATATATTTCGTATTGTTTTCGTTGATTTGGAGCCCCATCTTCTCTGCTTCCTTCTCGAAACTGATGAAAGTCTCCATCATCCTTAATCGTGTGTTTCTCTACTTAGATCGATATCGTCTGCAAATGCCAGTAGTAAGTTTGGTCCTTCTCGATGAAATACTGTATTCGGTTTTTCGATTCTTGCACTTCTGATTATGTGCTCCAGAGCTATGTTGAAGAGTTGTGGTGAAAGTGCATCTCCCTGTTTTAGTCCATTGTTTATTTCAAATGTCTCCGAGTATTTTTGTCCAACTCTCACCTTACGTCGTAATCCGTTCCATACACATCCGTATCAACCTGACTAGTTTTTTTTGGAAAGATAAGTTCCTGCATCGCTGTCCACAGTCTGGCCCTGCATACTCTATCAAATGCTTGTTTAAAATCTATGAACATCTGATGAAGCTCACGATCAAACTCCCACATTTTCCATTATCTGTTTTATTGTGAACATCTGGTCAATAGTATGAGCAGCCCGGTCTAAATCCGCATTGATAATCTCCAACGATTTCTTCTGTGTATGTTGTGGTTCTTTCTAGCAGGATGTATGCAAGGATTTTGTAGGTGGTGTTTAGAAGTCTTATTCCGCAGTAGTTATTACATTGCTTTTTGTTTCCTTTTTTGTGTATTGGTAAAATAACCCCTTCTTTCCATTCATCTGGTATTGTTTTCTTCTCGCCAAATGTCTTGTATTAGTTTGTATATATAACTGTACAACGCTTCTCCTCCACGTTTTAAGCAGTCTGCTGGTATACCATCACTACCTGGTTTCTTATTATTTTTAAGTTTTTTTTCTACATGTTAACTGAACTGGTTTAAAATATCATTGTTAGAACTTTGGAATATATTTTGTTTTATACGCCTACACCTACTAATAAGCTAAGTACACACCTGGTGTATCCGTAAAATGTCCCCTCGGTTATTATTATTTATTGGGGTATTTTTAACGTATTATGTTTTTGAAAAAGGACGGACGGTGTCATTGTGTTTCAGGTTTAACTCTCGTTTTCGTTAATGGCGGTGAGATAAGTGGCAGCGTAGGAATTTTAGAGTAGCGCATTTATCTTAAACGACACCTCAGAATGCAGAGGTAGAATATTCTATATAATATGCAGCATTCAATTTAAATTTTGTGGGAACAGGGTTTTTGTTTTTCCATCGCTTTATGGCTATTTATATGCTTATGGTAATATCAGATTTGTTCGGTTTTTTATAAACGGCACCGACACCCTTTCTTCTTTTATCAATTCCACCTGCACGTGAGTGTTTAGAGTGATATAAAATTTTATTAGTATTCAAGTATCTAAAAATACATTGACGAACCAGTAATATTTCCTTTTAAAACTAGGAATACACGAACGAACAGTATAAAGAATGATTATTGATTATAATTATTAAATAGTTTTCAATTGACTAATTTTTCATTTATTCCGAATACCCCCTGATATAAGCTTAAACTGTTGAAAATAGAGACGTGTGACCTGAAATGTGAGAAAAGAACTCAAAAGAATACCAATGTATATAAAGCAACGCACACGTTTATTAGAAGAAATATTGTAGAGCCAAAAAAATTATGAAAAATTATAAAGTAAACATTATCATAGATCATTGCTTCATATTCCACCGAAAAGTCAATAGTGACATTTTGTGAAAAAATCATTAACAGCGATTGAATTAACTGAATTTAAATGTATTACAATCTATTACATCTACAAATCACCTGGCCTGTCGATTACATCTATTATAAACGTGAGTACTTGATAAATATGATATTAAAGTTCTTTTATTATAAGAATGAAACGACGTCACGCAGTGACATCATGTCCGATATTCTTCTTAAACAAACATAACCAAACTTTCCTTTTCTTCTTTTAAAAAACAATTTGGCTGCTTTTTATTTACAAATTGTAATTTTTTTACTAATGTTAACATTGAAATCGTAGGCTTCCACGGCCAGAGTCAGAATTATAGTTTATTCGTCTTCCGGGTTTGGACCGTGTCATTTGTGAGTGACCCAAAAGTGGGTTCATCTCGACGTTTCGCTACAATTGTATGTAGCTTCTTCAGGAGAACAAAGAAAAAGAAAACAAAAGACAGGAACATGGGTAGTTAGCAACGGTAACTCAGTTACTCAACGCAACCAGAGGCGAATACTAACTACCAAGATGGGCATTTGGTCACAGTAACTCAACTACTTAACGCAGCCAGAGGTGAAAACCAAATGCCAGGACAGGGATTCACGTCCAACAGCTCAGAACACTAACGCGTCGAGAGGCGAGGAGTGAATCCGACGATTACTCCGCTGCCGCTCTATTTATAGTCGCGGTGACCTGTCGTGTCGGGACGTATCGGCACACTCCGTGGCGCGAACGTCAAGAAGCGCGCGCTGGCCAATCATGTGGCTGCATCGTGGTAGCGGGACCGGACGGCGGCTCTAGACTGAGATTCCAGATGGGAGACAAGTAGTACCCTTCCTCTCGATTGATATTATGTGGATTTTTTCGGATCTCTAGAGATTCGCGGATTTTCCTGGAATAAAAGAAGGGGCTCTTAGAAATAATATGGGTTTTTTCGAACAATATGGAATGACCGGTTTCTTGGCAGTGTTCTGCAACTGCAGAATGGGAGAAAAGACCTGATCGAATGCATCTTTGATGCTCTTGAATCCGAGTTTTGACGGAACGACCAGTTTCGCCAATATACACATGTCCACATGAACAAGGAATAGAATAGACACCACAGGAAGATAGGGGCGGTAATGGGTCCTTAGGAGAGGGTAGATATTGTGAGATTTTCTTGGGTGGTCGAAAAGTAGTCCTGATACCTTCTTTGCGAAGAATTTTGCCAATCTATCAGTGAATTCGAATATACGGAAGAAAAGCCACAGGAGTATTACCCGAAGATTCTGAATTTGTCGTCCTAGGGTGTAAAGGGGGATGTAGATGTCGGTGTGTAATATTTTGAATTGTGGATTGGAGTAACCGTTGGCGACAAGGGTTTTTTGCAGATGGCCAAGTTCTTCTCTAAGGTTGTCAGGTTCAGAAATCGAAATGGCCCGATGGATGAGAGAGTTGATCACAGAATTCTTTTGGGCAGGATGGTGGTGTGATGAAGCATGTAGGTAACGATTCGTGTGAGTCTTTTTTCTATAAACAGAGTGACCCAATCGGCCATTGGGCTTGGAGGTGACTAACACATCGAGAAAGGGAAGGGACCGATTATTTTCTACTTCCATTGTGAATTTTATACTCGGATGTTGTGAGTTAAGATGATCTAGGAAGGGAGAAAGGGTATGTTGACCATGGGGCCAGATGATAAATGTATCATCAACGTAGCGGAACCAGACTTTTGGTTTTAAGGGGTAAGATTCTAGGGCTAAAGACTCAAAGGCTTCCATGAAAATGTCAGCAATGACAGGGGAAAGGGGAGAACCCATTGGTGTTCCAGATATTTGTTTGTAGAAATTGCCTCTAAAAGAAAAATATGTTGAAAGGAGGCATTTTTCCGCAAGATCTGCCAAAACCAAAGACTTGTTATCATTGGTCAAGTGATCTCGCAGAACAACTAGAGAGTCATGTATGGGGATATTGGTAAATAGGGATGATACATCGAAACTGACGAGAATGTCTTGGGGATCGACCGTGAGGGAGGAGATTAAGGTGATGAAATGTGTGGAATTTCGGACATAAGAAGAGGTACGACCAGTATAGGTCTTAAACTGATTCGACAAGTACTTTGCGAGTTTGTAGGTAGGAGAGTTAATCGTGGTCACAATGGGATGAAGAGGTATGTTGTCTTTATGGATTTTGGGAAGACCGTAAATTCTGGGGCAGATGGAGTTTTTCGGAACTATGGACTTTTTAAACATCATCGGAAAGATCGGATTGTTTGATGGCCATTTCCCATGCTATTTCTTTATGTCTTGACATGAAATCCTAATACCACTTCTTACCAACTATAAGTTTATCTATGTTGAAATTGTGTTTTAAATAATTGTTTCTTGTTGCCTTTTTAAATGCCAGTTTGAGAACGTCTCGTGTGTCCACCATATGCTTAGCCAATTCTGCTTTAACTTTTTACATTAAATACACTAAACCTGTCCATTTTTTAAATTAAATTATTTGCCTGTTTGTTTTTTTCTGCGAGATGTCTTTTTAGTGTAGCTTTAGGTAGTTTAAACAACCTTGCACATTCATTAAGCCCATAAGAATCATTACGAAAAGCGAAAATAGCCCTGCATTTAATCTTCTGTGCTCTACTTGCCTTATTTACCATGTGATGACATTCTGAAATAAAAAATAAATCTATCAACAAGTAAACAGAACTGGTTTACAATACGGATGCCTTAATCGGACTGGTCCAATTTACAAATCAATTGCTGGTCCAATTTAGGAAACCTTGTTTTAAAGCTAAACAATATCAAATTTCACCCACAACAGGTTTTAGCGATTTAGAGGTTAGGTCACGAAAATAATTCCCAAAACTATGGCCTTTTAATGAATCTTGGGAAATAAAGATATTATAACTGTTGTGATTACTTGAACGGTAAGTAGTAGTATCTTTGTATCGAAGTTATAAATAGTCACGAAAACACTAATATTTTCTCAAGCGTTGTTTATAGTTGCACACGTGTTGAAACCCTTACAGGTTTCGGGATGTAGTTCTAGTTGGTATTAAAGGTTAGCACCACGTGTCGATTCACTCAAATATGCAAAGGCTCCAATTAGGAGCCGGCCAATATCAATGGTCCAATATGTATCGAAGTTATCAATAGTCGCGAAAATACTAATATTTTCCCTTAAAGTCGTGTTGTTTTAAAGCTGGCAAACGTGGTTGAAAACCCTTACAGGTTTTCGGGATGTATAGTTCTCTAGTTAGTTAGTATTTAAATGGTATAGCACCCACGTGTCAGATTCACTCAAATCTGCAAAGTCCAATTTAGGAGCCGGTCCAATATAGGCGACCCTACCATAAGTAATCATTAATAAAACTTACCAATTTGTCGCAAGATTTGCAAAAAACTCTTTTATCGTGTAAACTTTTGAAAAGTTTTCCAAGACAAGACATAAACATTGTAATCAGTATTTCCTTACAATACAGTAATACTGTATTTGTTTTAAAAAAATGGGTCGGGAAACTAAGACTTTAACCAAGACCACGGTTTACGAAACAAAGAGTGGCAACAAGAGACGAATGGAACGGTTCTATGATGGGAGTGACGTTGTAGGGACCGAATAAGAACACGAAGATCGTGCGAACGCAAGGACAGAATGTATTACTGATGTTCGTGGAACGCATAGCGGAACAAAAATGGAACATGGCATGGCCCATGTAGCGAGAATGCAGGATTCACGATGGACGAGCAAAAATTACAACATAGGATGGCCAAGAGCAGACAAAACGCATGTAGAAGGAAGACCACCTTACAGCAGTATGGGGACCGACGACAATCAGGCGGTAACAACTAAAAAACTGGTCAACAAAGAGGCAGGCACAAAATCGCGAGGAATCGGATAAAGTTTAAGGGATGGGCCTATGTCCAGCAGTGGACGTGATAAAGGTAGAGAGCTGGATGATGATGATGATGAAAAGTAAAACTACCACAGGTGCTTTACGAACTTTATTCAGGTGTACTTGGTTCAGATAAGGTAGGGTTAGGTTAGGATTAGGTTAGGTTAGGTTCAGGTTAGAGTTAGGTTAGGAAAAAAGGTTAGGTTAGGGACGAAAAAACTGAAGGCAAGGAATCTATCTCCTACCCACCTAATGTTTGTAGATTTAGAGAAGGCATATGATCACGCGTTACTTTTGAAAAAACTATTTTAGAACATATGACGAAAGTCGGATCCCCTCAAGTAGAGAGTATGTGGATGCTATCAGACGCAAATATATACATAAAATGCAAGCATTGTGCGTTAAAGAAAGGAAACTTTATATCTGAATCATTTCCAATAACCAAGAGAGCTTAAACCAAGGAGTTGATCTGATCTCCGACACCTGTTTAGAAATATATATTCAATCAATCGCTATTGGCCGTGGAGAAAACAAGTATCCCGGAATGGGAATAGAGCATAGGGCTGTGGTGAATGTCTCAAACAGCGCTATATTTTTCGTCGCAGATGATCAGGTAGTCCCGGAGTCCGCGAATGACGAGGAAGACATGGACAACATGTTTAGAAAACTAAAAGAAAGAGTATGAAAAAATAGGGGCCTGAATATGAATAAGGCAAAGACAGAGTATCTTAAAATAGGAGATGGTGAAGAAGATCCCAGAGTTAGAAATTAGAAACACAAAAAACATGCAACGAATCTAAATATCTCGGATCCTATAATATCTAAAGAAGGCCCTACCGAAAGATGATATCGACAACAGCACACAAGCAGGGAAAACAAGTGGTAAACATTCAACACTCTCAACTTTGGTCTAAAGATATTTAGATCAAGAAAAAACGGAAATTGACAATCTAATCGAACCTTGGTAGAGCCTATTATGACATATGGGGCAGAGGTTTGGCAGATAACGCAGAAGGAATAGAAAAAGAATAGAAGTAGTAGAAATGGATTTTCTAAGGAGAGCGTGTGGTATATCCAAAAAAGATCACATCGGGAATGAATATTAGAAGGAGGACAAATACTGAATATTCCAGTGTAGATAGAATTGAAACGAGACAACTATTGTGGTATGGTCACGTGAAACGAATGAATGAAGATAGATGGCCAAAATAAAGCTTTAAATTACATACCACAAACAAAAGAAGAAGAAGGGGAAGGCCTTCAGTTGCCTTGGGAAGAAAATTTACGCCGCGCACATTAATGTAGAGATAGAGCCAACAGAGAAGACGAATGAGAGGACAGAAAACGATGGCGGTGTCGAAAAGCGAGAAACGGCAGAGTCGCTGTAGGAACCTCGCTCTCATATTATATATATATATATAACTATAATATATATATATTAAATATATATGAGTAAATATATATATTGTTCGAAGTTAGGGGCGATTAACGCAGGCATCCAGTATATACGAAACAATTAAAATTACGTTTCTGAATAATTTTGTTTTGGTAATCAGATTTTGTAGAAAATATGCTATAAATGTCAAATAATGCAAAATATGCAAAAACATGTAATAAAATCTGGTCTTTAGTTATCTGTTATCTTTAATGTGAATTAAATTTGAGAACGAGTTCTGAGAGAAATCAAAATGCCTAATATAACATAAAAAAAATTTGGTTAGTTCCCATTTTGTTTAGTTCCATACGTTATCGTAGATAACACACGCATTGTCTACCTACATATTAGCACAAACGTAAAGATGGACAGACTGGCATGATAAAATTCAACTTAAGAAGAAACTTAAGAATGAATGTAACAAACTTAAGAAAGAAAGCAACAGACAATGAAAAACAGAAAAAAAATTATTTGTAAAAATCGACGAAGGAAATTTTAGATACAACAAAACGAAAAAGCATAGGAAGAGGAAGAGGACTGCCAAAATGATGAAGAAGATGAACCCTGTGTTCGTTATTTATACGACAACGAGCTTTACTCGCTCGTCATTTGTTTCAATGTCAATGTTAATTCTTAATTCCATTAAGAATGTGCTGGGATACGAGTACAAACAAAAATCAAGCACTTTCATTGGATATTGTGTTCTTAATTAGACATAAACAGCTATTATTTAATCTAGAGTTTTATATTTCATTTACTATTTTTATAAATAATTTTTAAATTATAATATTTCTATTGTCAAACCAGGTACTTCCTACTTTTCCCAAATACTATCTAATTTCATTAACCTATTAATTAAGTTAAACCCAATTTAAACAATTAAAATAAGTATTCTAAAGGCAAAATGTTTCTTTTCAAATACTTTATTTCTTATAAAAAATTGTAAATCAAAATTTTTGTAGATTTTACAATGTTATAGGCTACCGTGAATGATATACAGAGTGGCCCAAAAGTCTGGAAACCGCCAATTATCTCGTAAATTGCTAGTTATACTTCTACAAAATTTGAGTTACACCTATTTTGAGATTTGCTGTTTCTCTGATATTCTTACTAACTTTGGTTTTTCAAATGCATCACCCTGTATATTCAGTCATTATTAGAATCTCTATTCAATACGAGTTCAACTATATGTAATACTTATGATTTTTTGTAGTCTGGAAGGTCTTAAATACATAAAACAAAAGTCTGCCAACGCCTAATTGTTTCAATAAATTTTTGTATACTAATTATTTTCAACTACATTAAAACGTAACAATTGATCGATTAGACCATTTTTTTAACAATAGTTACTTTATTAAGTGCTCAAAATATGCTCAATTTGTGAGTTGACAGTACCCTAATCGATGGTAGAATGCGTCTACAACATTTCTCCATGATTGTCTAGAAATTATTTGATATTAATCGATAATTCGTTGCCTTTGCTCTACAAGACTTGGCTGGTTAAGTTTTGTAAACTGAATTTTTCATGTATCCCTAATAAAAATAATATTTAGGATTGAAATCGGGTGAACGTGGAGGCCATTCAATTCTACCTTGTCTACCAATTTATCGTACGGAAAATATCTCATTTAAATAACACCGAACATTTACACCAACTATCTGACGTTAAATTTCCTTCGATAAAAAATGACCTAATTGACTAAGTACCTACTACTATACCTGATCATACATTTAATTTTTGTGGTCTGGTATGGTTTTCACGCATTCAGTGTGAATTTCATACGAGTTCAACTATTCAATACGAGTTCAAAAATATGTAACACTTATGATTGTATGTAGTCTGGAAGATCTTAAATACATAAAACAGTGCAAAATATGTAGATTTTAATAAATTTAAATATTTAAATGTAGAATGCTGTGATATTGACATTTGTTCATGATTTACATTATAAACTAAAACTGACAGTAGTTGTGTTTCGAAAAGTTCTGCAATTTAAATTGCTTCTGTAAAATGCCGTTCTCTAAACCGTTCTCCTATTCATAAGGCGACGGTACAAAAAACTGTAAAGCGATTTGAGAAATCTGAAGAAGGTAAAGACAGATGGAAAGAGAAAAGTTTTGTTGAAGATCCACATACATCCTCAGGCAGGGTTGAGCAAGTATATGATCTAGGTCGTTCTTCAGTCTTACGTATATTACGTAAAAATAAGTTTAAACCATACAAAATAAACTTATTGCAATAATTAAGTGAAGATAACTTCGATCTTAGATTAGAGTTTACTGAGGTAATGATGGATTAATGAAAATTATTAAAATTCGTTAACAGAATATCTTTTCCGATGAAGCAATCTTTACACTGTGTGGAAGTGTAAATCGACACAATTAAAGGTACTGGAGTGACGCAAATTCACACTGAATGCGTGAAAACCATACTCAAAGACCACAAAAATTAAATGTATCGTCAGGTATAGTAGGTACTCAGTCAATTGGGACATTTTTTATCGAAAAAAATTTAACGTCAGATAGTTGGTGTAAATGTTCGGCGTTATTTAGATGAGATACTTCCCGGACGATAAATTGGTAGACAAGGTAAAATTGAATGGCCTTCACGTTTACCCGATTTCAATCATAAAGATTATTGTTATTAGGATACTTGAAAAATTCAGTTTACAAAACGTAACCAGCAAGTCTTGCGGATCTAAGGCAACGAATTATCGATGAATCTCGAATTGTTTCTAGACCATCATGGAGAAATGTGATAGACACATTCTACCATCGATTAGGGTACTGTCAACTCATAAATTGAGCACATTTTAAACACTTATCGTCCCTACCATTTCCAACTATCGAATGTGAAAAGTGGTACTTTTCAGGAGAGTGCAAAATAACTCTTATTTAGAGAATTCTAAATCAGCGCATTTGACAAAATGGAAAATTTTTTATATTTTTAAAAATTAATGTTTGATCCTTGTTAGATTGATATCAAAAAAAAACTGCTAACCGTTTGCTTCTTCCACAAAATCGCATTCGTTATTTTGCTTTTTGTGTTAATCAATGATTTGTTTTGGTCCAATGTTTTAAAATTGCGAATGTGGCATTTTCGACAGTTCATATTTGTATAATTTTTAAGCACATTTATTTGGTGCAATGTTTCAAAATTGCGAATGTGGCATTTTCGACAGTTCATATTGGTCTAATTTTAACACATTAATATTCTTAATTGAAAAGGAGGAAAATGAAAATAATCTCAATGTTCTTACAAAAGTTTATTACAAATAATTTAATTAAAAATTGAAGTTATAGGGTAAAATGGGAAAATCATGTATAAAGAAATTATTAAAAGTAATTTTTATGAAAGTACGTATTGATAGAAAATTAATGTAATTAGAAAAGTTAAAAATAATCACAATACAATTATGGAACTTCACGTCCTGTAGATACCTCAAGTAATCAGTAGTTAAAATAATGATAAATTAAAGTAAAGTCTTAAATTTTAGATTCAACGTTATCATTGTCTTCAGTTTGCGTCAGGTTCTGGAAGACAATCTCTGGCAGTATTAGATGTTGGTAAAGATTGGTAATATTGGTGGGTATGGCCTAGGTATTAAGTTTTGTTCACATAGTGACAAGAGGTTTTTTTCTTCATATTCCGTCATTGGGAGTCTTTCGTCGTATGCCTTAACAGGGTTTATTACTATTTTGTTTGCCTCTTTTTTGTATGGTTTCAAGAGATAAAAAGTTTCCGTCAATGCTAGTCTTCATGTAAAGTTTGTTATTTTCATTTTTCCGATACTGGTTACATATACCTATCTGTGTGGACGACGTCCCAAAGGCAGCATTGTTTATATATTTTTTAAATAATTCTCGCTTTGACAACATCACTGTTTTTAGTTTAGCTATACCCAGTTAACTGAATAATCAGATAATGAAAAACCGATAAAAACAAAATAATAAAGTGCCTCACCGAAAGAACTTCTTGGAAGCAATAATTCACAAATTGTGTAACTACGTGCGTTTAGTTTCTTGTCAGCAATGTTTAGTATTTTCGACAGTTTGCAGATTATAATTGAATAACTGTATCAAATACAACACTGAAGTTAATGAAATGTGACACATTCGTCATTTTGCATTGTACATATATATATGCCTTTAGTTAAATTTATACAAAACAAAATATCGAATATTCCATTTTCGTCAGTTTGCAGCATATTTCGATATTTTGACCAAAACAAAATGACTAAATGTTCATATTCGATGGTTTAGACAGAATATTTTTCGCGTTTTCTGATCAAGCTACAATTTCGATATTTTGCTTGTGTATCACGTTTAATGCAAGGACAAGGTATCGAATCTGAAAAACCCGATTTTTCACATTCGATAGTTGGAAATGGTAGGACGACTTAATAACGTAACTATTGTTAAAAATGTTCCAATCTATCAATTGTTAAGTTTTAATGTAGTTGAAAATAATTTGTACTAAAAAATTTATTGAAACAATTAGGCGTTGCCAGACTTGTGTTTTATGTATTTAAGACCTTTCAGACTACATAAAATTATAAGTGTTACATATGGTTGAACTCGTATTGACTAGGAGATTCCAATAATGACTAAATATATAGGGTGATGCATTAAAAAAACCAAAGTTACTAATAATATAAGAGAAACTGAAAATCTGGCAACATTGCAAATATCAAATATGGAATCTCCGTATCCCAAAATAGGTGTACCTCAAATTTTGTACAATTATAACTAGCAATTTACGAGATAATTGGCCGTTTCCATACTTTTGGACCTACTCTGTATATTATTTAAATATAAATAGTTTGTACCATATAACACATAATATTAACTGGATCTAAATATTTAGTTTCAATAACCCCAGTTTTTTTTTTAAATTTTCTGAAAAATACATAACAAAAGATTATTATGTTTGCTCACATATCTGTTTCAAAAAACCAAATTGACATCCTTAGAAGTGTAATACGGCAATTACGCGAGCATCCTGCAAATATAATTGCGTAAAGAAGCCGAATAATGCAGGAAATTATGTGAAATAATATATCGTGTGAAGTGCAAAAGGGGCGGAAGGAAAGCAGATCGTATTAATTGGTAAACACTTAAAGGTAAGACTATTGTGGGAACAAGTATGTTGGGATTTATGTTAACTGATAGCTATTCTACTGTGACAATTTACTATAATTAATAACGTTGTAGTTAACACTGCACGCCTATGTACTAAATTCAACAGTCAATGAAATTATGTATTATTATTATTTGTTATATTTACTCTATTTAATAACTCCCCCTGGGATGGTAGATTCTTAGCATAATTCATTATAGAGTGAGAAGTCATTGCGAAAGAGACCTAGATGAAACGTGTTTGGATTTAGGATGGCAAATGTGAGGCACTTTTTGTCTTAAATCTTCGTTGGATAAGGATAAGTTACCTGCCACCCGAACAGGTAACTATACGATGTGGTACATGGCTCAATGTTGCAATTTTTTATTCTAATCATTAAAAAAAACTTGTCTTCAGTATATTACAACAAAATTATGCAATATTTCAAAGAGCAATTCAACTAAAACTAAAACAAAAGGCAGATGAACTCACAAAAGAAAATATTTTTAGAAGAAAATCTAAAAGATTGATTTAACCTTACAAACTATTTAAATCAAAATTGCCGTATTAGTAACAAATTTTCAAAGAGGAGATGGAACGTGAAAAACAAGATGTTATTAGATTATCAAATACTCTTTTTTATATCTCTATAGTTTGCCTTGGCTTTACTTGATACACTAATATTTAGTTAATGGCTAAGTTTTAAAGCAACGATACTGAGACACAGTATAAAATAAATTATAGCCGGGTATAGAGTTCTCTGTATAATAAAAATACATTCCTCATAATTTTGTCACATCAGACCTCCTAGTCAAACAATTTTCATCGCCTTAACTAATAATTTTTTTAATGTTAAATTTTTATATTGTGGGAAAACGTACAGACCTGTCAATGCAGGTAAATAATTCATTACTGAAGGCATTTTAGGCATCAACATCGGACTGTTGGAACAAAAAATTATATTTATGGCGGTAGCAATAAAAACATACCGCGGTATTTATGACAGAAAGGAAACAACCAAGGATTTTATTATTTTATATGCTTATATATTCCATAAGGCATAAAATATGAAACGTAAAAGCTTATTTATGGTAGAAGCTAATAGATCGAGAGATTTGATAAAATCATAACGAACAATAAAAAGCCTGCACATGCTACAAGGACGTTCTTGCTTTATTTTATGTAGAAAGTAAGTAATAATTGTGGTCGTGACATTGCCAACTATTATTTACAAAATATGTTAGTAACGGAGGGTCAAGTACTCACAATCTAAATTAAATATTTTATTGATGTAAAATGGGACGACAAGTTTCGGTGGCTTACAATTTGTACACCATCGTCCAACCAATTGAAACTATCACTGTGAAAAATGATACATATACATACAGGGTTGGGATAAAGTATGAAACTAACTAAATATCTTTGATATAAAAAAGACTGCATTTAAAAATCTTACATGCAAGTACAATGACAATGTTATTATTGAGACTGATAACTCGCCAAACACTAAAAAATACTCCACACCATTGATTCACTTACCAATAGCTTTTCCTAGCAAAGAGCAGGCAATTATCTTTTCTGCAATGGAAGGCCTCAAATGACAAGATTTTTTATTAGAACTAGGACCACTTGTAGATCCAAAAAACATATTTTTTTTATCCAGAATTTCAAACAACCGTGTTTGTGTACACTTATCAAGTTGTAGAAAATTTTTTAAAACAACATAATACTTCTTCTTTAAGTGCCCTGTCCGTTGCGAACGTTGGCAATTAACATGGCAATTTTGATCTTGTTTGCGGCGCTTCTGAATAGTTCGACCGATGTGAGCCCGAACCACTTCCACAGATTTTGGAGCCACGAGTGTCTTCTCGTGCCTGGCCCCCGCTTACTGTCTATTTTTCCCTGGTCAATCAATTGTAGCAGACGGTACTTATCGTGTCTCAATATGTGGCCTAGATATTCAAGCTTTCTTTCTTTAATTGTATTCACGATTTCTTTCTCCTTTCCGATTCTTTGGAGTACCTCTATGTTGGTGACATGCTCGGTCCAGGATATACGAAGAATGCGTCAGTACACCCACATTTCGAATGCTTCTAGTTTTCTCGTTAGCGTCTCCGTCAGCGTCCAGGCCTCACAACCTACGCCATACAGCAAGATCGGAAAGATGTAGCATTTAACTAGACGTAGTTTTAGGGGAAGAGACAAATCCTTGCTTATGAGGAGCTTTTTCATATTGTTTCAGGTTGTTGCTTTTTGCTTATCACCATCCACTTTGTCTTCTTAAAGTTGAGGCTCAGGCCGTATTCCCCACTAACTGAATAAAGTCTTTCCATTACTTGTAATTCGTCTATGGTACTGGCAAGGATCCTCAATATGCCCTCAATTGCATTTTCCATACATTTGTTAAATATTTCCGCGGAATACATATTGAATAGGAGTGAGAATAATATACACCCCTGACGGACACCTCTTTTGATCTGCACGCTTTCAGTGAGTTCGTTGCCAATTTTTGCTCTTGCTGTTTGACCCCAGTATAGGTTTGCCACAATTCGAATGTCCTTGTCGTCAATACCTGTCTTTCGCAGAATACCTATCAATTGTTCATGATTGACATTGTCAAATGCTTTTCTAAAATCTACAAAGCACAAATACACGTCCTTATCAACGTCTCTACACCGCTGTATAAGCACCTGGAGAGCGAAAATTGCTTCTCTAGTTCAGAGTGCTTTCCGAAAACCAAACTGCGATCTATCAATATTTGACTCACATTTATCATATATTCTTCTATGAATAATCTGGTAAACGCTTTAGTGACATGATTGATCAAGCTTATAAGCCGGTAGTCATCACAAATCTGGGCATTTGGTTTCTTCGGGATTGTAATAAATGTTGACTGCAGCCAGTTCTCCGGGATTTTATCGCTATTATATATGTTGTTAAAAAGTACAACTAGATTATCAAGGAGCTGTTTGTCTGATTTACATAGGATCTTTAATATTTCGCAGGGTACATTGTCCGGACCTGCTGACTTATTGTTTTTTAGTGCTGCAATGGCATCTTCTATCTCCGATTGAAGGATTGAAGGTCCTGTTTTCCTTCTCAATATAGGTAATCATCATCCGTCAGATGCAAATAATATCCATGTATGATTTCCATGTTTTTAAGATCGTTGATAACTCCGAGATAAGATTTCCATCGCTATCTTTTATGCTGTTGGGTGACTTATTGAATTTCCTCTTGTTTGTCATCAATTTTATTTTTTTGTGCATATTGTAACTGTCGTATTTTCGTTCGTATTTAACATAATACTATTAAAATTAATAACACAGTAATACCACTAAGAAAACTAGTTACTCCGCCACAAAGACTTGTTCTATCTAACGTAAGTCCCACAATTCCACATAATTTATTGGAAACCGAGTTAAAAACTATTGGATTATAGCTAATGTCAGCCCTTACATTCTTACGACATGGAGCAACCGATCCAGCGTATAGTCACAAACTTACTTTTCGAAGGCAGGTGTACATATTATCTCCTCCAGAAAATAGTTTCCAAATTCCCGATACATTAGAAATTAATCATGATGACTTAAAATATTGCATATTTCTTACAACAGATACATTATGCTATAAGTGCAAGCAACCAGGTCATTTTGCATCTCAGTGTGCCGGCCTCCAACTCCAAGGTTCAACTTCTAATGGATCTTAAGGATCTGTAATTAGCCCTACACTTTTTTTAATAGCAATGAATGATGTTATAAAAACTCTCAAGAGATCTGCACAGGCTAGATTATATGCTGATGGTATGATAATGTTTATCAAAGGAAAAAATATTAACTGCATGGTTAAACTTTTACAAGAAGAACTAAATAAAATCAAAAGTTGGTCTAATAGAAATGGATTCTATTTTTTAGCTATCAAAACACAATATATTATTTTTTCCAAACAGCCTATTCACACTAACATACCTGCTTTCCAATTCGGCACAAAGTTTTTGAAACGAAGTAAACAATAGGGTGCTGACGGAGATACATTATTACTGTTGTATAGAAGCCTAACCCGATCAAAATTGGACTACGGATGCATTGCATGTTCTTCATCGTCGAAGTCAAATTTAAAATCTTAGACATTATACACAACAATGTATTACGCATAATGTCTGGAGCTTACAGAACAACTCCTGATACAAGCCTCGAGTGGGAACTTGGATAGCCATCATTACATGAACGACGGAAATTACTTAGTCTATCTTACGGTTCAAAACAATCATCACGACAACCTGACAACGCTTTTCTTACTCAGTTGTCGGTATCAAATATCAATATAAGAACACGTTTACCATTTCAATTAAGAATCAAAAACATTTTAAACTCTATTGAAATATTTAACTTTCCCGCAACAAATTCAGCAATCGTAAACACGCCACCTGCCTGGTTAATACCTTTGCCTACTTTAAATTTAGAACTATCATCATATCATAAATCTAAAACTAATCCACAAATATTTATAAGCAATTATTATAATAGAATAATTTCTTTTTTTCCCTTGATATATTTCCCTGAATATATCCAAGTTTACACAGATGCATCTAAATCAACTTCAGGTGTAGGATCATCATTTGTTATAAGAGACATAATAAAATATTTCAAATTGCTCACAGAATCCACTGTGATAACTGGTTAAAATGTATGTAACGTATTGCCCGAAATAAAACAGTACTGAAACTAAGTTGGCGGTGTTTATATGCGTGCGCTGTCACACTCAAGTTAGCTAGTATAGACCTGTCAAGTAAACCTCAAACAAGTAATTAGTAGGGCCTAATTGTTAAAAATGGTGTTAAGTACAGAGGAGAAAGTGTTTCTGGTAGAGCATTATTTTCGCTCATACGGAATGGGCCGACATAATGGTGCAAGTTTGCTATACGTGTCTGATCAATTCACACAACGGTTTAATAAACGTTCTCCAAGTAATGCTGTAATTTTGAAGGTTATTGAAAAGTTCAGAAATACGGGTAGTGTATTGTGCCAACGAAAAGGAAACTCGGGGCGTCCCAGGACAGTTAACAACAACAATAACCATGAACGTGTTTTTGAGCAAATCTTACAAAATCCGAAAGCCAGCCAGACAAGGACAGCGTTACAACTTGATTTAAAAAGAACTTCCTTTCAAAGAATCCTGAAGGAGCTGGGTGCATTTTCGTATGTGATTCAGGTACATCAACAACTACATCCTCGGGATTATCGCAGTAGAGTGGAATATTGCGCCAGAATTCTCGCGTTACAGTATGAAAATCCTGAATTTTTGAAAAATGTTTGGTTTTCAGACGAAGCACACTTTCACTTATCAGGCTATGTGAATCGTCGCACAAATCGATTTCTGGGCTTTGCCAGACCCGATGAGGTTCAAGAGGTTCCTTTACATAGTGCAAAAGTGAGTGTCTGGTGTGCTGTGTCCGGACACGGAATCATTGGTCCGTACTTCATCGAAGAGAATGGTAGGCAAGTCACACTTAATCAACAGAGGTACAGACACATTTTAACACGATTTATCCCTGATCTACGTCAATTCTGTCGTGCACGTAACTTGGCATTTCGAAACCAATTTTTTCAGCAGGACGGGGCAACTTGCCATACTGCTGCCGCAATTCGTCAATTTCTTCAAGAACATTTTCCAAGCAAATTCATTTCACGATTTACTGACTTCCCTTATCCTTCACATTCTCCAGACCTCACACCTCCAGACGCATACATTTGGGGCATGGCTAAAAATGCAGTTTTCAAACGGGCACCACAAACCATCGATGAATTAAAGGATGCCGTTAGAGTCTTCTTCGCAGCTCTGAGACAACCCTTATTCAAAAACATGACCAGAAACTTAGAACATCGTTATGAAGTCTGTCTTGAACGAGGAGGTGCACATTTAGAACATATAATAAAGTGTCAATAATATGTATTTTTTAAATATATAATACGATTACAACTTCAGTACTGTTTATTTCGGGCAATACTGTAATATACAGAGTTCTAAATCACATACAAATAGTCAAATCAGATAAATTCCTTATTATTACTAATTCAATTAATTCCCTCCATATACTGTCAAAAATGTACACCTGCAACCCGATTGCTAAATTAATTAAAAACAAGATGCAGCAGCTGGAAAACAAAACATTAGTCTTCGTGTGGGTACCATGACATATAGGCATTAAAGGAAATAAACAAGCTGATCAAAATGCTTGAGAAATAGTAAATTCCCCAAATATCAGATGAATAATGTAACCACTAGCAAAAGATCTCAATCCGTATTTTAAACAAAAGCTAATGTAATTGGACTAAATGTTGGGAAGAAAAATCCTCAAAGTTAAAAGAAATTAAATCATAACAATGTCTCTAGCTGTTTCCTTCAGGTTGTATTAACCAGACTCTGATTAGGACACAGCAAACTCACACATTATTATCTCATGAAGAAGGAACCACAACCAAAATGTAGAGTTGTGACGTGCCGTTAACAGTGAAACACGTATTAACGGAGTGTCCCAAATATAGCGCTGAAATACTAACTAATAAAATATCAGTTATAAGAGATATTTTTATTGAGTGTACCAGTGAAAATACTGTAAAATTTTTAAGAGGCTGGAACATATTAAACCACATATAAGTCTGAGATATTTTTTTTGAAAATTAAGGCAAATATCGAGAACAAGTTTAATCAAATCTTGCCCAAGTACTTTCGCTTAATATAGCATCTTCAGGGGCATTTCGTCAAATATGGGCTATCCAGCAAGCGTAAATGTGATAAACATGTGTGATAACATAAAATTGTACAAAACGCTACACTAAAATAAGAACAAATAGTTTAAAATTAAGTAAAATAGTTCTACGCTCTACATTATTTGTCGGTAACAAGAGGGAACAAAAGAGAGCTCTCTCCTGTTACCGGCAAAGAATGTAGAGCGTAGAACTATTTTACTTAATTTTAAACTGTTTGTCCTTGTTTTAGTGTAGTATTTTGTACAATTTTATGTTAACATTCATGTTTATCATATTATACGCTTGCTGGGTAGCACATATTTGACGAAATGCTCCTGAAGATGCTATATTAAGCGAAAGTACTTGGGTAAGATTTGATTGTGCTCGATATTTGCCTTAATTTTCAAAGTTCATTTATTCGAGCATTCAACCTCATATCAATTGTTATTTATTTGTTATTTGTAACCATTATTGTTTACATTAAATCCATCCGCTAATAACCAATTAAGAAGAAGGTTAAAAAGAGCAAGAGGCAAAGCAGGAATCAACCCTGAGGTTATCGAGGAGATAAGAGTACCGCGCGCAAAGAAGAGGGAACTGCACAGGAAAATCCGTACAGAAAAAAGAAGGCACTGGAAAAAAGCTGTGTGGACTACAAGAGCGATAGAAGGGACATGGGTACAAAATCGTTATGAAGAAGTTCCATGCGTATCCTCTTTACGAAATGCCTGTGGACAAGAAGCTTGAGGTAACAAGAGAGCTCTTTTCGGACAGCAGATGTCATGGTGTTTGTAGGGACAAAGGAGCTAAGCAGGCTGTACCCTTTACCATGGTACCCCGGACTGGATCAGATACCACCTGAGGCGGTGAAGGGTCTAGGACGGGTGGAGCCTGCGTGGATTCTGCAACACATGAATGCACTGCTAGAAGCACAAACCTTTCCTGAGCCTTGGAGGACATCGAGGTTATTACTGCTTCCCAAAGCTAGGAAAAAGTATCGCCCATCTGTTTTCCTCCATACATCAGTAAGCTGTATGAAAGGATGCTGCGAGTGCGCATAGACGACATAATTGAGAGGTTAGGTGGATTAAGTAATGAAGGAAATGGAGGAGAGAGAATGCCCTGTTTACCTGATGAATGTGGTGCCCGCAGTATCTGTCCGAGAGAAGGATTATGATGGAAAAGGGCACGATCATGGACGTGACGGCCGGAGTACCCCAGAGATCTGTCTTGGGCGTATGACAGGGTTATGTACTGTGAATACGAAGAGGGTACAACCCCCTTCGCATTCGCGGATGAATTCGCTGTACTGGTAGTAGCCCGGGATGAATCAAATCTCAAATACCTGGTTCAGAACGCAGGCGGCGTCGTAAAGAAATAGATGACGCAGCACGGACTAATACTTGCGACAGGGAAAACCGAAACCACCATTCTGAAGGGGACAAGGAACAGGCAAAGTATTGAATTAAAATGAGCGGGAGCATGTCTAATACCCAAGAAACAAGTAAAGTATCTAGGAGTGACATTGCATCAGAATGGAAAAGGGAGGGAGTACGTGCGGGAAGTGGTCCGAAAAAACTGCGAATAGTGCGTATGCGTTGGGGAGGGTGATGCCCAACATTGGAGGGCAAAATCCGAAAGAAGGAAGGTCTTACAGGGCGTTGTACAGTCCTCTATGCGGCACCAGTCTGGAGCGAGGCGGTGGACAGAACAAATCTGCTGCGAATGGCATGCGCCTACAGAACTGTATCTGCGGCAGCCTTATGGACGATCACTGGATGTGTTCCGTTGCATGCTTTGGCGGTGGAAAGAAAAGAGTTTTATGAGAGAAGAGGCTCAAACCTTACTGAGCTGAGCTTACAAAGCTGAGAGAAGACAGGAAAGGAAAAGGTCAGTTGAATGATGGCAAGAAAAATGGAACCATATGGAGGATGTGGCACAGTGGAAGAAAATGCTGATCCCGAACATAAGAGATTGAGTGGACTGTGGCCACAGGCGACTGGATTATTTCCTGACGCATTTGCTCAGGACACGGATGTTTTAGAGCCTACCTCCATAGGATCGGAAAGGCTGATACAGTTAAAATTGACAGCAGATGGATAGTGGAAAGAAACAGAATGGAGAGAGATAGGTGTGAATTTTGTTACAGAGAGAGAAATGATTGAGAGAATGATTGAAAATAAATTAGGTTGGATTAACATACACAGCTATATGCGTGCAGTGATCAAGAAAAAGGAAGAAGAAGAAGGACAGCTGGACCAACGACAAAAGTAAGAGTGAGTGATGCTGAAATATGAAGCTAGAAAAGTGGGTCACACTGGTTGAGTTTAGAATGCGTGAGTCAGACTGTGGGGAAGGAGGAAATGCCCGTCTGGGAATGATGCCGAAGTAGGAGAGATGAGTGTCTTCTGCGCGCTACCTGAAACGAGACAGAGAGCCTCCCTGCTTATGAATAGAGTGTGGAATGTGTATGAATGAAGAATGAATAAATAAAGGTAGTGCTTCGAAAGTGATGCCAGCCTTACAGCGGCCATTCCGCTTCCGGATCGCTGGATGACAGACGAGGGTCGGGTTTAGCAGGTAGGCGTTCGGCGTAGACTCGGCGACGAGAGGGCATTTTAAAGTACCTCGGGAACTATCGCCGGGAGTACGAAGAACGAATCCTGCACGAAGGTTAGTCAGGCGGCGTCTTGGACTGAGATGTCTTTTGAAGATTCCAGACTCTCCTCTATAAAGACGAAAAAGGTGTAAATAAAGGTTAAAATAAGGTTAGTATTCTAAGGTTATGGATAAACATTTTTTTATTGATATTAAATAGAACCAAGAAGAAGAAGAAAAAGTGGGACTATTATTGTCCGTAATGATTTGTTAAGGTACCCAAATGGCCTCTGTATAGCGAAAAATAACCACTTCAATCGTCTTGGTTATATTCAAAATTTTTAATTAAATAAATAATAGGCAATCCGACGATCATTAAAATTCAGTAGCTCATACATTAAACTCCATACACGCGTTAATGTGGTAAATAAAAACAATTATCGCAATTTTTTGTTGATTGGGTTCGTTAATGTAGCGTGTTTCAGATGAAATCTATACACTGATTGGCCGAACACACGTTGGTAATTGAAATTCAATTCCAGCACCAGTTTATCCTAGTTAATTGAAATAAGTATCAATTAAACAAATAAAACAATCAATTAAGGAGAAAAAATTATTTCGAACGGGCCTACGTGCCGAGGGTTTTACTATCAACACAATAACACAACTCGTTTCATTTTAAATATATACGCTTTTATATAAATAGAAATAGATATTACAACAAATTAAAACGATTGACGGTTTAGTTATTCGAGAAAGATTTTATAAAATAAATCATTTAGAATATAAAATAATACCAATTTATTGCAAATGTTTTATTTATAAAATTGTGACAATTTAATCATTTCTTCTGTATAGGTATTGTATGTTTATCTAAATATGCATTCACACAACGAAATAATCTAGGGGGATTTTTATAAGTAGATATACTTTTTTAATATATATTATTTTTTTTATCTACAAATTCGCATCAACCCGAAGGTTATTAGCGAAAATCAGATTTACAATATTAAATATATTATATATTAACAAAATTAATAGCTTTAAGTAGTTTAACATATTTGTGAATGAACAATTTGCACCAAGTGCTTTCTCTAAGTTTAATAAGATACCATAATTGATTCTTGCTGTGGAGAAAACTGGACAGTCTACAACAAAATGTTTCACTGAGAGTTTAACGTTACACTGCTCACATTTTGGTTTCGGATTCTTTAGTAATTTAGAACTTATTACAATTTTCTATCTCTATCAGATTTTATTAATATATTTCTTTGGGTATATTCTTCCTATAGATTGTAGTGAGTTTAGTGAATCAGTCAAAATTATATATTTCTGATTTGGTGAGGATATAATATATGTGAGTGCCTCGTATATATCACATAAATTCTGCATTAAGAGTACTGTAGTGTATTGGCAACTTATATTTTTCACACATATTAGAGGATATAACTGCTGCTCCCACGCCATCTGTTGATTTTGAAGCATCTGTATAAATTTGAGAGAAATTTGTATACTTTGATAATAAGTTTTTCAGATTTTGATGTATTATACTATGGTTAGTAGTGTGTTTGTCCAATGATGTTAGGGTAGTTACTATTTTAGGTACTCCCAAAGTCCATAGTGCAGCAGGTTCAAAACTAACGGGAAAGCAAGGAGATAAGGTGGTGTTCAGAGATAAGAGATCCATTTTGATTCGGTAGTAGAAAGGTTTATGTAGACGTGGTTTATTGAGAAACATGTAGATAATCCGTTAAGGTGATCATATTTAAAGGTGTGGTTGTTAGGATTTGCATTTGATTTAGATGCGTAGGTTAACTTTAAGTACATTCTTCCGTGATATAGTGATGGTTCAGCTGCTTCACAATACAGGCTTTCTATTGGTGTGGTTATGTAAGCTCCCAAGACAATGCGGAGTGCAGTATTGTATATTGAATCTAAAATTTTAATGGAAGACTTAGTACCCGATGAATATGCTATCGGGCAATAGTCTAATTTAGATCTGATTAGAGTTCTGTAAGAGAGAGATCATAGTTTGCCTATCTGCCCCCCAGTCTTTTTTATATAGTGATTTAAGGATATTAAGTCGTGCTTGGCATTCGATTGCCAATTTTTTAATATGTTCTTTCCAATTTAGATGTTGCTCGAATGTCATTCCTAAAAATTTTACATTATTTTTTAGAACTAGAGGCTTGTTAAATAGTGAGAGTGGAGAGTGATTAGGGTAGCTTTTCTTTATGAATAATATAAATTGTGTTGTTTTCTGTAGAAAATTTAAAATCCACCATTTTGCGACCATTCCTATAGTTGATGTAAAAACGTTTGTAGCATACTCGTGAAGTTTTCCATATTTTGGCTTCTCGCATAGATAACAAGGTCGTCTGTGTGAAAGAGACCTTTAAGGGTGAGTTCATATTGGCTAGGACATCATTTATTGCCACTAAAAAAAGTGTAGGGCTTAAAACTGATCCTTGAAGAATACCATTCTCTAATTTTGTTTTTGGTGATAGCATATCATTAGTTTTAAGGTGGAATGATCGATTGGTTAAGAAATTATTAATGAAAGTTAGGCAGTGTCCCTTTGATATTTAAATTATGTAGTTTTTTAACTATTAGGTGTTTCCAAGTGGTATCATATGCTCCCTTGATGTCAAAAAATATTGCGAGGCATTTTTGATTGGCAGCAAAAGCTTCAAGTACGTCATTTTCTAATGCTAAAATATTGTCCATTGTTGACCGATTTCTACGAAAAACCACTTTGATTTGGAATTATTAGGTTTCAATTCTCAAAAGTCCATAAAAGCCTTTTATTTACAATTTTTTCCATTAATTTACCCATAGCACATATCAAAGATATTGGTCTATATGAATTTGGATTACTTTTTGGATTGTTTGGTTTTAAAATCGGTATAATAATAGATTCTGACCATTTTGATGGAAATTTATGTTGCATCCATATTAAATTAAATACCTTTAGTAAGTACTGATGAGCCTTTAAAGGTAAATTTCTTATAAATTTTACCGGAATATCATCAGGTCCCGCTGCCGAATGTTTCAAACGAGGTAAGGGCTTCATTGTACTCTTCCATTGAAAACGGTGAGTTTATAGGACTTTGATCTATTTCGTCGTAATCAATAATTAGTTTATGTTGCTTAAGTGTGATAAAACTCTGGTTATACTGGGTATTACTAGACCGATGTTTATAAGTGTTAGCCATTTCTTCTGCGATTTCGTTGTCGTTGGTAATAACCTTATCTTGAATATTAAGTGAGTTGATTTTTAAATTCAAATTTTTTCCCGATATTCGTTTTATCTTCTTCCATATGTCACACATAGGAGTAGAGCTGTTCATTTTACAAATATAATCAATCCAGGACTGACGTTTAGCTGTCTTTATTGTAAGTCTAGTTATGGCTCGAGTTCTCTTATATTCTAGTTGGTTTTCAAGTGATTTATTTCTTTTGTATTTATTAAAGGCAGTTTTACTTTCTCTAATGGCCTTTTTACAAGATTCGTTTCACCATGGAACTGGTGTGGAGCGTTTCCTTGGAGCAGTTTTACCGATTGCGTTTTCAGCTGTCTTAATAATTATTTTGGTCAGGTTGTATAGAGATTCTTAATATATATTTATATAAGCATAAACATAAATTTGTAATAAAATGTATTCAGTGTACAAAATTTGTAAAGTACACAGAGGCAAGTGGAAGCAACGCTTATTTTGCTTAGATCAACTTTTCTAAAATGGTTCTTATCATCATCATCAATTAGCCTATATTTGTCCACTGCTGAACGTAGGCCTCCTGTAAAATTTTCCACCTATTTCTATTTTGAGCTTCTTGCATCTAGTTTGTGGTGATGCGCTTAATATCATTCGTCCATGGTTCTACCTATCGAATACTAGCCTATTTACAACCTTTATTATGCTCTGTGATATATGGGACTGCTAGCCATTCATTTATGGTATGACAGCGGACAGATTGTTGAAGATTGTTACTACTACTACTACTACTGTCGGCTTATAACGTTCTCCGCCATTTTCCGACTTCCAATCGCCACTTAGTCCAGTTTTTCCATAGGTCTTCTTCTATGGCCCACTCTCTCAGTTCTTTATTTATTCCCTCGCTCCAACTTTTTCTCAGTCTACCTCGTTTTCCTCTTTTTCCTTCTGGTTGCCATTTTAATATTTCTTTTGGTATTCGTTGTTCATCCATTCTTTGTATGTGTCCGAACTAGATAAGTTGTTTTGTTGTTAGGTCATCTGTGATTGTTAGTCTGATTTCTATTATTTCTCTAATGCGTTCATTGGTAATCGTTTCTCTTCTAAATCTTTCTGCGGCTTTTCTTCAAAAATCCGCCGCTTTCTGCGTTGCCAGTGTTCTTTCTTTCAGTAGCCATACCTCACAACTGTATAAAGTGATACTTTTTACTATAGTCTTATAAAATGCTTTTAACATGGCTTTTCTCCTTGACGTATTTCTGTCTCTTATGGCTTTGTCTTACGTTCCGTCCTGTGAAATAGTGATACCTAGATATTTGTAGTCACAGCAGTGCTTTATCGTGGTGTTATCAATAGTAATACCACTAGCGATTGAATTTTCGCGATAAGTCTGTGGATTTACTTCTAAACGAAACTGAGTTGCTTGAAAACACCAGGAGTCCGTAAGACGAGTCACTTTTCTGGTATCCATTCAGTCGTATAAGTACTATTAGTTTGTAGATTGCTACAAAAAGTTGATCACCACCTTTTTTTATATATTTCCGAACAGATTTTATTGATTCCTGGGGCTTTATTGTCTTTGAGTTTTAGGATATCATTTGACACTTTTTCTTTTGTTGGATCTTCACTGTATAGTTGACGTTGTTGATTTTGTTGATTTTGTGTTTCCCTCGTTTAATAAAGTTTATATTTAGATGTTCGCTGAAATGTGGTGCCCATCTGTCATTGAGAGCCTTCTGTTCGTATTCCCTCTTATGTCGATGGATACAATTTCCTCTCTTCTAAGACGTCTAAACTCTTCTTTTTTTTATCGTATACAACCTGCATCAATGGTTTATTGATATGTTGCGTTATTTCCATTTGTGGCCATTTCCTTTGGATTTCTTTTTTCTGACTTGGTTTTGCCCAAATACGCCGGAATAATAATTCGGCCACAAAAGAATAGCTTGATGGTTTTTATAATGATTTCAGTTACAATTTTTTAAGAAACATAACCGTTGACCAACCTATTATTCTTATCTACGATGGCCATAGGTTTCGTGTTGGCATCTCACTTGTTCAAAAGGCAAGACAAGAAAACATACATTTTCAAACTTCCCATATATCAGCCAGATCTTTTAATGGATACACCTCAGTGTGTTCCGGTTTTAAAAAATAAAATGAGAGACAGAACTCATAAGTGGCAATAAACAAATTATGGATATAAACTTCCCAAAAACGTTATTGCTGTTATAATGTTCAAAATTTGGAAAAACATATATCCAGTTATTATTAAACATTTATTTCAAAAGACTGCAATTTTTTATATTTTGCGATACCGTAATGCCCATTAAAAGCTATGAACTACAAGCATAAGACAGATGTACGTTTATCCACTTATAGTCGCAGTACCCATAACAACCTTCGACTTCGACATAACAACTTCGAACTCTATAGAATATACCAGGAACCAGATATCGTAAAACACATTAAGATAGGACATCTGAGGTAGGGTAGGCCATGTAATGCGGATGGAGCAAACCGACCCAGCTAGAAAAATGCTCCTTGATAGACCTATTGGCCAAAAGAAGAAGAGGAAGACCACAGAAAAGATTCCTAGATAACATAGACCAAGATATGAGAAATATGGAAATACGTGCTTGGCGGAGGAAGGCGATGGATAGGGACGAGTGGAAGAGAATTCTTGGGGAGGCTAAGACCCACACAGGGTTGTAAAGCCAAAATGATGATGATGATGACCCATAACAACCACAATTGTAAACGAATTCAGTATGTCTGAAGGTGGAGCCCCAAAATCTTCAACCCATAAACAGAAAACGCTTAGACAGAGTTGCTTCTGGAGCAAATGAAATAACTATTAAAAACTACCTCGGAGGAAAAAGAATAATGCGCTAGCGCGTTTTTATTATTACTTTAGAAGACGCTGTTGCTTAAACTGGAACAAATTTGAAATCACTGGCTTGAAAAACCCGTTAAAATATTTAAATAAAAATAGCTGAGGATAACGGTAGCGAAGATGAAGAGTTAGAAAAAAGAATATTCGAACCAAAAATAAAAATAAGCATAAAAAGTCAACTAAAAAGAGATTTTTATTTGCAAAAGACAGCAGTGTTGAGATTTTGAAGATAAACAAAGCATATAAAGCAATTCTACTATATATGAAAAAGAAAAAATGACTAAAGAAATTAAGTCCATCCACATTATATTGGTCTACTGAAAAAGATAAAAGTTTAATCGATGAAAATGAGTAGATATAGATGGGATAGAAGAAACGGTAGTCTATATTGATCTAAATACAGCTTGTTCTTTTGCCTCTTTATCTTTTTACATATGTGCTATTTTAGATTTTATGATTTTTCGCTATACTTATTTAGTGTGAATTGATGTACCTTAATAGTCTTCACATTTATTTCTCCCTCCTTTCGACTATTGGCTATAGTATTTGAGGTACTGTTTGTTATTCTGTTTTTGTATGCCATAATTCATGTATGTAAATATCAATGTGTCTGTCCAATATATGTTGAAAAAGAGTTCTTATAATTTACTTTATAAATGTCTGATTAACTGCTTTTTATCAATAACATGTTTGAATGGATTTTTTGGTTATTTATGTGTAATATTTGTGTCAATTTTTTATATATTTCGAATGAATTTTATTTAATGATATATGCAATGGAATGTCTGATACACATGCTATCTTATTTCGCGTTTGTTCGTTGTTTTCTGCTAAAGGAAATATTTTCTAAAGGATTCTGTTTTTGTCATCAAATGTTCATACTTTTAAGATGTTAGGAGCTGGCTCTTGCTGAGATGATATTTTAGTAGGGCCGAATAAGAAAGTGTTCCTTGTATAAATCTTAATAAACCGGCAGATATGTGGCGATAAATCCCTATTTCTCTTAGAGATACGTCCCCATTAATCCTCGCCAGACACGTCCGTTTACTGGACTTCCATAAAGCACTTCCATGTTTCTGGTTATCATGGCGCTTTTCATTTCTATAACCGTGATTTATATCTCTAGTCCTAAAATCTGCTACGCTACAAAGACACTAGAGAGGAAGGCGATGGTTGTTCTTGTAATATATAAAGTTAACCAAAAACGGAGAAGTGCGCCGATGCTAAAATGTATATAATAATATTCAGGATAGAATAATTTATTATTTTAGAATTTTCCAGGTATAGTAAATTTCATTGAATAATTCTACTAGTATATCAATATGGTTCTCTGTTAGTAGTCTTAAGATTTCTGAAACTATTATATTTCTATGTAGCTATGTAGCTATATAACCTTTTATTGTCTCCTAGTTTAAACTTTGTTATAAATTGTCGTTGTAGGTATGAAAATTCTATAAATGCATAAAAGAAAGCACACAGTCATTTAGACCAAAACTAACGATATGCAAAGACGAGGACGGAGAACTACTAACAGAGAAGCAAAAAATTATAATGAGATGGAAACAATATTTCGAAGAAAATCTAAATGCAGACAACGAAAATGATCAGAACGAGACAATATATTATACGGCGGAGCTGCACATCGAAAATCCGAGTTATGAAGAAGTAGTTCAGATAATAAATAAACTAAAAAACAATAAAGCACCAGAACGGAGGAATTCGGCAGAATTATTAAAGCATGGAGGATCCGAACTCTGGGAAAGAATCCATTACCTAATAACATTAATATAGACGAAGGAGCAAATGCCAGAGAAATGGACAGTTGGCCTCATACAGCCAATATATAAAAAAGGAGATAAGAGGGAATGCCAGAATTATAGGCCAATTAATTGCTAAATGTAATATAAAAATTTTTGGTATAATCTATAATAGATTATTAGAATACTCCGAAAATATAATTGGTGATTATCAAAATGGATTCAGACCAAATAGAGCCACTACAGATAACATATTCATACTAAGAACGATACAAGAAAAAGCTTATGAATACGACATAGACCTATATAATATGTATATAGACTTTAAACAAGCTTTTGATAGTGTGAAAAGAGACAGAATGCTGGAAGACCTTTGTAATCTAGGTATACCTAAGAAATACATCAGCCTCATAAAAAATGACGTTGCAGGGTTCAAAAGCCGCAGTCAGAGTAGATGGAGAACTGACTCCCCTGTTTAACATCAACATGGGAGTAAGACAAAGAGATGCCCTATCAACCATGCTATTCAACCTAGTTCTTGAGGCAGTCATCAGAAAAACCAATATAACCGGCCATATAAACACCAAATCAGTACAAATTACTGCATATGAAGACGATGTAGCCATCATTAGTAGGAATAAGCCACGACTAATGGAAGTGTTCAAACAAATTGATCCTGAAGCAAGAAAAAGAGGTCTCAAAATAAACGAAGCAAAAACGAAGTATATGACAGTCAAAAGAATAACTGACAATGAAAATAATATCACAATAGACAACTATACTATCGAACGAGTGGATGCCTTTACATATCTCGGCACAGAAATCAATCAGAAGAACTCCGTAAGTAGCGAAATTAATGCACGTATTTCCAGCGGGAATCGTACATACTATGCTAATAAAAGATTGATGACATCGAAATTATTAGACAAAAGAACCAAAATGACTATCTACAGAACACTGATTAGACCCGTAGTAACCTATGGATGTGAAACTTGGGTAATGACGAAAAAAGATGAAGCCCAACTCAGGACATTCGAGAGAAAAATACTGAGGAAAGTATATGGCCCGGTACAAGAGGAAGATGGCACATGGAGAATCAGGAGAAACGACGAGGTTAATGAGTTAAATGAAGGTTATGACATTGTAAGATTTGTGAAAAGTTGAAGACTGTCATGGCTGGGACATGTGCAGAGACAAAACGATGCAAAAACAACAAAGAAAATGTTACAATGGAAGCCCATAGGAAGGCGAAAAAAAGGAAGGCCCAAAACGAGATGGTTGGATAACGTGGAAGACGACCTGAAAACAATGAACATAAGACAATGGAGAAGAAGGGCACAAGAGAGATCTGAATGAAAGGACATAGCCAGACAGGCAAAGACCCATCCAGGGTTATGATGCCAAAAGAAGAAGAAGGTATGACAGATTTAAATTAACTATAGAAATTTTGCTTCCAATTTAATAAAAATAGATTTTTTTAATTTTTGCAATGTATTTTCAAAAATCTAAAGTCCAACTTGGAGACAAAAATGTCAATTTGGTAAGTGTCAATTTATTTACTTCATTATATAAGTAGGTATTTCAATCAACGATAGATCTTCTTATTGATAAGTATAAGAAAAACATTCACATTGTATATTTTGTATATTGTTTATATTAAAGTGCTTAAGTTTCCAGACATGATTATATATTTGTTTATTCTTCACCGAAAATTTCTCCCCGAAAAACTTATTTATTCATTATGCCTAAAGAAATAATTACAAATGTTTTGAGATTGTTCTCATTTATAGAACCCTTCTTCAATAAACAAGCCATCGTTTGGATAAAACAAGGGCCAAAGTTCATAAGCGTAGACGTAGGAATTTAAGAATATTTTTTTAAAATCAATAGTTGTAAAAGAATTGCTGTTGTGTTCGAATTTGTGACCAAATGACTTTCTTTTATCAATATTTCATTGAAGTAATATTATTTCATCATGCAAAAAGTCTAGGTATGTTTGTTGGTTAAGAAAAAACTTTAACAATTGAAAAAAGACGAGTTTATGAGTAACATGCATCTAGAAAACCTTAATGGTGTTAACTTGTTGTCTATTCTTTTAACAAATTATGGATAAAGAATAATATCATATAAGCGCAAAAGTCTGAGAGATGCGCTGGTTGTGGGAAGAGAAGAGGGAGATATGATCAGTCAGTGTATAGCAGACATAATGAGATCTAAAAGAGAATGTGTGGCGAAATAGATGCTGTATTATTCACAATGTTGATGTCATGGAGGAAAAGAAAGAGTTGTAGCGTAAAATAGATGTGAGACTAGCGTCTATGGAAAGCATAGTGCAATCTCATAGTTAACAATGATATACTGTTTAATAGAATTCACATGTTTTTAAGAAATTAATCCAAAAAATAGCATCAAAAGAGAAACCAATATTATTCGTTACACCACAATTAATAGGATGATTGCGAATATGGAGGAGACATAGAATTATGGATAATAAATATAGCTGTAACAGTACATGGACTATGGATAGTGCCAATAAAAATTCTTTAAGGAGGAAAAAGTATTAGCCTTTAGATCGGTTAGAAGATTCAGATCATAAGATGATAAAGTCCACTGAGCTGACGTTATGACCAATAAGGCGATCCCATCATGGTACATAAAAAGATAGTCTGATTTCCATCGGGCAGTCCCAGACAATATTCAACAATCTGAAATTAACACATCCCTGATGTCTTAAGAAAATGATCCACCTAATTTGGGTTAGGTTACGTGAATAAGCAAGGTTTGTAACAAAAAATGTGTGGACTTCGAGGTTTAGGATGTCAATGTAATAAAAGTGTATATGTGTAATGTAACACAAGTATTTGGGGTAATGTAAAAGATAACATAATTTAAAGCTGGCTAGCAGAAGGTGCCAGAGAGTGACTACTTGACACTCAAAAGAGGATTCGGCCAATTTGCATGCCCTACAGAGATCGTAGAATAAGAAAATGAATAACAAGGTAATAAACAATCTATTAGGTATATAACTAAGGTAAATAAAAGTGTTTATAGAAGTTACTCCAAAATGTGAGTGGGCGCCAGGAAAGTATTAACATAAACTTTCCAAGGTATCTTGTAAAGCGGTTTGCTGTAATAAAGAGGAAACAGGTATTAATTAATATTTTGTTTTCACCAAAAATTTAATCCCTATCCAAATATATACAGTCTAAATTTACCCTAAAATACCCACCACCAATTATGTACAGTTAATCTAGTTACTTATATACAAAAAGAATATAAATACCCTGGTTACACACAACTGATCCTTGATTATCTGAATTTACAAATAATAAAATATAAGAATAAATTTAATAACTATGCCTAAAAAGGTAATTTACTTGCCTACTAGAGATGTAACTCGGTATTTCGGCTTTCAATTAAAAGTCTTAACAAGTAATAAGGACACTAGCCTGACGGGATAGACGTCCAAAGGTTTAAATATATAATAATAATAAAATATTAATAAATAACTCTCTCTTTTTTTAGTGCTTATGTTATTTATAATTATTTTTAAAAAATTACGGGTCTTTATTATTAAATAAAATAGTATGATTTAAGATTAATAAAAAATATTATAAAAAAAATTATTAACAATTAATGAATAAAACAATATAAAAACAAAGTTCCACACTCTAAATAAGGGAGGTCTTTCTGACTGGTTCCCTAAAGTGGTCCGAGAGTAGTCTTAGAGAGATCTGGAACTTTGATGGAATAGATAAGAGTGGCGGGCAATGTGCAAATTCAAAACGTAATTCTTTTTTTTTTTTCTTTTAATAAATCCCAAAAAAAATAATTGAAAAAATTCTTGACTCTGGATTTAACTTCTTAGGTAGGCTAAAAAGAACAATTGTGTTATATTTCCTCCTTACGCTTAATAAAAAGAAGGGAAAAACACAAGGTTTATTAACAAATGAAATAACTTGAAAAATATTACAAAAAAGTGTTGGGAAGCTTGTATCAAAGAAAACAGCTGTAATGATTTTGTAGATAATGTGACCTTCGCTGGTTTGATGCCCTTTGATGACCTTTAAATATTTGATGTAAAATAGATTGATCAAATAGATAATTTTAACGAAAAGCTTGCTAAGAATATATTTTTGAATATAAAAGAACGGTATGAGGCAGAATATTTTTACAGATAGTCTTAATAGATAATAGATAGTTTTAAAGATGGATAATTATATGATTTTAAGGCTGGGAAATAAAATAGAAAATTGGTATGATTTTATAACATTACTATATCTAAATCCAGAATGTTTCTTAATGAAATAATGTGAGAAATGACAGATAGATATTACACTATCGAAGAAATAATTACGATATGATAAAAGTTAAAATGGCTGATGGTTATTACACTTTTTATTTATAATTGAATCAACTTACCGGCTAAAAGTGGATATAAATCAAAGGGTATACACCACGAAACAACTAAAACCTTTCCATATTTTTCCTTCCCAAAAAAAATTAATATTCTTAAAACAAATTTAGCCTTTTTAGTTAAACGAACTTAACTTCCAAAAAGTTAAAACCAGAATGAGCGCTAATTTCTAGCCGGATAATCATATCGCCCTACAGCGCCACAGGTGTCGCTGTTTAATACCAACTTAGAAATTCAAAATTAAGAAAATCATTAAGAGGATTTGGATTTTAAAATTTTATTTAAAAATGTTTAAAGGATTATTGAAGTGACGGACTCGTTACAGGTTCCCTAAGGTTTGATTAGGTTGTAAAGTTAAGGAGAGCGAGCCAAAGTATTAAAATTAGGTGACTAGGTAAGGTTTGATATGATTTGATTAAGTTAATATAAATATTGTTTTATATGAAAGTTTTCTATATGAATCATTTAACAGAATTTGAGATTTTTACCTAATAATACCTAATAAATAATTAATAAAAAATGATGATTGATTATTTTTTGCTCAGATTTATTTTGATTAAAACAGTTTGGTATTTTTATGAGAATTTTAGATAAAAGTTTTCAAATTTATGCTTTTTTACAATCTTATACTTTGTTTTGATTTTTATTATGTTTACTATTGGTATAAAAAAACATTCTAATTTGAGTTATTTTAAGATTTTTTTCAGCAACAAAATTTCGTATTTATAATGCTAAATCTCATACAATATAAAATTTGCCAATTGTTTAAATATACTTTGTTTAACTTTTTTTAAACTACTGATATAAAGTAAGGTTATATGGCGAATCCGCTACTTCAATTTTATTTAATTAGTAACATAAACAAAAGACGAAATAATGAATAATTGTGTTACATGATCCAAATTATTTTGGGAACTGATTACCTCGCCTCTTCCTGTCAGAAATATCTAAGACCCGTCGCTGTCAAGAAGACTCTCCCTAAAATTTCAAGAAATGAGATGCATAATCTCTAAAACCCTTTTAGCCAATTAAAAGTGAATGGGATACTGGCATCATTTTAAAAATTCAAATCTTAATTACGAAATTATTTCAGGAACAAAATTTTCCTGAAAATCACCCCGACAATAAAAAAAAGTGATTAAAGGAATTTAGGCCCTTATTGATAACATCTTGAAAACGTTTTGAAAGAAAGTAACGCTGATAAAATAGCTTTATAAATTAGGCATTGTAGCAAAATGGATTTATAAAAAAGGGTTCTAAGAGTTTTAAAAATTAATATAGATTATGGGATCAGCGACAAGGAATAAAATATTAATATTAACAATTAGTTACAACATTAAACAATAGCTGGTTGATTGCATTTGCAAACGAGAGATCATTTACTTATACCAAACGAAATGTTGGAAAACAAATATTTTAGCGTGATGAAAATTAAAATGGAAACATTGTACGTTGATAATAATAATATTCTGATTTTAATAATTACATAATTTTCTATACTTTTTTTATCCATAAATTCATTATTAGCTAAATAAACAACAGTATTAGAAATTCTTTTTAATATACAGGGAGTACGTTAACCTCATCATATATATTTTTTTAAATGGAACCCCGATTTTATTTTTTAATTTATAGATTTCACTTGCTGAGCTGATTTTCAAAATGTATGTAATGTAAGTTACACAATAATAAATTCAGGATAAAAATAAACACATTATATTAAACTACATATTGTTAAACTAGTTATTGCTTTCATAGCACATTCTGTAGCGTCGCGGATGTTATTTTCTGAATTTCTTGTCCGATTCTTGTCCGAGTCTTGTAGTTGATAAATATTATCAGGTTTGTTTGTGTAGGCTTTAGATTTAAAATATTCTAATAAAAAGAAATCTAATGAGTTCAAATAAGGTGATCTAGGGGCCATTCCACTGATACCCTTCGTCCTATCCACCGTTGTGGAAAAGTTCTGTTTAAAAATGTCATCTTGTTGAAACCAGATTCTGCGGTCTAAATTAGTGGGTATTTTAATATCCGGAAAAAGCTGGATCAGATCAGGAATTAAAGTATTTTGTAAGATATCCAGATATAATGCTCCTGTTCAATTTTCTTTAAAAAACTATGGATCACTAATTGTTTTTTTTTTACAATACCATACTTTCGTTTTTTTGTGGACTTTGCGTATGGGACACTTGAATCCAGTGTGGATTTTCATCAAACCGATAACGGGTCTTTTGTCGATTAACATGACCGTTCAAATGAAATGTTGCCTTGTCCGAAAATAAAACGTTATCAGCGAAATTTTTAGCTTGGTCCATCATATACCCGCAGAATTCAGTTCGTCCTGTAAAGTAAATCATTGTGGACCACTTGAAAAATCTAAAGGAACTGGTTATAAGCATATTTTTGCAATTGTAGATGGCTTTACCAAATTCTTGAAACTGGATGCTTGTAAGTCAACTAATTGTAATTAGGTTATTAAGTATTTAAACTCATACTTCTTTACTTACAGTAAACCTTTAAAAATAGTCACTGATCGAGGCTCAGCTTTTACATCCAAACAATTCACTGAATTTTTAACAGATAATGGAATACAGCATGTTCTTGTAGCTACCGGCGTACCAAGAGCCAATAGAAAAAATTGAAAGGTTCAACAGGTTCATTATACCAATGATAGCGAAACTAACCCAGGGCCCAGAATGTTGGGATCAAGTACTTAATGAAGTTAAATTTGCCGTCAACACTGTTAATCGAACTACAGGTCAGACACCTTCTAAACTATTGTTTGGAATGAACCAAGTAGGTAATGTTAAAGATAATTTAAATTATTTTTTGTCATCCATTAACAAAGACAAATATGATATTAACGAACTAGGACCTAATGCATGTGACAAGATAGGGAAATCCCAAGAAGTCAACAAGCTGTATTGCGATTGAAGACATAAACAAACTTTAATTTATAATATTGGTGATTATGTCATGACACCTAACATTGATGTTACACCTGGTGTAAATAAGAAAACTATTACCTAAATTTAAGGGATCTTAAATTATTAAGAAAATATTATCTAATGACAGATATCTAATTTCTGATGTTGAGGGGTTTCAGGTGACTCAGAATCCATTCGAAGGTGTATTTGATGCTGATCATCTCAGATTATGGATTAAATCATCACACTTAACTAAGTCTTCCTATACGACTTAATAGTTATATATGGGTTTTATCCAAATAACTTAAGATTTTATTTAAGTATTTTAAGCTTTTATATTATGGTTCTTATTTTATTCACATTTTTGTTCATACTAAATTACTTACTTTATGTTTAGCAACTACAACTTATATTTGCGAAAAAACAATTAATGTCTATTATTATACCCATTATGCCTATAATTAAGAACTTATACTTATGATGAATTACATTTATTAGGAATAATTCCTGAAAGGTGTTTATGATAACTTATATTTATGACTAATATTTATGAATGTTATGATTTTTGTCATGTTTATGTACTTTCAATAACAGTTTATGAAAAATGACATGTTATAGTAAATATTTATGAATGTTATGATTTTGTCATGTTTTTATGTGCTTCCAAATAGTTGTATTTTTGTATATGGAAGAGCGAGGGCGCTCTTGTTGTCGGTTGGCTGTAGGCTTCTTATTGTTACCACAGAATAATAAGCAATCAGAAGGGCCACTCTCAGATGCCTCCTTTGAAGTTTTTCAGCACGCGCGCCATGTTTTAGGAGGACACAGACATAAGATTTTGTGTGGTTATGTAAATTGTTTATATTTATGTTTATTATATTATATTTATGTTATTATATTTAAACAATGTTAATATAATTGTATAGTATGTCTATGATTGCCGTAAGTCAAATAAACCTGGTTAATTTTTCCATACACACCACATAAACAACACTAATTTCTTTAAAATCCTCCTAAAACATGGCGGAACGTCTGTGCGGAGGAGATGCGCGTACTTAATTTTCCGTGGAGAGTGGGTATTCTGTTTGTTTATTATTCTGTGTTGTTACACCGCCTTTTTTTAATTTAAAATTTAATGTTCTGTCAAGGTGTAATGACATCTGACAGATGAAAAACGACAAGAAGTTTGTAAGATATGAAGTCGGAATAAAGTTGCGTGAACCATATTGGTGTTTTATTTTTATTTCTTAAGAAATTGAAGACATCCTTTCTACATTATAAATTTTTATTTTTAATTTGTTAAAAACCTCTTGTTTCAATTGTTACTTGTCAGCATTTTTTGGCTATCAAACAATTAATTAAATAATAATCAACATAAAGTATATAATTAAACTGTAAAAATAATTCCATGCATCATAAAAAATGTTGTTAATTTCATATTTACAATTGAAAGAGATTATTTTTTTTTATTTACAAATTAGCATCAACCCGAAGGTTATTAGCAAGAATCAGATTTACAATAATAAATATATTATATATTAACAAAAATAGCTTTTAAGTAGTTTAACATATTTGTGAATGAACAATTTGCACCAAGTGCTTTCTCTAAGACTATTGAGACCCCATAATTGATTCTTGCTGTGGAGAAAACTGGAAAGTCTACAACAACATATTTCACCGAGAGTTTAACGTTACACTGCTTACATTTTGGTTCGGATTCTTTAGTAATTAAGAACTTGTGCGTGGCACTGGTATGACCTAATCTAAGACGAGTTATTGTCACTTGATCCCTTCTTTTAGTGGGGAAACATCTCCATGGTTTAATGTCCGGTTTATTATTCCGAAGATTGAACACTGAAAATTCCCACCGGTTTTGCCACTCACTTAGGATCCGCGATTTGATAACACTTGAAAACATCACTAGCTATTACGTATTTCACAATAATCGAGTCAGTTGAATTGACGGCTTCACGCGCACACTTATCTGCTTCTTCATCACCTCTAATACCATTATGTGATAGGATCCAAATAAAGATTACCTAATTATTACAATTTTCTATCTCTATCAGATTTTGTTTTATTTTTTCGGGAATATGATTCTCTGGGTATATTCTTCCTATAGATTGTAGTGAGTTTAGTAAATCAGTCAAAATTATATATTTCTGATTTGTAGAGGATATAATATACCTATGTGAGTGCCTCGTATATGGCATATAATTATGCATTATGAGTACTATAGTGTATTGGCAACTTATATTTTTGACACATATTAGAGGATATAACTGCTGCTTGCACGCCATCTGTTGATTTTGAAGCATCTGTATAAATTTGAGAGAAATTTGTATACTTAGATAATAAGTTTTGCAGATTTTGATGTATTATACTATGGTTAGTATTGTGTTTGTCCAATGATGTTAGGGTAGTTATTATTTTATGTACTCCCACAGGTTTATGTAGACGTGGTTTATTGGAGAAACATGTTGATAATCGGTTAAGGTGATCATATTTGAAATATCATATTTGAAAAACAGAATACTTCGGCCATATAATTAGAGAACCTAAATACCATCTACTTCGCCTTCTAATACAAGGGAAAGTGGAAGGAAAGAGATGGATTGGTCGAAAGAAACTTTCATGGCTGCGTATATTAGACAATTGTGTGGTTCCACAGTAGAAGAATTATTTCGCGCAGCAGCCGACAGAGAAAGGTTTCAGGAAATTGTAAACATGATGACGGCCAACGTTTATATACGGATACGGCACCCAAAGAAGAAAATCATATTTAAAGGTGTGGTTATTAGGATTTGCATTTAATTTAATTGCGTAGGTTAACTTTAAGTACATTCTTCTGTGATATAGTAATGGTTCAGCTGCTTCACAATACAGGCTTTCAATTGGTGTGATTCTGTAAGCTCCCAAGACAATGCGGAGTGCAGTATTGTGCATTGAATCTAAAATTTTAAGGGAAGACTCAGTAGCCGATGAATATGCTATCGCGCCATAGTCACACAGATTAGAGTTCTGTAGAGAGAGAGCATAGTTTGTATATCTGCCCCCAGTCTTTTTTGAATAGTGATTTAAGGATATTAAATCTTGCTTGGCATTCGATTGCCAATTTTTTAATATGTTCTTTCCAATTTAGATGTTGGTCGAATGTCATTCCTAAGAACTTTACATTATTTTTTTCGAACTAGAGGCTTGTTAAATAATGAGAGTGGAGAGTGATTAGGGTAGCTTTTCTTAGTGAATAATATAAATTGTGTTTTTTTCTGTAGAAAATTGAAATCCACAATTTTGCCACCATTCCTCTAGTTGATGTAAAAACGTTTGTAGCATACTCTTGATGTTTTTCATATTTTGGCTTCTCGCATAGATAACAAGGTCGTCTGCGTATAAGAGACCTTTCAGTGGTGAGTTCATATTGGCTAGGACATCATTTATTGCTACTAAAAAAAGTGTAGGGCTTAAAATTGATCCTTGAAGAATACCATTCTCTAGTTTTGTTTTTGGTGATAGCATACCATTAGTTTTAAGGTGGAATCATCGATTGATTATTAAAGAAAGCTAGGCAGTGTCCTTTGATATTTAAATTATGTAGTTATTTAACTATTGGGTGTATCCAAGTGCTATCATATGCTCCCTTGATGTCAAAAAATATTGCGAGGCATTTTTAATTGGCATCAAAAGCTTCAAGTACGTCATTTTCTAATTCTAAAATATTGTCCATTGTTGACCGATTTCTACGAAAACCACTTTGATTTGGAATTTTTATCCATTAATTTAACCTATAGCACATGTCAAAGATATTGTTCTATATATGAATTTGGATTACTTTTTGGATTGTTTGGTTTTAAAATTGGTATAATAATAGATTCTGACTATTTTGATGGAAATTTATGTTGCATCCATATTAGATTAAATAACTTTAGTAAGTACTGATGAGCCTTTGAAGGTAAATTTCTTATAAATTTTACCGGAATATCATCAGGTCCCGCTGCCGAATCTTTAAACAAGGTAAATGCTTCACTGTATTCTTCCATTGAAAACGGTGAGTTTATATGAAAGAGATTAAAATAAAAGAATTTCGGTAATTTGGTATTTTATATGCATAAATACTGTTTGTTACAATATATAGTTGTTAGGACTCGTATAACTCGGAGTACCTAAAGCTTACAAAGTGTTGTACACTTTATATTTTTTTTATAAGTAGATTTTATCCATAAAATCTACATTTTTCTAAAAAAATCATTTCTTATATAATATTATCAGTGGACATTATTTTATTTATTGAACTCCAATAATAATCGTCAAGTAAATCGATAGAATATAGGTCAACCAGTAGTTCAACCGAAAAGAACTGTAGAGCTACTGTTCACGTTAACCAAAACGTTAGATTAGAATGCTAAATTATGACCTCATACCATTCAGTTTGTAAATACATGAGAGCATTAATATGTCGTTCTTGTTAACAATACATACATAAATAATAATGCTCATCTATAAACAAATATTTCATCGTCCGATGTCATGGCAAGATTTGATTTGAATATTAATATATGAAAATATCTTCTGGTTTATTGTTGTACGGTTATATCGTGACATAACCATCACTTTATGTCCTGACAACTCATAATAATAATTTTTTAAATGATTCTATTATTCACGAACTTTGTGTTTTTCTGTATAAATGCTGCAACCATATTTTTATAGCAATAAATAAGTCCAAGTTTCAAGGATAGTCATAAAAAATTATAATATCATACAGAGATGTACACGTTAATCATAATGTAAGTTTACGAAAAAATAAACAATTTTTAATTATTATCGAGAGATATACTAACAAACATACTAGCACTTGTTTTCACTTAATAGGGAGAGATTAAAATCATCTTTAATCCTAGTTTCCCAATTGAAATCCAAATGTTTCCGATCGAATTTAATACTAAAATTGACTACCTAAGCCCTGACGTCATAATGGGTGAGGTTTTTAAAAACTTTTCCAAACATTTCTAATTTGTGTATATTTGTCCCATAAAAGTTAGAAATATTTTTTTTTTTTTATTGTTTGAAGACTAAATAAGGACTTTTGGTTATGAAGATTCATTCTGTGCGATTGGTGTTATTTATTGTTCATGAATTTGTAAGGTAAGAATATTAAAGTATAAAGAATATTTACTATTATTGTTCATATTTTAAGGTTATGTCATTGTTTGATTAAAACTTTATTTATTTATTACTGTATTTGAAGGTATTTCAAATAATTTATTTATATTTTATTATTAATATTTGGTCTGAATTGTCAGATTTGTCATAATAACATACCACAAACACCTAATCATTGCCCCTGGGACTTATGTATGGTTATAGCAAACGCACGTCTCACTGGAAACTGTAGTCGTTTAAATTCAAATGGTACATTAGCCGGAATTTTTTTTTCGCTAACCGTGTGACCTTGCAAAGACGCGATTGTTTGATATTTTTCAACATTATATATTATATCAACATATCACTACCGATTCAACCTTTAATTGAAAATTGTGAGGTGGCAATCCTGGTAAATTCAGGCAGATAGTTAACGACATCATCTTGGTTAATAGCCGAATCCACTGATTTATATATCCTCAATTCGCCTGTAACTTGTTCTTAAATTTTAAAATTTAATTCATTTACATCTATGTTTTTTGCAGCCGACATAGCCCGTTCGTTCAACCAGTAATGGTTTCTGTAATTTTAAGCAACATCTGGAAACACCTTTCCAGAGTTAATTGACAAAAACTTTGAGGAAAGTTAATGCAACCAGTCAAGGTGTCTATAGGAAATTTGCCATTACCAATGTCAATGAGTTGTTTAGAGAATATGTCTTCAGATTGGTCATTTTTGCAACTCGACATGCATATTCTTGCTTAAGTGTAATACCGTGGCATGTTCCCAGAAAATGGTGGACTTTAAACATGCATTGAGTTCATCCGTTGATCGTGGAATCACTGACAATGTTTGACGAAAATCAAAAAGGTTATAATTGCTCCGTAGATTTTTAAATGTTTTATCTAAAGCCTAAAAAGATTTTTTATGTGCCATCGTGCATTCATCCCAAACCATCAATTCACATTGCTGCAAAACCTTTGCCATTGCAGAGTTCTTCGAAATGTTGCAGGTTGGAGTTTCGTTGCTTTGAATGTTTAATGGCAATTTTAGTGCTGAATGGGCTTTCGACCATCTTCAAGCAAAGTTGCTGCAATTCCTGATAAAGCGAGTGCAAGTGCAATTTTATTTTGTGAGCGAATTGTTGCTAATATTAATGAAATCAAAAAAGTTTTTCCCGTATTACCAGGTGAATCCAAGAAGTAAATCCCTTCTATTTTATCATTTGTTACTTTCATAAGTGTATCAACTACATACTTCTATTGTTTATTCAATAGTAGAAGATTTGTTTGAATTAATTATTTTGAAGTATTGAGATCATACAGTTTTTCTCGTTGCAACTTTTGGTTAAAAGCATCATGCATTAGACGATTGGGCGCGGCCAGGTCTAATTAAAATAATAGTTTGTTTGCTATCATCCAACATATGTCCCCAATTGACATCAACGCTTCATTATAATCATGAGTGTGTTGCTTGTGTGAGTCCATTTCAAATAGGTAGAGAAATAATAAATAAGACTTACTCACAATCAATTTAATTTAACTATTCAGACGACCGGTTTTGCTTTCTACAATATGCAAAGCATCTTCAGGTCTCGATAAAAAGTTAAATGAATGCTGAAATAATAAAAACACATAGTAGGGTGTTGTCTAATAGAGATAAACAAATTAGATGTTATAAATGACAATAATTATACAATATTACAAGTCTGTGGTTTTTTCAAAATGAATAAAAATGAATAAAAAGATATAAAAGTTTAAACAGATATGGTAAGATCCACAAATTGTTATAAATAGTCTATAAGATTGTAATAAATTAATAAATGAGCAAATAAATAAACATTACTTACATGCCGGTACTCTATTAATTGATGGATGGTAGAACATGGTTGAAACTATCATGTATTGTTGAATGTAGAACTTAAGTCTGCTATTGTAGTTGTTTGACAAAAAACGGGAAGTTCTTGAGGAGATAGATTTGATCCAATGAAGTAGAGATAGGTGTAATGTGATTGTTTGTTAGATGAAAGTGATGTTATATACCATTGCATTATTTAAAAGTTATTTATACTTATTCAAAAGATAATAATATATTTATGAAATGTGTGTTATTTATTGAGTATTTGTTTTATGAAGGTGACAGTTTTATGACAATGAATAAGCTTAGATGTACAAATTGTGTGGGTGTTTAATTCTTTCAACTTGTAATTATCAAATTTCTTTCATAAAGTTCTATTGGCAAAATGGTAGATTATTGCAAAGTCGAGTATATAAAATATTAAAGTATTAAAGTCAAAACATTAAGGACCATTTAAACACACTAAAAACAGAAAACACTTAGATGGCACGAAACAAACATTAAATTTAAAAAGGGGAAGGACTTTTATGCACTACATCTCAGTCTTGGACACAATGAGTTTTTATGTTATCTATTAGATTTTAGAGCTAAATTTGAACAGATGTAGCTTAACATGTGACAGTTCTTCTTCTATTTCTTAATACTGCAAGTTAAGTTTATCTAGTTTTATGAAATATGCTGATATTAATGAATGTCTTTAAAATTGTTTTAATTAAGATATCAAAAGTAAATTGATGTGTTTAATATTGGCATACTTTAAACAATCTTTAATTAACTAAAATTTTAATGTAACAATACGAATAATTGAAATACATCCCACATTTAGTTATAGTTAGTTATAATGTGGGATGTATATTTCAATTATTTATTGCAATCTAATAGACCATTTTATAAAATTTGTGGGTCTTACCTTGTCTGTTAATACTTTTTATACCTTTTTATTCCTTTTTATTCATTTTGAAAAACCACAGACATGTAATATTGGAATTATTATTATGGGTTTTTATTATTTCAGCATTTATTTAACTTTGTATCGAGACCTGAAGATGCTTTGCATATTGTAGAAAGCGAAACCGGTCGTCTGAATAGTTAAATTAAATTGATTGTGAGTAAGTCTTATTTATTATTTCTTTACCTATTTGCTTCATTATAAATTTCTTGGCTTATTTGTATATTTGGATTTCCCCTTCTAATCCGTATTTGAAACCAAATATCATTACACATATTACCTTTGTACTTGATCCACAAATCATTTGGGTTTGATGGAAAGCATGTAGATATGATTATGGAAAACAATGTTTGTAGTTGATGAGCTTGTGATGATATTACAGCATCATTGAGAGTTTGATCTCAATAAGCGTCATTTTCTAGCAATTGCAAACGTTGACAGGCTTCTCTGTATGATCCACACAAAACAGCATCAAATCAACAGTTCGTAAATGTTGGAAAGATGTTGAGCCACTTACATTGACTAGTAGCAGTCATAAATAAAAACATTCATCAGTGCTTGGATAGAATATACATCTAGGTATCCTGGAACTGGTTTTTCTTGTATCCGTCGTATAAATCTCCTTGAGGATTGATTCCAAGTATAATATTTTGGCATTTCAGAATATAGCAATGTTTTGTAACGATGTTTATGTAACGTTCGAACCGTGGGAGTGTCGATATTTGCGCATCCACTTCTACAACGAGACGACAAAGTGGGATTCGGAGCATCTATTTAAGGCGAGTGATAGGCGGAATTATATAGTCTTATAGCTAGCGCTCTAGGCTCCCTGACTCGCCGGTGTAGTGAACCTGCGAGCCAACCCGGACAGAGAGATTTATGTATTGAGGATCGTACTCTGTCTTTAACCAAGCAGAACCAATCGGTATTGTGAATCGAACATTACCGTGGGTCTGCACAGCCGAATATTTTGTTTGCGAGTGCATTCGGAGCTTCCACTGAATTGAAGCGGAAGCAAGTATAAGTCTGCGTGCGATCTACTTCACCTATTTCATTTCTTTGTTAGTAATAATTTTTTTTCTTTTTTAGACGTTCGCCGGGGTATTCATTTATCACGGGATCCAGACGGGGACGTAGAATTCATTTTATTTTTATTTATTGTATATATGCTAAATTAATAGATTTATTTATATTTCAACCTGTGTTTTACTAAGTCTGTCGCCCTGAAAGAGCTACCCGTTACAGTTTGAGCAAAAGCATCGTTGATGTGTACGCCTGTTGGATTCATTTATTTAAGTATGTATTTGTCAGTATAATAATCATCTTTCTTCAGGTAAAAAAATGCTATTTATACATGACTTTTATCATTTTATAATTTTAATTGAAAATTTTTTAAATTAAATAATAAGAATTACTTTGATTAGCTTAAAATAAAATATTTAAGTTCTTCGTCAAATAATTGAAGTACAATATTTTCAATCTTAGATTCGTTACTTAATTTAGAAGACCACTCACTCTCTCTTACCACATGTAGTTGTAAAATACGTAAATATTCTCCGAATTCTCGGGATCCGTTCAGATGAATTACGTATCCCTCAAATTTATTGAATCGGACAAAGGATGTTAAGGACTGGGAGATCTAAATGAATTCAGCTTTGAAGCATCCTACGGCCTCCATAAAGGGTTAAGGCTTAGTATTTAAAATCAATTTAAATAACTCGAGCTAATATTTCGTACACGCACATTTCCATTGAACTTCACAAAAGGCTCTCTAGTGTAAAATAGGGAAATTCACCAAATTACATGATAAATTAACTAATCCCTCTTTCCTGGCTTTCAATTTTAAACAATGTAAACTAATGAAATTAAGTTTCGAAACGGGTTGAATCGTAATAAATTTATATGAACGTGTACTGAATCTGAAATAAAAAGAAGAAGGGAATGGGTAAAACGTAGCATAAATAACAATAAAAGGTTGCCTCTGAGCAAGCTTTAACCTTTAAAGGAAAAATGTATTAAATAAAATATCTGTTTTCTAAATTTTCTCAAAATCTTTTATTAGAAACTGATTAGTATTTTTGGTTATTTGTTAATAAAGAGCTGAAGCTGATCTGTAGGCTCACAGGTGGTGCATAGTAGTTAGCTTTTAAATACAAAGGTTCAGAGTATATTTATAAGAGAATAAAAAAAAACCGATTTTAGTAATGGAGGTTGTAGTGGGTAGACGTAAAGTCAGCATATCGTAATAATTTCTTCAGGGAAAGATTTTTGTCATTAAACTTCATAAACCCGAGCGACTTGTAAATTACTGTAAATATGTAAATGCCAAAATAATAATTGATGGATTCGACCGTTACTTGATGGAAATTCATTTTATGTAACAATAAAAACACTGAAAACTTTGTTTTCAAACTTCCACAAAATTTATTTTAAATATTATCACTACAGCTGTTTCGGCTGATTGCCTTTCTCAAGTCTCAATTTAAGAAAGGCAATCAGCCGAAACAGCTGTAGTGATAATATTTAAAATAAATTTTGTGGAAGTCTGAAAACAAAGTTTTCACTGTTTTATTGCCAAAATAATATTTTATTTTATATTCCTTCTTAGCTAGCTATTTTTTAAGTACAGATTCTTGATGTATCATAAAAATATGTAAATATTTGCTATTCTTTTTAACAAAATAGTACTTTATCTATAATTTGGGAACTGTTCTTAGTGTACTCTATAAATTGCTCGACAATACCTACAAGTCGAATGACAACAAATAGAGTAATAAAGACGGCAAGAGACTGTTCTCCAAGAGGAAGACTGTTCTCCAAGAGGATCAGTGAGAAGACCGCAAAAACGATGTTTCATTTCAATGTCTCACACAATTACGTGAGATATATATTATAATTGTAATACAATTACAATTAATGTTACGTTTATTTTTTGTATGGGATCAATTTAACATTTTTCTTATGAAAGAATAATGTAAACAATCTCAATAGCTCCCTTTAGTATGATCTATTATTGGTTATAAAAAACTTGTTTTTTAATAATCATCAGTACGATGATTATTATGATAAATACACTTTGGTTAAATGACCAGTTAGTAAAAGGCTTTGTCCACTTTAAGCTTCTACGTTGTCCAGTAGTATCGAGGAGCTAGATTAAAGTAACTTTAAAGCTGTATAAAAAGAAACTACAGGTCTTATACAGCTCCGTCTTATACAGACTTATAAGCTCAGTCTTATAAACTTTCAAAAAAACTGTTAGACATTATTTTAGAACACACTAAATTTTCACCTAAATTTACCATGAAAAATAGAATAGAACTAGTAAATAAAAAAACAACATATTCAATTACCTAACAACTCCAGATTAATTTCATTTAATTTAAAATATCTTTTTCCTAGTATCCCTCCTACAGAAACTTTTATTCTAGTAAAAAACCTTTCAGACCAAAATAGTACAAATCCAATAATTACATCTGAAATTTTACATCTTCTTGAAGTTTGCATAAACCAGGACTACTTTGAATTTAGTAATCAAATATATTTTTGATGAGGAAAGCATTGCCTGCTTAACCACTTTCTTCAACAAAATTTACAACGAAGGAAAAATACCAGATGATTGGTTAGAGTCACTGTTTATAACATTACCAAAGAAAAGCAGGCCCACCAAACACAGCGATTTTAGACTAATCAGTTTGATGAGTCACACACTGAAGATACTCTTACGAATTATACAAAACCGAGTATTCCTTCTATGCGAAAGTAAGATGGGTGATAAGCAATTTGGATTTAGAAACGGTCTAGGAACTAGAGAGGCACTATTCTGTATGCGCGTTCTATTACAAAAAAAGTTGTGAATTCCGAAAGAATGTTTATGTTTGTTTCATCGACTTCGAGAAGGCGTTCGACAGAGTCCAACACAATACACTTTTCGACTGCCTACGGGCAGCAGGACTTGACCACTATGATATAAGACTGCTGAAATACTTATATTACAATCAAGTAGCCTCTATCCAAATTGGAGACAGTCCCACTGAAAAAATACCCATCAAACATGGAGTACGGCAGGGTTGTGTTTTGTCACCCACTCTTTTTAATCTGTACTCTGAAGAAATCTTTAGGGAAGCTTTGGATGACAGACAAGAGGGAGTAAGACTAGGTGGAGAAGTAATCAACAATATTAGATACGCTGACGATACAGCCATTCTTGCAGAAAGTTTACAAGATCTCCAAACATTACTAAATCTAGTCAGTGAAGCAAGTTATCGGAAAGGCCTAAAAATCAACATTTCAAAGACAAAGTGATGGCAGTTAGAAAGATCCATATAGATCAAGGTCTGCTTACTCTTAATGGAGAAGAGATAGAAAGGGTAAATCATTTTAAATACCTTGGCAGCTGGTTAAATGTAAATTATGACTCTGATGAAGAGATAATATCCAGGATCGAAATATCACGTAAGGCTTTTATGACCTGGAAACCAGTTTTATGCAACAGAAACCTGTCAATGAACATTCGTAAGAATGTCCTGAAATGTTATGTGTGGTCGATCCTATTGTATGGTTGTGAGACGTGGACGTTAAAAACCACAATGCTAAACAAGTTAGAAGCATTCGAAATGTGGTGCTATATACGAATCCTAAAGATATCGTGGGTTTCGCACACTTCCAATGAAGATGTTCTTCAAATGATCAACTCAGAACGTCTGCTCATAAACATCATAAACAGGAGAAAAACAGAATACTTCGGCCATATAATTAGAGGACCCATAAACCATTTACTTCGCCTTATAATACAAGGAAAAGTGGAAAGAAAGAGATGGATTGGTAGAAAGAAACTTTCATGGCTGCGTAATATTAGACAATGGTGTGGTTTCACAGTAGAAGAATTATTTCGCGCAGCAGCCGACAGAGAAAGGTTTCAGGAAATTGTAAACATGATGACGGCCAACGTCTGAATACGGACACGGCACCCAAAGAAGAAGAATCAAATATATACAAATAACAGTGCAGGACATATAATGGGCAATCCTCTAAGCCCCATTGCTATCAGATAATTTCATAGATAATCTAGAGATAAAGATTTCAAAATATCCCGTATTTAAAACAGTTTCACAGGAACTAACAGGCAACTCGATTAATTTTTATCGTATATTAATTCAGTTTATAGTCATATTGAATTTACAATAGAAACAGAACAAAATCAATCCATAAATTTTTTAGATTTAAAAATTATCAGACTTAAAAACAAACATGGTTTCTCCATATTTCATAAACCTACCCATACTGACATGACTATACACAATTCATAATCAACAGAAATTCCGATGTCAAAATACAACTTTGAGACAGAATTAAATATCATTAAGCAAATAGCAGTAAACAACGGATACAACGAACAAACAATTAATAAAATATTAAATCAAAAACTACACAAGAAAGCCCTGAAATTATTATTTCCACCACCAGAGAAAAAACCCAGCACCTTCTGCTCTATTACATATACAGGCAAAATATCAACAAAAATAGCCAAACACATAAAAAAGAAAGGAATAACACCAGCTTTCCGAAAAAATAATAACCTAGGCAAATATATCAAAAACAACAAGAGAAAAAATAAAAAAACACTTACACAGTGGTGTGTACAACTTTAAATGTGGCGACTGCCCAAAAACTTACATCGGTCAAACTGGTAGAAACTTTAATAAACGAATAGCAGAACATAAAAGGGCTTTCAAAATATAAAAACAGATTCTACATACGCACTTCACCTTCTAGATCACAATCATTCTTTTAATGACGAATTTAAAATTCTTCACATTCAAAATAAAGGCCTTAAGCTATCCTGGTTAGAATCTATGGAAATCAACAAAATAAAAAACACAAATATAATTCTGAATGACCAACTTGAGACAAACAGTTCTCTCCTCCTCAACCTATTTTATTAGCGACTATAAAGTGTAAACGCATGCCAAAAATAGATTACTTGAGAAAAGCAATCAGCCGAAACAGCTGTAGTGATAAGAGGTTAAAATAAATTTTGTGGAAGTTTGAAAACCAAGTTTTCAGTGTTTTATGGTTACATAAAATGAATTTCCATCAAGTAACCGTCGAATCCATCAATTACTATATTATTCAAACTAATATTCGAAATATGTTAAGTGGTACAATATTGGCAACTCTCCCCTATCCCATTTATATCCTTACAGATTGGCGATTTTCTTAAAAAAAATTGTAATTTACAATCGGAATGTATTTTCTCATTAAAAGCAACATACAACATAAAAAACTTTAACAAAACAAGTAAAATGGAGAAAACGAATTATGTTGATAGTTGGATGATTTTGTAATGTCATTTATACTTTAAATTGAGTCACTGAAAAATCAGGCTTTGTGGGCATATCAACTCTTTCTTTACATCTACAGATTTTTATATATTATAATGGATATAAATAATTCCAAAGTGAAACTGCTTTGCCATTCGCGTCTAGTTCACCGTTGACAGTTATTCTTCGCTAGTATAAGCTAAATTTATTTCCTTTTAAACTGTACATCGTTGGGTGGTGTTAATGCGTTAAGTGATGGTATGTATAATAATGCGCTATCAGATATTGTGGTTCTGCCGCGTGAGACTTATGGTAACCCGCGACTAATATATTCATACCAGCAGATTCGTAGGTGGCTTTGGTTGTCGTGGGCATTGTCTGGTCTGTACTTGTCTCATTGTCGCTTCGGACTAGCTCGTAGCTCTTCTAACACGTCTGCATAGTCGCTGTTATACGATTTTTTAACATTTTTTGAGAAAATTCGTTTACGAGGTAATGTTTGTAAATCAAAGAGGTTAACAACGTTTTTTGGTGATAGAAAATGCTGGGCACATAAAATAAATTTTATTGCTTTGTAAACTATCTTTTTGAATAGTTAGAATTAGATTTAAATAACAGATAAATGATTTAAATTTTAGTTAGATAGTGAATACTTGCAGCGAATGAAAATTTTAGGGTGTTAAAACTTAAACTCTCTTATATAAATTCTTAATAAATCACCAAATCAGGCTCTTTTAGTAAAATCCCTATAAAGGCTTTTAACTTGTCTACTCCAAATTTTAAAGTAATATCTTTTGAAAAGCATAACAAACTGTCTCCTTTATATTTGTTAAAAGCTCTTCATTGAAAAAGAAATCAAAGATCTGTAAAGGAGTGACTGGTCGTGAATAAAATAAAGAAGTGTATGTGTTTCATTGCGTTGTTTTTATGTTAAATATCTAAATAAAGGAAATTTTCATCTAGTTGGTCTCCCTAAATTCATTCTCCCTAAAATCTTCTACCCGTGGTAAGAAAATTACACTTTTTGCACGAATCTCAGAAGATACCACTTAAATATCTTAAATTTCTTTATTTTTTGTCTTTATTTCTGTTTCCATCTCAATCTCTTCCATATCTAGTTCTTTCTGTACTTGTATCACACTTTAAAGATCTGCCTCTTTTTCATATAGATTTATATTTTCTTCGTTGATCCTTCTTTCTTCTTCTTGGTGAATTACAGGGTTTGATTCTCCATTTAACATATTTTTGTTTAGGTTATTGAATGCTTCCCCGCAGTCTTAATTTTCACTGTCTTCATCGGTAAATTCTTTGGGATCACAGAAAGTGCTAAAAAAACATCTGCACTGAAAGCCGTTTAGATAAGGTTCGATTTTTTTATGATTCGCAGAATTTTTTTAGGACTATATTACTAGTACAACTGAAACTTTTCGAGCTAAGTTGATTTGACATCTAATTTCCTCCTTTTAAAATAAAAATGATTGTATGTACTATATAGTATGCCTTATGCTCAGTGTTGCAAAAATGCAACACTGATAATGTAACACGTGTTCACAGAAATCAATATTAACATACAACTTTCAATATCCCATCTGTTAATAGGAACCTAAGTATTGCTACCAATTACCAATAAAACATATATAGTAATCTGTAGTGAAATAAGCCTGAGCAATGACTGCCCGAATAAGTCATGTCATTTTTCATGAGATGACGCAGTAGTGAGCTATGTTAACTGTTACGAAAACGTAGCATTGGGCATTAATGTGTTAACTTTGATCAAATGAAAGGCATATATCGAGCATAGTTTATTAATTAAATCTTGCCCAAGTACTTTCTCTTCCTAGAGCATCTTCAGGGACATTTCCTCAAATTTGGCCTATTAAACAATCTGTTGAGAATGCCATAAACAAAATATTGTACATTGCACTACACGACACAATTACAAACAGTTTAAAATTTAAATGGAAATGCTCTTAATGGAAAAGGTAAGGTAAATATTGGGTTAAACCCACTCTAATTGAGTTTTGGATATAGTTCATTAGACATTTCGGTTAAAATTTTTATTCCAGTCAAAACACAATTTAACGTTTTTATTAGAGTAATGTTCCTGGTGTCAGCCTGGTGTCTTTCATCGACTGACCGGCATACAACATTGTTTCAGTTACAATTTTATACAAAATACGTGTAAAATTAATTTAGAATTAACATCCACAAGGAAAACAATTCCTGTAGCTGGCTGTACACCACGTATCACAAAAAAGAGGTTAGTCTTCGTAAGTGGGTATATTTATTTAAAAACTCTTAGAAGGGCTACATCAAAAAAACAAACGTTTTCGGACTAAACAGTCCATCATCAGGTTTAAATTTTAAAATTGCTAGGTTAAAATGTCTGAGCCACCAAAATACATGGGTAAAAACCCTTTAAATTACATATAGTTGTAAAAGAGTATACATCTTGTTGTTAAAGAACTGTGATGTTCAGTATTAAATTAAATATGACTTCAGGTAACATACATTGCTGAAGTGAGTTCCAGAGCCGGGGAGTAAACCTCTACACACGGAGAACAGCTGGAAACTGATAAAAATGAAAATTTAGAATTGATATAAGCATATTCGCTCCGTGCGTGACTGACGCGACACCTACCGCCTTCATCTGACAATTTTGGAGTCCCAATTTTCAGGTTAAACATATGACATATGTTTGACATTGTTAAATACATGCGAAATTGACAATTATTAATAAATTAGTTTTTTAACTATATTTTTTCAGTTTATGTTCAAAATAAATGTAGTATTAAAAACTTGGTTTCTCAAAATTTATCATAATATATCTTTTCAACTCCAAACGGAAAAGAAAGGGAAAAATCTAGTACTGGCAAATCAAGCTTTTTACGCAAAACAGCATATAATTAAAAACAATAATAGTAAAAGTTATCATATAAAAGCTAAAGTCATCTGCAGTTAGCTTGAAGCCTTATCAAATATCATTCAAGGTAAATTATTTAAATTTTTCCTATTTCAATTGCATAAAAATGAAATTATGTGATATTTACTTTTTCATATTAATAGCACGAATTCATCTTTTTCTTTTCTCTAATTTATATGTAATCTTTGAGAACCTATAAAAACTACACTCACTGTTTTTGGTATTATTAGCACATTTAAATACGCAACATGTATTTGCGTACATTTTTGATAAAATTTATGCGTAAAAATATTTTGTCCAATATTCCAATTTTGTCATATTTCGCCGCTACGCACGCTGGCATCGTTTCAATGTACCCCTACCGTGGTCACGCACGGAGCGAATAAATTTTTAATTATATCATCCAGATATGTATAAGACCCGTGGAAAGTCGCAAAGTCGTCCTTATCTTAATGTATATTATCATAAGTAGTTATTAGTACCTGAATAAGAAAACAATTATTTCCGTAATTGATACGATTGAAGGTTATTTAAACTAACTGGTGAAGGAAATATTTGGAAACAAAATGTTATCATAACTGTCCGCGTCCGTTGTTGAGAGTGTCCGTTGAAGTGACTTGAAGGGTACAACAGTGCATATATCTCCGAATGATTTTTGTTTTAAAAACCGTCCGTATAGAGATGTCCGGCGAAGAGGGTTGTCCGTTAAGAAAGAGTTTACTGTATTTATGCTAGCTGTCAACTAACACATCCAAAGCAAATTTGAGGTGAACTAAAAAGAATAATATATATATATATATATATATATAATATATATATATATATATATATATATATATAATATATATATATAATATATATATATATATACAGCACTAATAATACAATAGTGTCGTAACTCTAATTGTTTTGAAATTGACATACCACTGTATCCATACGTAAAATTCAATTCCCTATAAGTCAATAAAACTGTCGTTTTAATAGTGCAATAAATGAATAAGGGATGGCGGCAAAAGACGTTATTCATAACTGACCGACTGTCGTCACCCCCCTCACAAGATCGCATCATTTTTAGTTGCGACCAACAGTGATCGAAAACGCACGTGTTGCTTTGCTCATCATTTTGAGTTTCCACGTTATTGCTGAATCAGGTATGTAATTTTCATATCTATATTTCGAGTTAAGTATTACATTCTTGTTAATTTGAACCTAACCCTAACATTGCTGTTTTTCTAGTTATTACACTATTACTGATTTATACCAGCACTTTTTAAATTAATATTTTTACGAACGACACTATTATCGGTTCAGTTCATTATTTTTGACATGTTACATTATTGTTGAATCATAACTTTAAATCATTTTTGTTATTGTTTGTAAAACATATCTATTTGTCGATCACCGGATAGTAATAACTTATTTAAAATGTGTATCAGTGTTATTAGGAAAGCTTACCAACTATTTTATTTTAAAAATTTAGAGTTACTACACTCTTTCTGACATTCTTGCGTCAAGTGCCTATATACTTAATCTAATAATATTTCTTGATTCATTTATAGGTTCAATACTTATGAGTCCTGGGCGATTGCTTGTTGTTTTGGCAACAAATGCTGAGATTTGCCAGTAGAAAATCTCTTCATCGTCGTTATTGTCACTGGAAAGTACAAATAATGAACCTGTCGCCCAAATAGAAAACAGTGACGTTGCGAAATTACAACCTTCACCTATACTTTCGTCATTTAAGATTCATCAAGTACTTCAAGAAATTAACGTAAAGACTTTCTTTAGTAAGGTTAGTAATGTTAAACCTATTACAGAATCCAGCCAAAGGCAATATTACATTTCACCGATGCACTCAGATCAGGGCGACTTTGATTCCGATGATTCCGACCGAGATCCGCATTTTGCTCCTGGTGCAAAGTAAAACCAATAGTTTGCTTCGAGGTTTAACAATAAAACCATCAAGTAGTTCTTCTTCAAGAAGCTCTTCATCGAGTAGATCTTCTACGACAAGCTCTTTATCAAGTAGCTCGGATTATAGAGCTGTGAATAATTTAAGTCCTTTTGATGGAATTGGTGGGTTAACTAATGAATCAAATGTTTCTTCGGAAGAGCAAAACATTAACACAAGGGCAAAAAGAGGATACGTAATATTGAAACCTGCGTAATGAATCTTATGAATAAAAATCGTATGAATCTGTGAACAAAAAACAAGTACCTGCAAAGGAAGCCCGACTGATGGCGAAAAATGCAGGTTAAACTGACGTTTACGAATGAACGAGACATAAAGACAAGATATTTTTATTACGTCTTGAAGTTTTGAAGATTTACAAAAACAAAGAGAATTCATTGTTAGACATACTATAGAAATAAAACCAAATGCAGATATCCTTTAACACAAAATTTTCGCAAACTAAACACTCGATTTAATTTTATAGTAAACAATGATCACATTAAAGTAAGCGAACTATTTTTTAAAAATACTCTCAAACGATCGATTGCTACCTTATCCAAAAAAGCAGAGTGTGGTTTAATACAAGATGAATTACACGGAAAACATGGCAAACAACGTAAATATATAGATTAAGTTCAAAATGTTTTAAGAATACTGTATTTTGTTATCTGTATCTGAATTTGTTTGATTATAATATAAACGTAATTAAAAGAGTCTTGATTTATTTCTTAATATCAAAAACAACAATTCTCGTTAATTGTTAAGGTGTAATACAATCTTTTTAGATTAACTGTTAACAAATACGAAGAATCAGTTCCGAAAATTGTTGTTAGTCCAAAAGCTAACGTAAACCATAGAAAAAAACAGTAAATCAAATTGTAGTAACACAAAATATTTCATAACTAAAAAAGTGTCATAACTAAAAATAATATTTCATTTCGAACATTTTGCTTAGAGCAATATAGTGTTACCTCAACATTTTTAAATAACTTCACTGTCAGTATTTATATTTAACTAAGAGTACAAATAACCTTCCTTTAATATTAATTAAAAACATATTACGAAATATTTTTTTTTACCTGCAATAGGTAACGATTAATAAGTTACCTTAAGTTTTAACGTAAAGTTTTTCGCTGATTCTGCAAAATCATCTTTTTTTGAGTTACGACACTATTGCAATATTAGTGTGATATGTAATTTACCCTAAAATCCCTACCCCTACCAGATCTAAAAAATTTGGATATGCAGACGACTGGGCACTTGAAACTCAAAGCTCCTTAATACAAAACTCCGAGGCAATCCTAACGGAAGATCTGGAACGCCTGGTTAAGTACTTTAAACAATGGAGACTTAAACTTAACCCCAAAAAAACCGAGGTTAGCTGTTTTCACCTGAACAACAAAATGGCCCACACAAAACTTAAAGTATACATTGATAACCAACTGCTCACGCACAACTATAATCCCAAGTACCTCGGCGTCACCCTGGACAGAAACACTCTCCTTTAAGAAACATCTTGAGAACACCGCAGCAAAGCTGAGAACCCGTAACAACATCATACAGAAGCTTTGCGGGACTACATGGGGCTCATCAGCAGGTACACTTCGGTGTTCAGCCCTTGGACTCGTATACTCCGCAGCTGAATACTGCTCTCCTGTTTGGCTGAATAGCGTTCATACAAAAATTATAGATACCCAACTCAATGTCGCCATGCGTCTCATATCTGGAACGATCAAGTCTACACCTTTGAAGTGGCTTCCACTACTGAGCCATATACCTCCACCTAATCTTTGTCGTCAGCATGCTCTGCTTAGAGAATTCCAAAAGCTGCTTAACAACCCGCAATTATCTATACACACATATGTCGCCGACGCTAATTCACATCGATTGCGCTCCAGAAAACCTCCGACTAGAGATGCAATAAACTTGAGTTCCAACAATTTCCAAATGAACTCCCAGTGGAAGAACATGAAGAGCGACAGACCGAACCTAATAATGAGAAACACACCATGCATCACAGAAACTCCACCAGGTTTTGACCTCCCCCGAAAATCATGGTCAACTCTTAACAGGATAAGAACGGGGCATGGAGTCTGCGCAGATTCCCTTTATAAATGGAGGATGAGAACCTCTGCTGAGTGCGACTGCGGCGCCGAGAAACAGACCATCCAGCATATGATTGCCGAATGCCCTCGGAGGAAGTATTATGGAGATCCTCTAGACTTCGCCTCTGCAACACCAGCGTCGATTGAATATATTAATACATTAGATGTTAGATTGTAACATATTGTGATAATGTTGTGTATCAAATTGCCATACGCTAAATAAATAAAACCCTAAAACATCTTTTTCTAAGATTTTAAATATGAACTGAGCCCGGTAGATTTATTTTGCGAGCTGTTTCTCTTTACCGACCTCTCTTTCTTTCTCCTACCCATTTAGTTATTGTTATTGCCGAACATTCCGTTTTACTTTCGTTGAGGATCTCACAAAATCCAATAAATTCTGTAGGTTTATCGAGGCGGATGCTGATCGTAATTGTAGTGAGATATTCATACACATTTTAATGTTTCTTTCCATTTCTAGCTCTTTACGACTTAGTTGAAAAAGCGAGTTTACTTTTCGTTTAATATTTAATATACGTGTATGAATGATCTTAATGTTTGAAACACTAAATAACACACAAAAACATCCTTTTAAGAATTTCAATTAACAAAAAATCAAATGTGGTACTTTTAAAATGCATATAATAGTTAGTATAAAGTTGAGATAGACAGATTCCATCTGGGCCTTTTTATTTACGCCCAAATAGAAAAAAAGTATTACAATAAAATTTGCACCTGCTTTCTTGTAGATTTGAGAAAACTACATTAACATTAACACCGTTCTTTTCCAGTTAATGTTTTTTATAGGTTTCCTCTTGTAAAATGTGTTCTGCTTATGATATATCAACAATTATTTCTTAACCACTAATAAATTTAAGAGCTCTCCTAACGCAATGCATTTCACGCCAAATCATTATGTACGACCTAAAACTCCCTTTACTGCAGAAATAAAACAAAACTGCGTCATTGGCGTGCGTAGGGCTTAAGTTTTTTATTTATCACAACTTGTTTTTTGAGAGTGTTTAAAATATATTGTTTAAACATTGTTGAACACAAGATTACCAATATTCAAACCTTCAGGCACTATCCTCGTTTAAAAATGTCATTATTCGTCCGTTCGTCTCTAAGATATCTCTTGGTGTAAAAGTTCTTAAACCAAAAGACTCTCTAACCTTTGTACATAACCTCCTTTTGGTGTAAGGCTATTTTCGTGACAATATCCGTACACCAAATGATAATTACATCCCTTATACACAACTCAAGGTTTTGAGACAATTGTCTCAAATCCTTGAGTTATGAAACTTGGTACATGGGTTCCCCTTCTTTTATCACATCACTGTTAAAAATAAATCGCCAAATATTAATTGGACTTTGATCTGCTAAAGTTCTTATGGGGCCTTTAACACATTTAGCACAACGTTGTAATTGGATATTTACTCTCTGGGACCTAAGATATGAAATGCCTTTTTTTTCTATAAATTTAGTTTAACGTTTAATATTATATTTAACCCCCTCTGTGGCTCAGTGGTAAGAGCGCCTGCCTTTAAACCTAAAGGTCGTGAGTTCGAATCCCACCTGGGTGGAAATTTTCGTTTATTAAAAAAATTAATAAATGAAAATAATTTCTATACTTGTGTGATCGGTACACACCGGAGGGACCGCAGACGTTCGGATACAATTAGCGTCTCTTAGCAAAGACAATGACGTCGACTTTGCTAAGTATCAAGACAATTACTCTACACACACACACACACTACACCTCAAATTGTATACACTTATTATAATAACAAATATTATATTTAGAACCACACTTTTTTTCCTACCGTGTTTTTGTTTTTTTTTTTTTTAGTGACCACTGGTGATCCACGCGGTTCCTGGTTGTAATTTTATATTGTGAGACCAAATGTCCACTAGTGGTCCGCATTTCATTTTTTGTAACAGATTTTAAAAAACTAATGGCAAAAAGAGGTCTTACAGAAAAATAATTGGTTCGGGGGTTTGAAATTTTGTCTAACTTTGAAAAAGCAGATTACTCGGACGAAGAGTATTCATTCCAGATCGAGCTTACTTATATTAAGGAAGCTCCGCTTGTTATATGTGGCTGTAAACACCCTTTCGGAGAGCCCTCAGGGAAGTGGGTAAAAGAATGATTATCAATAAATCAATAAATTCTTCGATTGTTACTTTTGTATTTATTAAAGATTTTCTTTTCAAAATCAATTTAAAATCAATAGTTGAACAATAAAGTGAAAAGGTTAATTAACAAGTTCTTATAACCACTGCAGTGGGGTTCTAATTACAGTGTCATACAAGAAAATTGAGAAATTTAGTGTAATGTTCGATTCTACCAAAATTAAGAATAAATTTTCACTTAGCTGTTAGAAAGTCTATCTTCTTGAATTCTGGAGACTCGATCCCAGGTGAGTACTTAATATTTATTATTATTTCCTTTATTAATCCGATGTTTTAGGCTCTTTCTCTCTTATGGACAATTGGATATCATCCGATCCTAACTAATATGGAAAACTGATAGTCAATCCCTTAAGGAGTCACGAGATTATAAATATAAGTTGTTAAGATGACCAAAATGGTTGGAGATTGAATCACAGAGTAAAATAAAAAAGGCCTAAAAAAATGTTATTATGTTTAAAACCGTGAGTAGTTATTTATTTTTTCCAAAAGAAAACCTACCTTTGATCAAATGTGGCCTTAAAGTGTTTCTAATACGAAATCAGTTTATAAAATCGAGTTTCTTTTAGTTTTAGAAAACAAATCCACACGATAGGTGATAATTGCTCAGCTTCTCACTGCTACAACTATTAAATTTTCGGAAAACTATCAAGAAAACTCTAGAAAAGCCGCAAAATTGCGTTGTAAGTTCTACACGAACCAATACTTTTTCATACAAAAGACCACCAAAGAAAGGAAAAGAAAAAAATTAAAGATAAGTTTTTATAATCTGGCGCCGGCCATTGTCCAGTAAGAATTTATTTAAAATAAGTTGTTGTACTACTAATAGGATTGAGATCTGTTTAAAATTACAAGAAGAAGAATTCTATCAAGCTATTTTTGACATTAACCTTTAAAATAAGAAATAGGTTTTATGGTTTGTTTATTTTTAATTCAAAGTTTATTATTCATTTAAATTTATACTTATTTTTGTTTTAGGCTGTACAAAATCAAGGAAAGAACGAATAGCTCATCTCAGAGACCAAATAAGACTTGGGAATGCATTTATTTTTTTATGAAATCTTGTGGAGTTGTTAACAATTATTTAGCCAAAAATAAAATAATAAAACTTTATTTCATTAATTTATTCTGAATTCTTTGGACCTGTAACAACACCCCCCTTTCCTACAAAAAGTTTCTACGAAACTTTTAATTTGTAATTTAACAAGTGAATAAAACAAAAGTTGATTTTTTTTAAGCTTAACTAATAAAAAAATAACTAATTTTCATTGCTATCGTCCGGAGGCTTAGATTTTAAATCTTTAGCATTCCAGGTACCAGCATGAACACCTTTCTCATCGATAAGTTCGTAAGTCCATGGTGAGACGATTTTCCCAATAGAGAAGGGACCAACAAACTTTTGCGCTAATTTGGCGCTGAAAAACTTAGACGCGTCCGACTTCACATAATTTCTTCTCCAGACCATATCACCAATCTTAAATGTTTCACTGCGATGTCGCAAATCATATGACTTCTTCCTTTTCAGGTAGGCAGACTTTAAACGTCTTTTAACATCAGCAAACAAATTCTCTAAGGCTACCTGCTTATCCTTTACGTTGGTGACTACGTTCCTTGGGAGGTTTTGTACATTTTCGTCTTCTGTGCCCGTCAAACGAATTTCTCTCCCGAAGTTTATTTAAATTTGGAGTTACGTCAGTCACTTCATGCTTGGAACATCTCATAGCACAGGTGATTTTCGGTAGAATCTGGTCCCAATGACGCTGATCTTCCGAGACATAGGCTGTCAACATGGTCTTGATGACTCGATGTGGCCGCTCTACCGGATTTGCCTGTGGATGATACAATGCGACATATTTGATCTCTACCTGATAATTTAACATAAGATCTGAGAAGGAATGGCTAACAAATTGGACACCATTGTCAACGATAATTTTCTTTGGCACCCCATATACGAGAAAAACTTCATTTTCGAGAATCTTAGCTATATTTGTGGCAGTTGCAGTTCGAAGAGGATACGCTAAGAGGTACTTACTAAAACAGTCTAAGACAGTTAAAATAAAAGTAAAGCCTGTGGTGGTTCGTGGTAATGGTCCTACTAAAATCTACGCTAATTAACTCCCATGGACGGGACGCGGTTGGTTGAGCAGATAACATTTGCCCTTGGGGCAATTTTTGCTCCGGTTTAATGCGTTGACAAACCATACATCTCCGTACATAGCGTGCTACGTCTGCGCGCATCTTAGGCCAGTAAAATTTTTGAGTTATCCTAGCGAGGGTTTTGGTAACACCTAAATGACCATAAGTAGGTGGATCGTGATGATCTTTAATGGTTTGAATTCGTTTGTCTCGTGGAATAACTTCTAACCATTCTGAGAGTCCTAAATCTGGATACCGCGGCTTGGTATTTTTAAAAAGTTTATCGCCTTCCACTGCCCACAAAGGAAATTTGTCAGGAGCTGCGTTCACTTTGAATAGCATATCGGAGTACCACTGGTCATTAGACGAAGAGGTTGTCACAGAATCGATGGAAGGAGTGACAGCTCGTGAAAGCGCATCGGGTACAAGATGGTCCTTACCTTTTCTGTAGACGACTTCAAAGTCATAAGCCTGTAATCTTAAAGCCCATCTTGCAATCCGTCCTACAGGATCCTTTATGCTGAACAACCACTTCAAGCTATAATGGTCCGTGATTACAACAAACTTAGACCCTTCCAGGTATGGCCTTAATCTCTCCACTGCAAAAAGCACCGCGAGGCATTCTTTTTCAGTAGTGGAGAACTTTCTCTCATTTTTGGTGAGAGATCTGCTAAGATATGCTATCACATGATCGCCATCCGGATGACGTTGGGAGAGAATGGCTCCTAAGCCATAATCGCTTGCATCCGTCTCCACAGTAAATGGAAGATTGAAATCGGGGCATGTCAATATTGGTGCAGATACTAGACACTGCTTGATTTCACTTAAAGCTTTCTCACATAACACATCCCAAACGAACGGCACGTTCTTCTGGGTCAATCTCGTTAACGGAGATACTAAATTAGAGAAGGACGGTAATAAAGCGCCTATACCAGGATGCCATTCCAATGATTCTCCTGACTTCCGCCAGCGTTCGAGGAGTTGGAATTTTTAAGATGGCATCAACCTTATCAGGATCAACTAAAAGTCCCGATCTATTAATGACATATCCGAGATATTTTAATTCCTGACGACAGAAAACTGATTTTTCTTTATTTAAAGTTAATCCCGCTTCAAGAAGTCTGTGAAGGACCTTTCTTAGGACCTCGATATGTTCCTCGAAGGTAGAGGTACATATAATTATATCGTCTAAATAGACAAACGTATGTTTATCCAATTCTGGTCCTAAGATAGTGTCAATTGCCCTCTGCCAAGTAGCAGGAGCGGAATGAAGACCAAATGGCATTCGGGTGAACTGAAACAGACCCCTATTTGGGACTGTGAATGCCGTCAAAGGTCTTGAATCTTTGGCAACTGAGATTTGGTGGTAAGCACTTTTAATATCCAACGTTGAGAGGTATCGTGCGTCACGAAGCTTGTCCAATATGGCACATAACATAAGGTATTGGATAAGCGTCCGGAGTGCTTACTGCGTTGAGGCGTTTGTAGTTGACACAAAATCTCCATTTTTCTTTTTGTTTAACCATGACGATAGGTGATGACCAGGGTGATGATGACGGTTCTACTATGCCCTTGGCGATCAGGTCGTCCAATTCAGCATTAACCACCTTCTGCAATGCCGGTGATAGCGGATAATATCTTTGCTTTATAGGTGGTGACTTGGTCCGTATCACATGTTCAACAAGAGTCGTATGTCCTATTTCCTTATCTCCCATGATGTCAAAAGCTTCTTTAATGACATCATCAAGCAATATGCGCTGTTCTTTTGTCAAAGATTCAATATCCTGAATACCCGAAGCTTGGACGAGGTTCACTTCTTCACTTTTCCTAAAATGCCATTCTCCATTAAATAAGTCAGGAACAATATCCATTTGTGTCCAGAAGTCGATCCCTAATATTAGTTTGTGGGTTATGGATGGTACGACAAGAATGTCAAGGATACGTACTCGATCCCGTAACCTAACTGGAACAGACAGAGTACCGATACTCTCGCATGAACTACCAGATGCAACAACACAAGAAATCTTTTGAGTAGAGTCAATTCTACATACATCTTTAAATATATCGAAACCAGAACTACCCATTATTGTCCGTGTTGCTCCACTATCTAGTAATCCCATTATTTCTTTTCCGAGAATGGAAACGCTCAAGTACGGCCGTTGGTCGCCTTGCGCATGAGCCAAGATAAAGTCCAGGACTGCCATGTTGGTAGAATAAAAAGAAGAAGAAGAGGGGGCCGATTCCTTAATATCTCCTGCCAGCCGGCCTACTGTGCAGGACGTCTTGAGTTTTTTGAACAACTCGTACAGGAGTTGGTTGTTACGTTCGATCGTCCACACTTAAAACAAAATATTTTCCGATTTTGAGTACATTTTCTAAATTTGTGATCTCTAGCACCACAATTCCAACAAGAAGGTTCGCTTCTCATCTCTACTGATTTAAACGGTTACTTTGGGAGAATTTGTTGAAGCGGTACAAGATGAGGAATCTTCCACTGTACATGAAAAGATAGGATTAGCTGATTTTCTGTAAGCGAGGTCAGGTTCACCTAGCAATCGAGTATTCGTTGGTGGAGGACAGAACTGTTTTATTCTGCATTCGGTTTCCTCAATAGATTTTGCAAGTTGAAGCAACTCGTGTATATTGTAAATCGAGCGAAGAGAAAGTCCTGTTTGTATGTAAGGAAGCATGTTCCGTTTAATTAGCTGTACTCGCTGGTCTTCAGTAGGGATAGCATTTAATTTTTTGAAGAGATTTTCCATCACAGAAATATAATTGACTACACGTTCTTGCGAACCTTGCGTTCTTTTACGGATTTCTTTCCATAGTGCAAATTCATAATCGTGAGGTTGGAAAGCACAATCTTAATTTTTCCACGAGGTCATCCCACGATGAAAAGGTTCCCATACGATACCACAAGAGGGCATCTTTGGTAAACAACTCAGGTGCAGATCGAAGTAAACGCTCCTTGGATACACCTCGAGATTGCCTTAATTCTTCAACTCTTTCTATGAAACTGTTAACACTAGTGACACCATCATATTGAATTCGCCACCTGCTAATATCATGATGCTGAGAGAATTGATCCAACTGTAAAGTTTCAAATCTAGGATAAGTGTTTCCAAGATGACTCGAAGGTATCGACGACAACCGCATATTGCGCATTTGATCATCTAAGCCTGAGAATAGGCATGCTGTCCTTCTGGATATCTTCGTTCTTGGTATTCTACTTGTCTTGAAGTACTTTCTCGAAGTATTGGATGAATCCCATCAAATGAAACTCGTCTATGACTTGATCCATATTGCTCATTTTTCAGTTGACAATTTCTTGATGTCAGAGAAGAAAGACCTGAAGCGTTAGCTAAAATCGAATTCCTTGTGTCTGGAATGGCAGAAGTATACTCATGCTCAAGTTCTGTATCGAGTCGAGTGCCATCAGGTGGTGGATGATTTCTAGATTGGTGTGGAATTATTATCCTCTTGGTTATCTTCACCACACATCCGAAGTGAATCGCAATCAAATTCAATTTGTGGTTCTTGCCTGCTTTGCCTAATTTCAGCAAATGGATTACTAATTGATTCAAACCTCTGTCTAAGTTCTGAAACTCTACTAATTCCTACGTCTTGTCTTTCAACATAATCTCTGTCAGTGGAGTGTACTACTTCTGGAAGAAGTGGAACAGTTGTGTCCAATAGCGAGAAATGATACTGGGATAAAGATTCATCACGAACAGTTCCGTCTTTAATTCGATTTAGGTCTGCAACTAATTTCTGATGCCATTCTTTGAGATGAACGCGTGCCGTACTTTCATCACGGATTCTGTTCAGACGCAAACCTAAATGTGTTAGACGCGAGGATATCCGTTTAAATTCATTTATTTTATTTGCTGAATCAAATTCCTCAATATTTACTTCCAAATCCTCCAGTTTGCTTCTACAAGTTAAGATTTCATATTGCGGATCCAAATTAGCGATTAGTGGTGCTGCTCTTCGACCTGCTTTTTCTTCTCGAAAAAATATTTCTTAAACTCTCTCTTTTCTCAACAACCCTATTCCCAATAGGCAAGTTCCTTATAGAGAGTTCGTACGTCAATTGGTCCCCCAATAATCTATTAACGTCCATAGTTTACTTGGAGATAATCTGACAAAAACGAAGCGCAACCCCACCCCAACTTGGAAGAAGAAAACGAGTAAAAGAAAAGAGAACCAAGACCAAAATATTATTATCAATAAACTCCAACAAAAGCGAACTTTATTTTTTTTTAATTAAATTTTAAAATTTTAAATTTAAATTTAAATTTTATTGATTTTAAAAAACAATTAAATCTATTTCAGTTTTAATTTAAAATCCTTCCTATGATAAATTTAAATTTAATTAAATTCTTAATTAAATAAATTTTTATTGTAATTTCAAATTTCATTCAATTAAATTTAATTTAAAAATTTATTTTAATTTAAGAAAACACCTGTCACAGGTCAAAATTGCAAAATACCAATAGAGTACAAAGCCAACTAAACATCAGTTATAATTATCAACAAACACAAAATTTAATTTGCAGAAAAAACTCTTTTTTTTTCCACTTCTTATTTAGTTATTTCTTTACTTATCAAAAGTACTCAAAATTCGACAGAAAAACAAATTTCGATCTTTCGATGAACTAAAAATGGAACAACCAAAACCTATTATCTTATCCTTCGAATTATACCAAAATTCGAAACACTAAAATTCCCATAACAAAGTAACTTTTTGTTTATTTAAAACTCCTTAAATAATAAGTAAGTACATTAACAAATAATATAATTAGAAATTAAAAGTAAAATCCTCAAATTTAAAGAAATTTTTAAGTAATAATAAATAATGGCAACGTCGGTGCTTAACCCGGGTGTAGAACTATAAATATAAGGTTAACACCAAATTCACGAAACAAATGTCACTAAAATGTGAATTCTGTGGAAAGTGTAGTTCCACGGATAGACATTTTCAAATTGACAGTGTGATTGACAGACTTCAAAATTGTAAGGTTAATAAATCATAAACATTAGAAATTTACATAAAATATTCAAACAATTGTGCAATTTTTAGAAAAAAAGAATTAATCACAAAAGTAACAGTAGAAGGATTGTATTTTTTTTAACAGTTGGGCGACAAATTGTTATAAGTGATTGTAAACACTCTTTCGGAGAGCCCTCAGGGAAGTGGGTAAAAGAATGATTATCAATAAATCAATAAATTCTTCGATTGTTACTTTTGTATTTATTAAAGATTTTCTTTTCAAAATCAATTTAAAATCAATAGTTGAACAATAAAGTGAAAAGGTTAATTAACAAGTTCTTATAACCACTGCAGTGGGGTTCTAATTACAGTGTCATACAAGAAAATTGAGAAATTTAGTGTAATGTTCGATTCTACCAAAATTAAGAATAAATTTTCACTTAGCTGTTAGAAAGTCTATCTTCTTGAATTCTGGAGACTCGATCCCAGGTGAGTACTTAATATTTATTATTATTTCCTTTATTAATCCGATGTTTTAGGCTCTTTCTCTCTTATGGACAATTGGATATCATCCGATCCTAACTAATATGGAAAACTGATAGTCAAATCCCTTAAGGAGTCACGAGATTATAAATATAAGTTGTTAAGATGACCAAAATGGTTGGAGATTGAATCACAGAGTAAAATAAAAAAGGCCTAAAAAAATGTTATTATGTTTAAAACGTGAGTAGTTATTTATTTTTTCCAAAAGAAAACCTACCTTTGATCAAATGTGGCCTTAAAGTGTTTCTAATACGAAATCAGTTTTATAAAATCGAGTTTCTTTTAGTTTTAGAAAACAAATCCACACGATAGGTGATAATTGCTCAGCTTCTCACTGCTACAACTATTAAATTTTCGGAAAACTATCAAGAAAACTCTAGAAAAGCCGCAAAATTGCGTTGTAAGTTCTACACGAACCAATACTTTTTCATACAAAAGACCACCAAAGAAAGGAAAAGAAAAAAATTAAAGATAAGTTTTTTATAATCTGGCGCCGGCCATTGTCCAGTAAGAATTTATTTAAAATAAGTTGTTGTACTACTAATAGGATTGAGATCTGTTTAAAATTACAAGAAGAAGAATTCTATCAAGCTATTTTTGACATTAACCTTTAAAATAAGAAATAGGTTTTATGGTTTGTTTATTTTTAATTCAAAGTTTATTATTCATTTAAATTTATACTTATTTTTGTTTTAGGCTGTACAAAATCAAGGAAAGAACAAATAGCTCATCTCAGAGACCAAATAAGACTTGGGAATGCATTATTTTTTTATGAAATCTTGTGGAGTTGTTAACAATTATTTAGCCAAAAATAAAATAATAAAACTTTATTTCAATAATTTATTCTGAATTCTTTGGACCTGTAACACGCTGCAAATAAGGATGAATTCGCTGTACCTGATGTCGATGACGAAGCTATGAAGTTGTTACTCTTACCAATATTATACCCAAGATTAAGTGGGGGTTTATGATAGGGACAGATTTGAATTTAAATTTCTTGATGCCCACACCAGTGTATGCAAAGATATAATTCAGAAATTTCGTCGAGCGTTTTTGGGTATCCATATGTGGATGGGATTTATGCATTTGCCAAAATTAAAAAATTACTAGAGCAAAAAAAAATTTATAAAAATAGAATTACAAAAATAATGAGCTATGTATTTGAGATGTTTTTTTAATGTTTCATCTATCAAACAATGAGCAACCCATCACTCCGGAAGAAAGGCTTCACAAAATTTTAAAAACCGTGTAATCCCAGAGAACAAGTTTGTATTGACGAAAACAACGTTCAGTAGTTCCGACAGTCTTCTTTTTTCTCAGCTTTTCCCTTTTCAGGAGTCGGTGTTCCTTACTTTATGTTGCCACTTCTTTCTGCCCATCAGGTCTTCTTTACCTAAACCTTTCTCTCTGAAGTCCGCATAGTCCTTCCATGTTCTCCTCGGTTTTCCTCTATGTCTTTTTTCCTCAACTTTTAACATCTCTATCCTTTATCCCATATAGTTTATATCTCTAAGTCTGATATATCAAACCATTGCAGTCCCTTGTAGTCTTACCCAACATTCATCATAACATTTTTATTTTAGCTACTTCCATCTTCTTCTCCTAGATCTTCTTTACAGATCACACTTCATTGCTGTATATTAACGCAGGTCTTACCATACTCTTCTATATCTTCTCTTTCAGTCCTTCCCCATTTTTAGATCACAAAATACCATGCTCATTCGCTTTCAATTAAACCAACCAGTCTGTATCCTGTTGGCAATTTCTCGGTCCAGTATCCCATTTTCCGTTATGTAAGTACCAAGGTTTTTAAGTTCTTCTGCTTGCACTTCTGCTGACCTTAAGTCCCCCTGTTCAATAGCCCTTCTCCAATACTGCAACTTCTCCTTCAACATTTCTTTGTTGTTCTGTAGTTACAGGATATCATGAGTAAGAGCTTAAGCAAGAAGCCCCTTCCCTTACTTTCTCTGTCCGTACATTCATAACAAAATTAAAGAGGTAAGGACTTAGTGAAGAGCCTTGATGAAAACCAAACGTCACTGGAAAACTTTTGGTCAATTTAACTGCAATCATTATTTTGGTGTATGCTTCCTCATACATAAGTCTTAAGTACTTCTCAGAAACCCATTTCTCTCTCAAACATCTTTATAGCTTTTGTCTAGAAACTGTTTCGTCCTTCTCAAGATCTATAAATATCAAATATACTCTATTTTTTATCGATGTATTTCTCTATCAATTGCCTCAACATGAACAAGGCATTCGTTGTCCATTTTCCTGACATAAAACCAAACTGTTCTTCTTCTATAGATTTCTCTATTCTTAACTTTTGCTCTACAGTTCCCTTTAAAATGTTCATTGTGAACGATATTAACTTTTCTCTCTACAGTTCTTAAAGTCCGGAATATCCCCTTTTCCTAATACAATGATACCATCACACTTTCTCTCTCTCCATGCACATCCTTGCTTCCTCATATATACTACTCAATATTTGCCATAAAATACCAACCCCTTTCTCTTCTAGAGTTTACTAAACCTCCACAGGTATTTTATCAGGTATTACTGTCTTACCGTTCTTCGTCCTATTTCACGCCTACACAACTTCATCTCTCGCTATCAATGGTATTACATTCTTATTTGAGTCCCGCATCCTTTGTCTCTACTCTTCTGTTGTTTATTTAGCAACTTACTGAGGTACTCATACCATCTTTGATTTATTTCAACATCGGTTCTTAAGACCCTTTTAATCAGCCTCACGTGGGTCATGTCCTGTGATGACTTGTTCCTTGCTTTAGCAATGTTTTATAACCTTTTGATCCTCTCGGGTGATTCCAAATCTTTATACAGATCATCTTTCCTTAGCAGTAGCTTATAGCACTTTTTGCTTTCCTTTTTACCACCTTGTACAGATCCATATCTTTCTCTCTTTAAGACCTATCATACCTCTTTCTATCCTCTTTTTTCTTTCTTACATTCTGTTGCACTTCATTGTTCCACGACTAAGTTTCTTTGTCTCTAGTGGGCCCTTTTTAGATGTTTTTCCTAGCATTTCTTCTCCCACTCTCATCAAAACTTTACTTTTGGCTTTCCACCAGTCAATTATCGTATCTTTCTTCACGAACTCTTCCAGTATTCTACTGATAAAGACTATTACCAAATCCTGATCCTTTAACTTTCACCACTTTACTTTCTCGTGTCATCACTTGCTTTCTTTTACGTTTCACCTTCATTTCCCCATTCACTATACACGATCGGCAGTACATTCCCAATAAAAGACATAAATATGGGAAAAAGGTTTATAAACTTAGTACTGCTAGAGGCTATACATGGTCGTTTAAAGTCTACACAGAAAAAGAAAGAGCAAATGATATATCAGTTTCCGAAAAAATTGTCACGACACTAATAGAGAGAGTTTTTGATACAGGTGGAATTTTATATACCGATAACTGGTACACTAGTGTTATTAAGAAATTATAAAATCACTATTTTTGCAGCAAAATTCATACCTCTTTGGGTTGCCGAATGGCACCACGTCACCAGCTGAGGTTTAAACATTTTACGTGTAAACGAAAGATTTTTAAAACGAATTTAAGTAAGTTTTTACAAATGTTAAGTATCGCTTGTTTATCGGTTGTTTAATAGGATCTAAAATGTTTTGAAATATTTGTTAATTATTGTGGATATTTTTATTAAAAATTAAATATAACAATCGTACAAAAATTTTTACACTTCTTTGTCCTCTTTCTTCTTTCTTCCTTGTATGATTGTTTTTTTTTTAATAAAATTGTTGAAAATTTATTTCAATTATTCATAAAGATATTTATTGTGACACTTGGCTATTTCTCTACAAAATATTTCTTGGTGTGACAAAGCTATTTCATTTATCGGTACAATCGGCCACCTTGTACAAATGAATAACCTTACCATATCAGGATCCATAACTAGTTAACGTCCTACAGTACGTTTAGTGTATCTGATTGTAATGAACATATCGCATAACTGTATTATTTGCTATTTATGAATGAAATAAAGCACGATATGATCGTTAAGGCCTTGGATAGAATGCTGGGAATGAAAATGCACCTGTTACAATTTTCACGGTCATTATTTATAAAACTTTCTGACCTTCAGTGGAATGAATTGCAGAAAGTAGTACGTTAGAGAGAAGAAAATTGAAGTCGTGACATATATAGAAACATCTACAATTTCCAAGTTATATTTAATATTTATACAGAACAGATCACAAATAGTAACATTTATATACTTAACAAAATAATCACCAAAATATTCATAAGAGATTTTGAAACCTCGCACATACTTTATTAACGTTCAAACCCAGATGTTAGCTATAGCATATTGATGACGCAAGCTATCATTTGACCTGATGGCAAGGATTCACTAGTTTATTTCTTAAACTCATCTGAATGATTAAATACATTCGAGTATAAGTATACCATGATAATGAACATCGACTCATCCTTTTCTTTTCTATAGGTCCTGATAAAAAATACGAATGCCAAAGTTTTTTCGAGTCTATTCACCTACAGAAATTAATTCCATTACTTATTAAGTCCTGTTCATAAATCTCAAATTAATTTAATAATCAATACGTTTATTTGCAGATCAAGTGTAGCCGAAGAACTTCAACTCTACTCTATGTATCTCTTAAAATCCCTTTGAAAACTGTTAGGTACCACAAAAATCAGATTAATACAAGCATCCTCAAATATCTATATTCCACTGGGTCTAAAAAATGGGACACCAAAGCTTTATTTTCGTGTATCAAATATGGCACTAACAAAATAAATATAAATCTGAAATAATCCGGAATAAAATCAATCGTCCTCTATAAGTCCTCGATCTTACATAGTTCAAACGAGTTAAACAGTTTAAAAAAAATGTACGAACATCTATATTTAACCTGTAATTCCGACTGTGATAGTCAAAGATATGTTAAAACCTACCTACCTTCAACACGAAGACCCTCTTACCCTTTTTGTTCAAATCGTCTAACTATCTCTGTTAAAAATCTTCAAAATATTGCTCACCTAGTTATCCCTTTAACAAATTAAATCATTATTGGTAGAAATGGTGACAGTAGTGTAATGATAGTGGTGTGTGTAGTATTAAAGTGATCATTTGTCGGGCATAATGCTCAGAGATATGGTATGAAAGGAAGAAATTCGTAGAAAAAATAGGGTAGACACCATTAAATACATAGCTAAAATTAAATTGAGGTCGGTAGGACACAATGAACATTCGTAAGAAGGTCCTGAAATGTTATGTGTGGTCGATCCTATTGTATGGTTGTGAGACATGGACGTTAAAAACCACAATGCTAAACAAGGTAGAAGCATTCGAAATGTGGTGCTATAGACGAATCCTAAAGATATCGTGGGTTTCGCACACTTCCAATGAAGATGTTCTTCAAATGATCAACTCAGAACGTCTGCTCATAAACATCATAAAGAGGAGAAAAACAGAATACTTCGGCCATATAATTAAAGGACCCAAATACCATTTACTTCGCCTTATAATACAAGGAAAAGTGGAAGGAAAGAGATGGATTGGTCGAAAGAAACTTTCATGGCTGCGTAATATTAGACAATGGTGTGGTTTCACAGTAGAAGAATTATTTCGCGCAGCAGCCGACAGAGAAAGGTTTCAGGAAATTGTAAGCATGATGACGGCCAACGTCTGAATACGGACACGGCACCCAAAGAAGAAGAAGGACACATCACTAGAAAGAAAGTTAATAAAAGTAACAAAAAAAATTTGAAGTTGAAAACAAGAGAAGCTTTTTCAGTTTATAGATAGTTTTGGACCCGGGGTCAAATATATTTGGAACAATATGAAATTACCTTTCTATCTTCTAAGTTAAGTTAATCGGTTTCAACTCTTCCTATATACTCACATCTCGTTTTTGTTGAATTAGCATTGAGAACACATCATTCACATCTGTATTAATCGCTTTTTATAAATTGTAGATCTTCTTGGTCTTCTGCAATGACTACTTGATTGTCCACAAAAAAATTTTTTGAAGATTGTTTAGTCTTTTAATGGTATACCCATTCCAGAGCATGATCTCCTTTGTTTCTTTAATATCTCATTAAGGTAGATTTTGAAGAGTATTAAAGATCGACTGTAGCCTTGTCTTAACCCCTGTATTATCGTCCAGCCTTCTGGTCCAATGTTGGACATAGGCCTCACCTAATTTCTTTCAGTTCTGTCGGTCTTAAGTTTCCTGCAGCCAATTCCCAGCGACCTTTTTGATGTTGTTTGTTCATCATGTAACTGGTCTACCTGTCCTACTGTGACTTTTAGTTCCTTATTTTCCTTAAAATACTTATTGGAGAACTGGTTATTTACCTTTACCTTTATTTTTAATCTAAGATGAATTTAATCAGATGAAACATTAATAGATGAGCTTTCCAGTAGTTGTCATTGTCTACATAGGGGTATTGTATGATAAGCTGTCGTCCAAAAATAGCAGACGAGTTGATCTATCCCTAGCCATTATTTTGTCAGTTAGCTTGGTTAAAGTGTAGATTTAATTTAACCTGAAATCCTGCTCAAGTGGTTCATATTCGTTTTCGATCAGGTTTTTTATTACCTTTTTCATAATTTACTGAGAGCACTGGGTAACTAAGATGCAACAATAATAGTTCTTGCAATCTGCCTTATCTCATTTTTTATGGATCAGTATAATCTTTAATTTTTTTCCAGCTTACAGGTATATTATATTCGTTTAAGTATTTTTTGTTTTTTTGCAACAATATAATAACAGTTTTTTTTCCAAAAAAAACAATTTCTGGAAACAAAAATGTGTCTAAGTTGAAAATTTAATTGATAGTTCTTAGACTACGGAAACATGAAGAATCACTAATCTAAAGAAAAACACCCCTAGCTCCTTTAGCAACTTAGTTCCTATAGAAAAGTGGGAACATCACTATGCAAATTTACTTCAAGAGTTCAGATTGGAATATATGGGAATTTTGTTTATACTCCAATTATTAGAAAAGAGAATAGCGGTTCATACCGAAGTACATCTAGTCTTTATCGACCTAGAAAAGGCGTATGATACAGTTCCAAGACATAAATGCAAGCTTTATAACTTTATAAATCTGGCAAGCTTTACAACAACTCGGCATTAGTCTATAATTTTTAGAAATGTTCACAGAAATATACAGGGATAACACTACTTACCTAAAAATCGGAAATAGACTATCACCGCCAATAACAGTAGTTAAAGGACTAATATAAGGATGCAGTATGTTACCCTTACTGTTTAATTAATATATTGAGGCAGACCTCCAAAAAAAATACTGCCAGGAAATGGGAATCCCCATAGGAAATGACATACTTTGTTTTGTTTCCTCTGAACTTTGCGGATGACCAAGTCGTCCTAGGACAAGATTATTATAACCTAGAATTTATGATAAAGAATAAAAACAGAATATTTAGTTATTAATTTAGATGCAAAGTTTAAAGTGTTGATAGACGAGGACGTGGAAAACAAACAAGTGGAAAATTTTTAAAATTTAGGTGCACTTATTGGTTAGAATCCATACCGTAAGAATTATTACCGATCCATTTAAAAAGAAAAGCTTTGAACCAGTGCATTCTACCAGTCCTCTAATCTGGAGCAGAAACCTTAACTATCACAAAAACATCAGCCGAAAAATTGAAAAGAAAGATGGAGAGATCAAAGCTTGGAATAAGCTTAAGAAATAGAATAAGAAACGAGGAAGTTCGTAGACGAACCAGAGTGGAAGACATTATCGAACATATTACAAAGCAAAAATGGAGATGAGCAGGACATGTTGTAAGAATGAAAGACGACAGTTGGAAAAAAAAATTGCTTGAGTGGAGACCACGGGCTGACAAGAGAAGCCGAGGAAGACCCCCAACGCGATGGACCGACGACCTTAAAATAATCGTGACCAATTGGATAGCAAAGGCGCAGAACAGAATCAGATGGAAAAGTCTAGAGGAGGCCTATGTTCAACAATGGACAACTCAGGGCTGATTGATGATGATGATAATTGGTAAGAACGGCTTGGGAGGAACCAAAATTAATCGCCGAATTAATCAGCTACGTAAAATTGTAGAATGTTTGAACTCCCTATGGTGAGATCGCAACATTTCCAAAAGGAACTAAAAATAATAGAGCAAATTATGGTAGAGTCAGTTATTTGTTATAAACAATTAATGCAGACCTGAAGATAAGATTTCTGGCAGTTAAAATGGAGTATTTGAGAACTGCTAGTACATCATGGCTGGAAAGGAAGGCCAACGAATCTATAGGAAATAACATGAATGTTACAGAAACGGTCATTGACAAAATTAAAAGAAAAGGTTTAAAATGGTTTGGACACCTATTGAGAATGCCTGACGAAGGTTGGCCCCAAAAACTTCACAGATAGAAGCCCCCTGGAAGAAGAAAAAGAAGCAGACCTAGACGCTCATGGAATGAAAGAATTACAAGAGCGATTGAATCGAGAGGTTTGGAGGAGGAGTATGCCTTTGACCGGAAGGATTAGCAGAAAAAATTACAAAAAAATTAGCTAGAAAATAGCTAGAACGGCAAATGAGCGACGGATAAGAAACTATTAGAATAAAGACCAAAAGAAGACCAGAAAAGCGTCGGTTGACCATTTACACTATAGACTTACAATTTAAGAAGACCAAATAAAAACTAGATGAGAGTGGCGCCTGATAGACGGGGTTGGAGACACGAGGAAGAAGCATATGTTTAGCAGTGGACTTTTAATAAGGCTGGATGATAATGATCAATTGTTTTTCAGGACTTAAGAGATCGGTGTTCCCTTTAATATTTTTCCGCCTTCAGAACCATTGGGTAGTACATCATCTGATCCATCTTCGTCTGTAACCCTAAACAAGGGACTTTCATAGAGTGCTACTAGCCGTTCCAACTGAATTCTGTTCTTTTATAAGTATTATTCCGCTATCTTTTATCTTTTTCCGGGCTTGGGATCGACTGTATCGGTTGTAGTGCTACCCTCACAGTTGTACTTTATCCCACGGCTAACACGTGATTTACGATAGTATCAGTTGATCTACGATATGATGGTCTAGCAATGTACTTATATTTAATGAAAAAAAAAAGGTACAATATCTACAGACAGCTAAAGGAATCTTATTTAACTTATCAGTATAATGTTTAAAATGTGATATTAGATTTTGTCATTAAGTGGTATCAAAAATTTCATTCTAAATCATTTTTAGTCTGTACTACAAGTAAACCAACTTATTTTTGTAGATAAAATGCATTATTATATATATATAATATATATATATATATATATATATATATATATATATATATATATATATAAAGCATCGGAGAAAGGAGTACGACCGTCAATCCAATATATATATAAGGATCACTCAGACGAGTGGTGGGTTCTTATATCGGTCTCTAGGTGGAGAAATAAAAGACAAAGTTGATAGGCTACTTTATCTATTTTGAAGACGTTTCGCTTTCGAGTTTTGAAAGCATCATCAGTTCATCTAAAAAATTATTACAATATGAGAACCACACAATCATGGAAACGATGTTAATTGTTACCTTAAAAAGATATGTAGCAGTCAATGTTATTAACAAATATGTGAATGAAACTAAGTAAATGGACATAGTACGCTGATCTTGTATAAACAGTTAAGCAACTAACAACATATATGAACTTGTACAAAAATTAGCACAGCAATTGACCATGTGGTCCAAAATAAATTCAATGTTATTTATATTAATAAGTGAGAAAGAACCAAGAAAATCATAAATAACCTCCAACTATTTAATGGATATTAAACTTTGATTTTAACTTTAGGTAGCATTATAAGTAATATTAATAAAATTCTACAAAATAGTGAATATGAAGTTACCGATCAAAGCCTTGTGAATGTCGCCGTGAAAATGGCGTTAGATGAAACAGGAACGAACTAACCGCAAAAACCTCAAGGTTGGCTGTCTTTTTGCGGTTAGTTCGTTCCTGTTTCATCTAACGCCATTTTCACGGCGACATTCACAAGGCTTTGATCGGTAACTTCATATTCACTATTTTGTAGAATTTTATTAATATTACTTATAATGCTACCTAAAGTTAAAATCAAAGTTTAATATCCATTAAATAGTTGGAGGTTATTTATGATTTTCTTGGTTCTTTCTCACTTATTAATATAAATAACATTGAATTTATTTTGGACCACATGGTCAATTGCTGTGCTAATTTTTGTACAAGTTCATATATGTTGTTAGTTGCTTAACTGTTTATACAAGATCAGCGTACTATGTCCATTTACTTAGTTTCATTCACATATTTGTTAATAACATTGACTGCTACATATCTTTTTAAGGTAACAATTAACATCGTTTCCATGATTGTGTGGTTCTCATATTGTAATAATTTTTTAGATGAACTGATGATGCTTTCAAAACTCGAAAGCGAAACGTCTTCAAAATAGATAAAGTAGCCTATCAACTTTGTCTTTTATTTCTCCACCTAGAGACCGATATAAGAACCCACCACTCGTCTGAGTGATCCTTATATATATATCGGAAAAAGGAGTACGACCGTCAATCCAATATATATATAAGGATCACTCAGACGAGTGGTGGGTTCTTATATCGGTCTCTAGGTGGAGAAATAAAAGACAAAGTTGATAGGCTACTTTATCTATTTTGAAGACGTTTCGCTTTCGAGTTTTGAAAGCATCATCAGTTCATCTAAAAAATTATTACAATATGAGAACCACACAATCATGGAAACGATGTTAATTGTTACCTTAAAAAGATATGTAGCAGTCAATGTTATTAACAAATATGTGAATGAAACTAAGTAAATGGACATAGTACGCTGATCTTGTATAAACAGTTAAGCAACTAACAACATATATGAACTTGTACAAAAATTAGCACAGCAATTGACCATGTGGTCCAAAATAAATTCAATGTTATTTATATTAATAAGTGAGAAAGAACCAAGAAAATCATAAATAACCTCCAACTATTTAATGGATATTAAACTTTGATTTTAACTTTAGGTAGCATTATAAGTAATATTAATAAAATTCTACAAAATAGTGAATATGAAGTTACCGATCAAAGCTTTGTGGATGTCGCCGTGAAAATGGCGTTAGATGAAACAGGAACGAACTAACCGCAAAAAGACAGCCAACCTTGAGGTCAAAATTACTTTTGACAGATCAACAAGGTGTAAATACCAACCCAGAATTTTGGGCGGTTAATTTAATTTTTATATTTTATAACTGAGTCTGGATGACTTCCAGGTTGTAAAGGACAACAACAGTGAAAAAAGTTGGTAGTGTACACACAACTCCCCTCACTAACCGGCCCAAATTTACAAACCGGAGATTTGCATTCAAACTCATAATAATGTGATGACGTTAATCATGTGGCAAGTTAAATAGTCAATTAATGTCATATTAGGTGTACTAGTTGAACTTTTTTCCACTTTTCATAAAATAATTTACATACATAAATAGAAATAAAATAAATAAATATATCAATTAAATAAATTAATTCTTTACTTAATTTTACTATTACATATGCAACCCATATTGCATTTCATTATACTAAATTCTTTGATTAGAGTTTTAAATTATATATAAAATAATACAAACATTGTAATTGATTCATAGAATCCTTTACAAATCACAGCTCCAAGTATAGTGAACCTTGGGCTGTATGGAGATTATAATATCGTTAATCACCTGACTATTTAACTTGCCACATGATTAACGTCATCACATTATTATGAGTTTGAATGCAAATCTCCGGTTTGTAAATTTGGGCCGGTTAGTGAGGGGAGTTGTGTGTACACTACCAACTTTTTTCACTGTTGTTGTCCTTTACAACCTGGAAGTCATCCAGACTCAGTTATAAAATATAAAAATTAAATTAACCGCCCAAAATTCTGGGTTGGTATTTACACCTTGTTGATCTGTCAAAAGTAATTTTGACCTCAAGGTTGGCTGTCTTTTTGCGGTTAGTTCGTTCCTGTTTCATCTAACGCCATTTTCACGGCGACATCCACAAAGCTTTGATCGGTAACTTCATATTCACTATTTTGTAGAATTTTATTAATATTACTTATAATGCTACCTAAAGTTAAAATCAAAGTTTAATATCCATTAAATAGTTGGAGGTTATTTATGATTTTCTTGGTTCTTTCTCACTTATTAATATAAATAACATTGAATTTATTTTGGACCACATGGTCAATTGCTGTGCTAATTTTTGTACAAGTTCATATATGTTGTTAGTTGCTTAACTGTTTATACAAGATCAGCGTACTATGTCCATTTACTTAGTTTCATTCACATATTTGTTAATAACATTGACTGCTACATATCTTTTTAAGGTAACAATTAACATCGTTTCCATGATTGTGTGGTTCTCATATTGTAATAATTTTTTAGATGAACTGATGATGCTTTCAAAACTCGAAAGCGAAACGTCTTCAAAATAGATAAAGTAGCCTATCAACTTTGTCTTTTATTTCTCCACCTAGAGACCGATATAAGAACCCACCACTCGTCTGAGTGATCCTTATATATAATATATATATATATATATATATATAAGGTTCTTGAACTCCTAAGTAGAGCATAGAGCTTCAGTGAAAACGCGCCATCGGGTTCTATTTTGCGCTAAGGCCTCATTCCAAGACTTTCCTTGTTTTCTTATCTCGTCCATGATGGATCTTCTCCAAGTTTGTACTGGGCGACCTTTTTTTCGTTTTCCTTGGGGATTCCACTCTAGAACAGTCTTTGCAATACTGGAGTTATTTTTTCGGAGTGTGTGACCGATCCAACACCACTTTCTGGACTTTATTTCATTTACTACCCTGTTTTGTTTGGTCAGGTGTAGTAGATCTTCGTTTCTGATGATTTAGGCCAGAAAATACGAACAATTCTTCGTAGACATTTATTAACAAAGACCTGCAGTTTGTCTGTAAGGGTTTTTGTCGCTTTCCAGGTTTCACATCCGTAAAGTAGTACAGACATGACATTTGACTGGAATATGCGGATCTTTGTCCTCGTAGTGTAGTCTCCAGACCTCCAAACAGGGTTGAGCATACTGAAAGCTTGTTGCGCTTTTCGTATCCTCATACGAATATCGTCTTCTGTACCTCCGCTTTCTGTTATGACACTTCCAAGATACGTAAAGTTTTCCACATTTTCAATCTGCATGTTATTAATGGTGAATAGCGTGTTGTTTCTTGCATTTATTCTCATGGATTTGGTTTTACCAATATTGATTTTCAAACCTATTTTATTGGCTTCAGTGGAAAGTGTTTCCAATTGGTCAGCCACATCTTGGAATCTTTGTTCTAACAGGCAGATATCGTCGGCGTATTCTAGATCGCTTAGGCGTGTGGTTAACGTCCATTGTATCCCTCTTGTGTCAGAGTCTAGTTTGGAGAGAACATAGTCTAGAGCTATGTTAAAAAGAAACGGAGAGAGCACGCATCCCTGTCTGACTCCAGTAAGTACGTCAAATTCGTCACTGTTGATCCCATTGTGTGTCACGCTGCATTTCGCTTCAGTGTACAGTAACTTTATAATGGAAATTATTTTATGCGGGATGTTTCTTAGCTCTAAAATTTTCCATATCGCATCATGAGATAAGCTGTCAAAAGCACGCTCGAAATCAACAAAAACCATGTATAGGGGTGTGTTCCATTCAACCGATTGTTCCATTATTAGCCTCACAGTATTAATGTGGTCTATGCAGGAGGATTCTGGTCTAAAGCCTACTTGATTAGCTCGAAATTCAACCTTGTTTGTTAATCTTTTAAGTATGATGGTCGTGAAGATTTTATTTATGGCGGTAAGCAAGGTTATTCCTCTCCAATTTTTGCATAGTGTGAGGTTGCCCTTTTGTGGAAGCTTAATAATGATGCCTTTTTTCCAGCCCGCTGGAATGCGGTTTGTTTCCCACACCTCTCGGATTATGGGGAGCAAAAGTTCAGCAGTTAGATGCGGATCAGTTTTAAGTATTTCGGCAGCAATGTTATCGATTCCCGGAGACTTGTTATTTTTCAGAGATTTGATAGCTGTTATTATCTCTGTTTTGGAAGGGGCGTCGCAAGATATACGCAAGTCTATCTTGCGACAAAAGGTACAATATCTCCAGACAGCTAAAAGAATCTTATTTAACATATCAGTATAATGTTTAAAATGTGATATTAGATTTTGTCATTAAGTGGTATCAAAAATTTCATTCTAAATCATTTTTAGTCTGTACTACAAGTAAAGCAACTTATTTTTGTAGATAAAATGCATTATTATATAAAGTTCTTTAATTTTTAAATACATGTAATTCTAGGAGAATTTTAAATACATATTTTCTTCTTGAAAAAATAACAAAAACAAATTTGGATGTTAAAGATATAATTCCAAATGAATTAGTTTTTTTTTATTAAGCATATGTCGTATTTATACTTACGTTATTATTAGTAATAACAATTATAAATGTACTGCTTTCCAAGTTTCGTAAGTTTAAGTTTTTTAATAAAACTACATATGTTTATTATTGTGAATTTATTATCAAAATATTAAAATGTTGAATATCCGTAATCGCTAAAGTCCATTGTATATAATTATATAACGGTTACGCCTATGAGAAACAGCCTCTACTTAGAGTCGCTGGTGTTTATTTTGATATTCTCAACGGCCAATAAAGATCTTTTCGAAACCAATAATTACTTTCTTCTTCTCTTCAGTTGGAGGCTTGTACATCTAAGTGCCCATCACAATTCACTGAAAATTAGCGAGCAGTCAGGTGGAGAAATCACTTGAAAATTGCTATTGAACAAAGGAAACTGCTGCCCCATTGTTTTACACGAGATCTTCTTTTTTAAAAGACCTCCTATTTTCTTTTTCTTCTTGCGTTTACGTCGATGGTGAGAACCATAAAATTCGCAGCAATTTTATGGACGACAAAATGCACTGCACAATAAATACCTTGTTTAATTGTAAATGTTATTACCGTATCAAAAGTTAAATTTATGAGTTGCGAAGTAAGAGCATGGCGTTGGATAGTTACCATTAAATAAACCAAAATATTTTTGAATTAAATTTTATTAAAATAACGCCATTTTCCGTTAACAATTATTTTATAGCGTTTTCGGCCGTAAATTTCAATTTGAATGCTTTTATTTCCCAACTTGTCATTAATTTATTCAAATATCTTGACTGTTTAACCTTACTAAAATGTAGTTAATCTGGTATTTTTCCTTTTCTGAAATACGTTGAGCTTCTAGCTAATTTTGAACTTTGTATAGATCTGATATCTTCAAAATTAGTTCAAATTGTTATTGACAGCATAGTTGTCGACAAGCATTTGTCATAACTGTAAAATTTGTTTACAATTGAAAGGAATTGAATAATTGATTCGCTTTATCTGGTATTTTATCTAAGTTTATATTATTAAACTTTGCAAAATTAATATAAAATGGATAAAAAAAGATGTAACAATTTTACATATACAGAAATTGAAATGCTTGTGAGTTTAGTTGAAGAACATAAAGAAAGAATATTTCTTTATGTTCTTCATGTATCATGTATGTATCTATGGGTTAATTATTTATTTTAACTTTGTTTTTAGAATGTAAGAAAACTAACACAACTGTTAGAATATCCAACACAAAAAGTGAATGTTGTAGTGGTTCTATACGAAGTGACATTGTTGATAGTTTAATGTAATGTCAAAAATATATTAACTACTGTCAATATTTGTATTGTTCTGTAGGCAAAAAGAAATTAAGTACATATTGCCTTGTCTTTGGATGTCCTCAAACTTCACCTAACTTAAATTGTAACAGATTATGGGCCCAGCACACTTCCAACAAGTGCCATGAAAGATGAGGAGTGGTTAAAATTGTCCATAAAATTTAATTCTAATTGTGATACAGGAAGGACAGCTAAAATGCTTCGAAGCAAGTGGGAGTCTTTGAAGAAAACCACAAAGAAACAATATGCCAGTTTGAAGTTTCAAATTTTAAAACAAGAGTTGAGAAATAAAGTGTAAAATATTTACTTAGTACTTAGTTAATACAGGACATACTTCAACCTGTATGGAGAACCCTATGGGGAATAACAAATGACCATTAAAAAGTTTCGCTCTCATTGTTTAATAACATATAGGGTGAGTTGTCAATTTTGACTGACTTCTATTCATCATAGCTTTTGAATTGTAAATTTGATGTGTCTCACTCATATTTTGGTCAAACATTACGCTGCTGTCACTAAACATCACATTTAAACTAGAAATAAAGTCAGGTCCAGTTTAAAAAAAAAATAGTTTGTTCTGTTCATGAAAGAATTTCAACCTATGGTTTTTTAAAACTTGTACAAATTAGACAAACTGGAATATCAAGTTTTTATAAAATCACAACTCCCCTTGCACTTTTTACTGGTTACTTGTTATTTCCAATAGGGGTTTCCGTACGAGGTAGGAGTATGTATAGTTCCTCATGACTCACATTATATTATATTAGGTTTGTTCCAGCAAACAGTTTCAGACAAGACAAGATTACTGTAATAAATACACAAACTGCTGTGCTAAAGGAGATAGCAGATAAGTTGCCTGGAAGCGGTTCTAGCATTGAATCAATAAAATAGTGATATTATATTGTAACATTTTATTGTATCTAAAATAAATTGCAACTGTTTCTGTACTTAAGTTATTTCCTAATCCATGGTTTCTTAATTTTTATTTCAGTGCTGTAGTGAAAATCAAAAACATTTTATGAACTCCTTGTTTATACCCTCTTTATATGACATTATTCATTACTTTTTTTCCTGGGCTTTTTTGCTCTTATTACATTATTTATTTACACTCTTACTTTCAACACCCTGATTTTAACAGGCTTTTTGTAGTACTATTTTGATAACCATGTACGTCATTGTATATTTTACTTAAGCCAAAGTAGTAAAATTTTTGAAATATTGTATATAAAATCATTTCTCTTAGTAAGATTTCCTTCTAAAAATTTTTATTATCATCAACTGAGATTAGTGTTGTAATATAATAACCAAATTTATGTAAATATATCTATACTCCACATTTTAAATAAGTATAAATACTGGATTACAAAATATATAATTTTAGTTAAGGAAATGTTTATATAATACAGATTCTAGAATTACAGTCTCTGTTATCAAAACATTAAAACATATATTGCCTTGGTAAGATTATACATATACAATAACGGCAATTGGCAAAATATTCGACTGAATCTAATAAGAAAAACTACCCATTATTGCTTCGTATTGCTACTTACAATATAAGAGCTATGAGGACCCAAGAACACCTTGATGAACTAGAACAAGAGCTCTCAATTATCAAATGGGATATAATTGGACTGTGAAAAACTCGCTTACCAAGAGAATCATGTACCATCTTAAAATCGGGCCATCAGCTTGTAGCATTTTATATCGAGATCCCCTCGTATATGTAAAATATTAAAATCCCCTTATATATGTTTGATAAATCTAAGAATATTTCGTACGTATTAAAACCCAAATATCTTTTCAATTCTTTCTTAGGTCGGCCGAGTTAAAATAAACCATTTTAGAGTTGTTTATTGTTTTAACTTTTTCGGCAATTTCTTTTAATGTTTTATTCGAAGTCGTCTTATTATTTTTATACGTCGCAAAAGGATATCTACGTCGTTTCGTTGTGTTTTGCTATTTCAGCGTATTGTTTATTTTCAAGTGATACGAACGAATTTTTGAATTCGTCATTCATACTTAAGCCTTCGTAGTGTTGAGTATGGATCTGATTCATACTTGGGTCTTCGTATTGTCAGGTATGGGTCCGAATTCGTCGTCGAATTCGTGTTTATCCTGTTTTGGCCCTTTTTGTGGAAATATGTGGCAGTAAAAATAATAATTTGTGTGGTGTACGAGAGCATGGTACAAGTTTGAAGACATATATAGGATGTCCCACCAGCTTTGTTTGGTCGTTTGCCTGCTTAATCCAACCCCGTCTACGTCAGATCTTCGTTCCAGTATGGAATTGGTTTCCCCTTGTTCCAGAGTTTCGTCCTAGCAGCTCCAATCCAGAGATAGTAACAAGTTGTTTTTTTTTTGAATAAGTGGAAATATCTGAATTCAGGTAACTGTTTATTGTTTGTTTAATTTCAAAGTAAAGACAGATACTTTTTTAGAACAATAATTGCTTTCGTTAAAATTTAGAAATTGTAACATTTAAAAATTGTAATGCGGTAACATTTGTAAGTTTTATGTAGTATCTCCAACTCCTGGAGTTTGTAAGCGCACACGTAAGTTTTTTATATTCTTGTATTTCTCCATGTTGTAACTGTTAATAAATAATAAATAAATGTTAAGTTTTGTTTTCTTAAAATTTTATTTATTTCTTTGAGCTAACCTTTTTTTGAGCTTTATTTGAAACAGATATGTTTTGATTTTTTCTAAATATTTCCCTAGTTACAACTAGTGGTTGTAATAAGCATAATTAGGCACCTCAAGTGGCGCTCTATATTAAATTCCTTGAGGTGTTTCCTGTTTATTTTTATTTTGTTTATTCCAAGAGATTAATGACACCTTTATTTCATTTTTTGTAGTTGCCTCAATCCAATCCCCATATCTTTACTTATCAACGACCCCAGCTCTCCTACCAAACCCTGAATGCCGTTCGCACAAGTAGCAATTATTTTGCTTGCCCTCTCTCTACCCCCATAATCTTAACCCATGCGGTAGGCAAAATACTCTCGTTACAAGCTATACTAGAAAAACTCCGTAGAAAATCATTACATACTTAGGCGGAGTAGCGTTCCTGATAAACAAACGAGCTACCTATAAAGTAACGAAGTTCTGTGCAGTATTAAACAGAGTCATACATCTTGTCATCGCTTCGAAGAGCAGATACAGCTTACAGATAATACGTGGATATGCACCAACAGGAAACTCAACAGACGACAAAGCTGAATCATTTTACGAGGATCTGACAACAGCAAGGAACCAAAAAAAATCACACTTCGTAATAATAACAGAAGATTTTAATGCAAAAATTGGAACAAAAGAAGAGGGCTCAATATGGGTTCCGCAATGGTATGGGTACCAGAGAGGCATTATTCTCCTTCAATGTGCTGACACAGAGATGTTTGGATGTTAACCGTCCTCTTTACGTCTGTTTTATAGACTACAATAAAGCGTTTGATAAAGTAAAACATGATCGACTCCTGGAAATTCTAAAAAATAAAAACCTAGATGAAAGAGATTTAAGGCTAATAACACACCTCTATTACAATCAGCGAGCAATAGTAAGAATCGAAAAAGAAACATCTGAAGAAATGGAAATAAAGAGAGGAGTCAGGCAAGGCTGCATTCTATCACCTCTATTATTTAACGCCTATTCTGAAGAGGTAATTCGAGAAACTCTGGAAGATGAAACAGTCGGCATAAGAGTAAATGGAGTCTTAATTAACAACATCAGATATGCAGATGATACAGTAATAATAGCCGATAGTTTACAAGACCTGAAAAGACTCATGAGCAAAATAGTCATGTGTAGTAGGGAGTACGGACTCTCTCTTAATGTCAAAAAGACGAAGTTTATGAAAATTTGTAAAAACAACTATAATACTAACGAAATCTTGATAGTAGAGGGCCAGCAGATCGAAAGAGTAAAAAAGTACACTTACCTAGGAACACTTATAACAGAAAATAATGACTACACGGCAGAAATCAAAGTCAGAATCGAAAAAGCACGTTCTAATTTTATAAAAATGAAAAAGGTCCTATGTGGCAAAGATCTAACATTAGCTCTTAAAGTACGCCTAACAAAATGTTACGTATACAGTGTACTATATTATGGAGTGGAATCATGGACGTTAAATCTAGATACCATAAGACGACTTAACGCCTTTGAAATGTGGACCTATAGAAGAATTATGAGGGTTTCCTGGGTAGATAGAGTTACAAACAATGAAATACTGAGAAGAATAGGCAAAGAGAAGGAAATTGAACTTACAATTAAAGAAAGAAAGCTACAGTATCTCAGACATGTGATGCGGGGCGATAAGTATGGCATCCTGCAACTCATAATGCAAGGAAAAATAGATGGCAGAAGAAGCATCGGAAGAAGACGAATTTCATGGCTAAAGAACCTGAGAGAATGGTTTGGATGCAGCTCGAAGCAACTATTTAGAGCTACTGCCTCAAAAATTAAGATAGCTATGATGATTGCCAACCTCCGTAGCGGAGATGGCACCTAAAGAAGAAGAAGAAGAAGAAGAGGGCGACAAACAATATATCGGTCACTTTGGGCTGGACAACAGGAACGAAAGGGGTGAGATGTTGTATACCTACTTAAACAACGAAAATTTATTTTGTCTCAACACTTTCTTTAAGAAATTTAAACAACCTAAAAGGACATGGATCAGCCCAGACAAGATAACTAAGAACGAAATAGACTACATACTTTCCAAGAACAAAAACATATGCATCGACGTGACATAACTAAACAAATTATATACCAGGAGTGACCATAGATTGGTTAGAGCGAATATTAAAATACAGACGAGAGTAGAAAGAAACAAACTTATTAAAAGAGAACGATACCCAACCACCGATGTCCTGATTCAAAAACAAACAAAATACCAAAAAGAGCTAAGCACAAGACTAAAATCAATAGAGACACTGAAACAAATGGATACAAACTGACTAGCCAATAAAATAAAAGTAACTGTAACAACATCGGTTAAGAAAATACGCTCAAACATGAAAACAGCCAAAACATCTACACTCCAACCTAATACAATTAAACTACTCCAAGAAAGACGAAAGAGAACAGATCGAACTTCAGACAGCTTCAAAAGTTTAAACAAAAACGTGAAGAAAAAAAATTGGAAACAATCATAGAAACTATACTAACAATCTAATAAAAGATATATTACAAGATAACTGCAACATGAAAATACCGAAAGCAAAAAACTCAAGCGGCATAACAAAAGTCATAGAAATAAAAAATGAGAAAAACGTCACCGTCTGAGACATAAAGGAAATAAAGGAAAAATTAAATATTTTATTTAATAAAGAAATTGACAAAAGAAAGATTTCTCAAGAATGGTACAACTCCGAAGTCATTCTACTATTCAAGAAAGGAGACAAAGCAAACAACGAGATCTACTGACTAATATCCTTGTTATCACGTTATACTAGAACGAAGATTAGGAAAATTGTGGAAGAAATTACAAAAATAAAATGGCGCTGGGCAGGTAACGTAGCCCGATATAATGGATAATATAAAACAGGTGGACACGGAGAATTCTAGAATGGAGACGAGGACGACAACAAGAAGCATGGGAAGACCTCAAAAAAGATGCGTAAATGACATAAGGGTAGTGGCAGGTAAACAGTGGAATAGATTGGCGCAAGATAGAGAAAGATGTAGGCAATTGGAAGAGACCTACATTCAGGAGTGGATGAAAAATGGTTGACAAAGAGAGATATTTCATTTTGCTCTGATCTCACTTCGTGACTCCTTATTCGGTCTCTCAACGTGTTTTCTTTAATTCTTCTATGTTATCTTATTTCTGCAGAGTCTAGCAATTCTCTGTGATTTAGCTGTGTCTGGTATTGCTTCTGATACATACACCATTTTTGGTCTTATACTGGCCGTATAAATTCTTGACTTTATCTCACAGTTAATGTGTCGGTTAAGCCATGTTGTGTCATTAAGACATCCTGCTACTCTATTTGCGAATTAAGCACCTTACTGATTGACTCGATATATTTTGCTTATAGGGACAGAGTTACGCCTCAAAACAGGATGGAAAGGCAAACTTATTTATCAAAAATATAATCCATGAATCTTAAAAACAAAACAAAAATAATTTGTTAAATGTCCACTTTGGGTGAGTCGGACACCCGTCCAATAGATAGAGTGAAAAATTTCCATGGAAGTCCATAATCCGCCAATAAACAAGCAGAATTGCTTATAAAGAGAAAGAAGAAGTGGAAGGTCAAGAAGACAACAACTAAACTACAAGTATCTAGAGAGCTATATAAAAAGAAAAAGTTTTATTAATCAATAACTTTTAAAAAGATTACGCAACAGACAAAAGTCAAAGAAACAATACAAAGGCTATGTGCTTCCAATTGGAAGCACATAGCCTTTGGGCAGGCCATGTAGCTAGAAGTCAAGAAAGCTAGAAAGGAAAATGAGACTAGATGGAGACCGTGGGCAGAAAGAAGAAACACAGGCAGACCGTAACAAAGATGGTACGATGATTTGAAAAGAACAGCGGAAATAAATTAAAAGTGGTTAGCCCAGAAAAAAAAAACTGAAGATCAATGGGAGAGACAAATATCGAAAAGATGAAGAACGGCTGGAGAAAAGGAACACCATCTTAGAGCGACTACCAATAAGATACATCTAGTTCAATACTGCCACAACTCCAAAAATTCCAATTTTGAGTTAAGGCTTTAAAAAGGTTGCATATATGATACCCCATCTAATGCAATACAACTTTAACTGAAATATTGTCTTGGATAAGTATAAATTAAGATATTTCGGTATTACACTGTAGGGTTTTGAAATGCAATATGGCCATAACTAGGAGATGTGGCGATAATACACTCCGCCACAATACAACCGATGTAATTCAATACGGCCACAACTGCAAAAATTGTTAGATTAGTGGTACGATTTTATCAGTTCTCAATTATTTATGCACGAGGTATCCACGTTTTTAGTGTACAACTATTTGATTTAATTACTATTTATAACTGGGAATAAGCCACATTAAAGATAAAAATATACATTTATTGACGTTTCAATTTCCAATTCGGAAATCGTTCTCAAAATACAAATAGTAAATTAAACAAATTTTGTTTTTTGTTACATAGTGAAAAAATTCTTCTGATAATTTAATTTTATCTGACTCATTTATATTGACAATTCAGACATACATTATGCATTTTAAAGTAGACGACTTTAAAATGATATTGCCAATATTGTTGAGTTGCGCTCCTGGGACGACTTTACTTATAAGATAGTTCATTCGATTACATGAAATCAACTTTAACTTGAGAATATCCGTCAGAAAAAATCATAGCATGTAATTCGTCTTTAAAAAGACAAACACATGACATGATGACAGTAAAATTCTCCTGTTAGTGATTCCATAGTAAATTATGAGGGAAAAACCAGAAAAAAAAAAAAAAAAAAAAAAAAAAAAAAAAAAAAAAAAAAAAAAACCATGATGATTTATTGGCAACTAGAACAAGACTAAACATATCGGCTATAATGGAGTTATTAACATTATGTACTGATAATACATATTTTCAACTAAATAATGAATTCTATAAACAAAATTTTGGTCTAGCAATGGGCTCTAGTTTATCTCCATTCTTAGCCGATATATTTATGGAAGATTTTGAAACAAATATCATTTCTAAACAAAATTTCAAACCCACAGTATGGTGGAGGTATGTAGATGATGTATTCTCAATATGACCTCATGGATCAGAGTTGTTGGACACATTCCTAAACGATATAAACGATAAAGAAGAGACAATAACATTTACCATGGAAAAGGAATATAATAACACGCTACCTTTCCTGGATGTTTTGATCTCTAAGAACGATACTGGATATGAGACTCAGGTGTATAGAAAACCAACACACACCAATAGATATTTAAATTTCAAATCAAATCACAATATTAATGTAAAAAAGGGAATAATTAAATCCTTATACGATAGAGCCAAAATTACTTGTTCTAACGAAAATTCGTTCTTGGAGGAGAAACATTTGTTAACATCTGTTTTATTAAAAAATGATTATCCTTTATCGTTTATAAATAAGGAATTTTCAACAATCGATCGAATAGAACAGAACAACTTAGAACGAGATCCTACAGCATACACAAGGAATAGTATGAGGAAAATAACAATACCGTACATAAAAGGATTATCAGAAAAACTTAAAAGGATAGGAAATAAATTCAACATTTCAACAACATTCAAAACAACAAACACGTTGAGATCTATTTTGTCCAAAACCAAACCTAACAATGAACAAGAAAGGACAAAGAATTGCATTTATAAAATACCTTGTGAATGCGATCAGTTTTATTTAGGTGAATCATCAAGGCCATTAAATGTTAGAATAAGTGAACATCAATCTTATATTAAAAATAGAGAATTTGATAGATCTCAAATATGTAAACACGCATGGGATAATGAACATAGAGTTCAATGGAATAATTCAAATATAGTCCTAAAAGAAACGGATGGTAAAAAAAGAAAAATCAAAGAAGCGGCTCTAATTATGCTAAATGAGGCCAATTGTGTCGCCAATTCCTCGGCAGAATGTAGTAGGATCTGGTTACCAATATTGAAAGAGGAAGTTATTAATAAGAAAATACCAGTATTAGTAAGTCAGTAACATATAGAGGATACATCATTTATGTTTTTTAAATAACGTAACATAAAATCAGAATTTTGATGTTTGTTGAAGGTAAACTAAATTCACGAACAAATACTTACAATGTCGGGATAGTATTATGAGGTTTTTTTCCTGGTTTTTTCCCTCATAATTTACTATGGAATCACTAACAGGAGAATTTTACTGTCATCATGTCATGTGTTTGTCTTTTTAAAGACGAATTACATGCTATGATTTTTTCTGACGGATATTCTCAAGTTAAAGTTGATTTCATGTAATCGAATGAACTATCTTATAAGTAAAGTCGTCCCAGGAGCGCAACTCAACAATATTGGCAATATCATTTTAAAGTCGTCTACTTTAAAATGCATAATGTATGTCTGAATTGTCAATATAAATGAGTCAGATAAAATTAAATTATCAGAAGAATTTTTTCACTATGTAACAAAAAAACAAAATTTGTTTAATTTACTATTTGTATTTTGAGAACGATTTCCGAATTGGAAATTGAAACGTCAATAAATGTATATTTTTATCTTTAATGTGGCTTATTCCCAGTTATAAATAGTAATTAATTTACAATGCCACAAGAAAATAGCTTCAGAACAATATTTGATTTAAAGTCTGAAAACAGTGTATAGTGATATTATTATTAACTTTATTATCAAACACGATGTCAAGGGCAAGAAAAATGCTTGGACTAGCTTTTCAAAGCTATCTTAAAGATGATGAGAATCTGAGAGACAATTCAGAGGTTTCTGAGGTTATGAATGACATCTCCTTTGTGTTGAAGGAGGTTTGTATTTCAACAAAAATCACAGTGAGGTTTAACTTAATGTATGTAATTTTTTAGCTTACTTCGGTTTATATATAATATACTCATATATTTGAAGATCAAGAAAATCTACATACAGACCCTCGCCAAGATTATTACATAGAGCAGGTATATTTTTATGAAACGAGAAACGGTTACTGGACCAGTGAAAAATAAAATAAGAGAACACATAAATTCTTTCCAAAGGGTAGAATCACATTATCTTAGAGCACAAACTACAAAGGAATACATAGATGGTTCACTTACTTTAGTTCAAATGTATCGCTACTACAAACTACAGGAAGAGAGCGAAGGAAGGCCTGTGGCTAAAAAATGCACTTACGAGCATATTTTCACAACATAACTTTCTTTCAGCTAAAAAAAGATCAGTGCGCAATTTGTGAATCATATAAAAATTCTTCTGCTTAACAGCAAACTACTCGTCATCAAACTTATAATAAACAAATCCATAATAAAATTAGAAGCAGAGAAGAAAAAGCACAAGATCTAGCAAGAGCAAAAGATGATTCTCAAGTATTGGTAGCTTGTTTTGATTTGCAGGCGATCCTTCCTACACCTTGTGGAGATGTTTCAAGCCTCCACTATAAATGCCGCCTGAACTGCTTCAACTTTACAATTTTTCAGATATTGCAAAAGACTGGTTACTGTTACTTTTGGCACAAGGCTATTGCTAACCGCGGCTCAAACGAAATAGCTACGTGTCTCTTTGATTATCTTTCAAATCATTGTAATGATAAAGACGTTATATTTTATAGCGACAATTGTGTTGGGCAAAATAAAAATAAATTTATAGTTACCATGTATCTCTATGCAATTGGAAAAATTAATGTTAAATCAATCACACATAAATTTTTAACAGTGGGACATACCCAAAATGAAGGGGACGCCATGAACGCAACTATTGAGAGGCAAAAGAAGAAAATACTTAAAACAGGTCCCATTTATGTTCCTGCACAATGGCCTGTCATCATAAGATCTGCAAAAAAAGAGGGAAATCCTTACAATGTAAAAGAAATATCAACAGAAGACTTTTATGACTTTAAAGATCTCAATTCAAAAATTGGAGGAAATTTTAAAAAGAATACAAAAGATGAAAAGGTAGTCTGGAATGATATCCAAGTTATTAAAGTTGTCAAAAGCAATCCTGGATCTTTCTTCTATAAAACAGATTATAATGACGATGAGTTCGAAGAGGTCCATTTTAAAGCATCGACAAGGGGGCGTTCAGCAACTGTGGAAACAGTAATCGATTTAAAAAAGGCGTACATAAAGCCTCCATCGATATCCGCAAAAACCAAGCAACACCTTTTGGAACTGTGCAATAAAAACTTAATATTACCTGTTCATCACAATTTTTATAAGGACTTGGTTAATAGTAATTAAAAAAAATGTTCATACACACTTGTAATAATAATAATAATAAAAATATTTTTTGTAAGAACTAGTTGATTTTTTTTTATTATGTTGCCGCCGTATCTCCTATTTATCGTTTTATAAATGACTTTCTTCACAATGCAATATCGCCATAACTATCAAAATACAATTAACGTTTTATTTTTAATAAATTGTAATACGATCCAGCGAATAACTGTATAATTTGCTAACTAAATTGTAATTTTGAAGCCAGTCATTCTAAAAATAAATTATTTACAAGGCATAACTCGTATGCTACAGAACGTTTTGCTCATTTCTCGAAATTATTGTATTTTGGACTTGTAGCACTATTGAACTAGGTGTATAGCTGTGATGATAACTCATCACAGGGAAAGGACTCACAAGAAGAAGAAGTTTAGAATGGTTCAAACAATATTTTGACGTTTACAGTGATTTGTTTTAGTTTAGTTTATTATGCATTTTATTAGTTAACCTCTATATCTATTTTATTTATTTAAATTTATCTTTCTCAAAGAACTCTCAAAAAACTCGTCAAATAAACTTTTTGCTGCATTTGAATTAACATTTAAAATTATCGATAGGTAATCTAATTAAATTTTATTGTCAGATAATGTGTAATTTATGATAAATAAGCTTGTCTCGTTTTAACAGTTGATTTGGTGTCATAAAGATTGTTCAAATGCAATTGTACAAAACAAAACGAAAAAAATCGACGATACCTACTTTTTATTACGGCAGAAAAAACTGGTGGCATTAAAAAAACAAAATGGCAGAAAGATCGTTCATCTCGATATCATGCGAAGCGAGATGAGCGAAGAGAAGTATTGATCAGGCAAGTTGATAATGCCGTAATGTCTCGTATTTACATTGCGGAAGGCGAAATTTATAGAAGCGTTGTGTAGCTAAATTGAGTTTGAATTCGATATGAATAGCGGAGCATGTGGAGGTTGAACGGTCCCCGTTCTGTCCGGTGTGCTAATGAGAATTGGCTATCGTGAAAGGGTTGTTCTCTGTCAGCCATAATAGAATCATTCATTTACATTTACTGCTCTCAGATAGATACTGTGCGATTCCAATCATTGTCTTCCGTCAGTTTGAATCATTTATCGGATTAATAGGACATTGTGTTTTAGTGATGGAAATTCAATGTAAACTTCATACTATATTCGAAATCTACCAACTTGACTCTATTTCAAATAACTTTCTAATTAACAGGAAATGGTTCTGGAGCATATCAATCTAAGTAAATCCCTGTTCGAAAATAATAAATAACATATTTAGATATTTTAATTATCCCAACGTGCAATCAGAATTAGAAAATTTAATAATTTTCTTTATTTAATAATTATATATTAAACTTTGAAAAATAAGGCTATTATCGAGCACAAGTTAATTAAATCTAGCCCAAGTACTTTCGCTTAAAATAGCATCTTCAGGGCATTTCGTCAAAATGTAAACTATCCGGCAAGCGTAGAATGTGGAAACATTAAAAATAACATAAAATTGTACAAAACACTACACTAAAACGAGGACAAACAGTTTAAAATTACTTTAAAGATTCTACGCTACATTCTTTGTCCGTATCTGGAGGGATAAAGATCTAAGCGGAAATGATACGGTGACATGTGATATATGACAACTTTGATAGGCAGTCAAAGTTATGGATCTGTGATCAGCACATATTAAAATTCTGTATAAGTGGTCATTGGCCAAAGGTCCAACTAGAACTACTACTGAAAAAATCAGCTGATGAAGTATGACATATAGAATATTTTGATTTAAACTAGATTGCATAATCCAGATCTCACACTCACACCCGTCTGTAATAATAAGGTTGTAGGTTTGAGGCTAAATGAAGTGTACATAAAGTGTGAATGAAAGAAATAGACCAAACAATCTATTGGACAGTGGGTAGTTGACTACAATAAAATCGTCTACCAGGCACTGTCAATACTGTAAAAAGGAGAAGAAAAAAACATTGACTATGAAATTGAAATATTAAAATTAAATCAGAATTGAAAGCAGTGTGTAAATGCGTATAGTTCAAGTAGTTCAGTTAAACCTCAAGCCAATGGGGGAACTGTAAAACTAATATGTAATAGCATTACTAAAGACCAACTGACCAACAGGTGTTGAAATATAAAACTGTGGCATTAGTATATGTAGATTATGCAGAAGTATGAAGAGTGAAATCAACTCCAACTGTGGAGCAATTGAATCTGAGCAAGCTAGTTGTGTAATTTGTTAAATACAATAGTAATGCTGAACAAAGCATGAAATTGTTCTGAAGCTATTTTCTGTGGCATTGTAAATTAATTACTGTTAAACTGGGAATAAGCCACAATTAAAGATAAAAATACGTTTAATGACGTTTCAATTTCCACTTCGGAAATCGTTCTCAAAATACAAACAGTAAATTAAACAAATTTTGTTTAAAAAAAAAAAAAAGTTCAAAAAAAAAAATTAGTTTTTTCAACCTAAATGCTTCAGATAACATCAGATATTTCTCCTTCACTTATATTGGTAGCATTTCTAATAAAATATCTAAACTTTTTACTTCTACAATTGATAACATCAAAATTTCCTTTAAATCGCATAACACTTTAGGTTCCTTCTTAATCAATACCAAAGATAGGATGAACACACTTGATAAATTGATAAAAGTGGTATTTACAAATTAAAATGTGATGATTGTAATGCCTCTTATGTAGGTAGAACCATCAGAAAGTTATCCACTAGAGTCTCTGAACATTTGAAAAGAACAAACTCTCAAGTTTTGGTCAACACTTAGTATCCAGCAACCACAATTTTAACATCAATTCTGGTTCATCTATCTTGCATGACATTAGTAGAAAGAAAAAACTATCTTGAGTTGGATTTATTGGAAGATTTGGAGATTACAAGGGAAACAAATAAAAACTCTCACTGTCTTAATACTCAAATTAATTTAAATTGTACTAAATTTAATCCTTTATTTAAAAACTTTATTACAGCTTCACCTCGTACAGGACCCAGCTCGACTGTTTAGACTTCATGCGCTGAGCATTTCAATATTAACTTTAAAGTTCTTCCATTAACTGTGGATTCAACTGAACTACTTGGATTATAACCCATTTATATATTTTGCTTTCAATTTTGATTTTAACTTTTAGTAATTTAACTGCATATTCAGATTTTTTTTATTTTACAGTACTGATAGCGCTTGGTGGACCATTTTATTGTAGTCAAACCATCCACTGTCTAATATATTGTTTAGTCTTTTCTTACATTCATACTTTATGTCAACTTCAATTGCTCTCAAACTAACATCCTAATTATTATAGACAGGTTGAGTGTGAGATTTGGATTATTCAATCTGCATAAAAAATATACTATATAATTTTATATTTCATCAGTTGATTTCCTATAGTGGTGTCAGTTGGACCTTTGGTCAATACTTAGTTTCATAGAATTTTGAAAGGTGCAGATCACATATCTATTGTAACTGACCTTTACAACCTATCATTTGTCACATGTCATCTCAATATTTCCGCCAGACCGGGAGCCATTCTGTCTCCGGCTTTTATATAACATGTAGCTTTCTCCTTTTTTAAAAATTTTAAAGTGTTTGTTTGTCTTTGTGTATTGTATTGTTATGTCCTAATTTACATGTATGACATTATGCTCATGTCGGATAGCCACAACTGACGAAGTAAGTCTATAAACGTTTATCACATAAAAACTTTTTTCAACCATAAACTTCGAGTTTTTTATCGAAGTGAATTAATTTTCCTTTTTATAAAAAAAACGTTTCTTGGCTTATTTCAGATGCCCCTGAGGATGATCTATTAATCGAAAGTACTTGGGCAAGATTTAATTAATTGCTGTGTTTGATATTTGCCTTGTATACCATCAAAGTTTAATATATTAAGTATTAAGCCTTAACTCTAAAATGGGACTACGTCTGGATCAAAACAAAGTTACTAGCCAACTATGTTTCCTTTTTTGCAAAAGTTTACAACTTAGAACTATTTTTTTAACCTGTTCTTTCCCGGTATTGCGATATTGAAACTTATATAAACCCCCTTTTCATAAATAATATGACATTGAATGCATACGAGAAATAACACTGGCGTTGGTTTATTAAAACTGCAACGTGAATAATTCATCAATTGTAAGTATTCAAATGGCAAATTAATAAATCGAAGTCAACGCTACAAATATGGAAATGATTTGTATTGCGCCGATTTATTACCTTATTATATTGTTTATTATTTGGCTTCATTAGTTTAACTATAAATCGTTTTGTAATAAGAAATAAGGATTCCGTTTTTTATTGTTCCTTAAACGTGTTTCATAAGTTATTAATGTTTATGTATGATATGTGCACTTTGTCTTGACAATAAGGATATAAATTGTTGAATAATTTAGTTCTCTCATTTATTCAGGCTGAACGCTGAATGGCCTAATAATTTAAAACTTTCTACTGATTTGTTTTAATATTTATCTCAGTCTTAGGCAGCCTGTGAACATTAAAATTGTTGCTCATTGTTTACTTTAAATAAAATACCTCAAACTACGTCTTAAAAAGTTTACGTGAAAAATCATATAAAAAAACAACAACTAACTAGCGCCAAGCTTTATAGTATGTTTTTTATATTACTTAATTTTTATTTATTCATTTTTTTATTTAACGATTTTTTACAAAAATTTCCAGTAGCTTTGATTGTGCTAGTTGCTTTTCATTTCGATGTAGCGGTTGTGGTCGATATTGTAGATAACATTTTAATCTTATAGTGTTCAGTTCCGCACTTCGGTCCTTATTAGTCAAAACATAGAGTTGGGGTGTCTACATTGTAAAACTGACGTGCATCCTATCCTCTATGCTATGGCATGCTGGACGAGCCATATAGTCTGTAGTCAACACCCTGAGGTACAAGCGGTATCACAAAGTGTAATAATACTCATACGGCTATAAAAGGCACCTGGCTGATCATAAGGATCTTCATATTTCACCCTGTTTTAACTTGTCATGAGTGAAATGACTTTAATCTTTCCTATCAGGCACTCTCTACTAACTCTTGTTTCTTCCGATTCTGAATGGCTATTTTTTTTCCGAGGGCAGACGAGTCACTACATTTCCTTTACAACATATTCTTGACTAAGGGAGAAAACCTTAACAGAAAACCATCGTCCTCCTGCTAGGGGGTTGCGGCGTAAGGCCTGCTCCTCTTCTATCTATCTATATAAGGATTTGTACAGCTGTCGCCCCGCCTTCCTTCTTTCAGCCAACGTCTCCAGTCCTCTCTGTTCTGCCATTCTCCATCTCTAAGGTCTCGTCTTTCCATGACCTCGTCCACTTCATCCCTCCATAATCTTCGGGGTCTACCTCTTTTCCTCCTTCCTATTGGGCTCCAATTCGAAATCCTTGCTATCCATCTTGTACGATCTGTTCTTCTCACATGTCCATACCAAATTAAACGTTTTTCTTCGATGTAGCTGAGTATGTCTTGTTCTACTCCCCATTCTTCGTTTTATCTCCTCATTTCTGATGCGATCTATTTTTGTCGCTCTGCAGCTTCTTCTCATGAACTCCATTTCAGTTGCTGTGATTTTGGACCTGTTTCATTTATTTATTACCCAATTCTCTGCTCCATAAGTCATTATACTTCATACCAAGGTGTTAGAAATTCTCTTCTTTGTATTTCTGGTAATCTGTCTATCCCACAGTATCCCGTTCATTTGTTTAATACATGTTCTTATCTATGCTAATGAATCCTAAATACTTGAATTTTTCAGTGCCGTTAATTTCCCTGTCATAGTCCATTTCCAAGTTTCTCACTGGTTCTTGCTCTGTTATTAGATATTCGGTCTTTTCTAGGTTTATTTCCGGTCAATTTTTGTGTATTCCTTTTCTAATTTTCGGAGCATATTGCACAGATCTTCTTCATCTTGAGCAATTACCACTTGGTCATCTGCAAAGCTTAATGTGTATAAGAAGTTGTCCCGGATTGGTATTCCCATCCCTTCACATTTCCTTTTCCATGGTTTTAATATTTTTTCGAGGAATATCTTGAACAGTGTCGGAGATGTAGATTATCCCTGCAATAAGCCTTTTGTGGTCTTAAATTCGTTGGAGTAGTTATTGCCGGTTTTAACTCTTACCTTATCTTTGTTATAAAGGTTTTTTACGGCTTCTATTAACCTCTGAGTTTTTCTAATTTCCCTCATCGTGTTCCATAGTTGTTTTCTGGGAACCGTGTCATATACCTTTTTTAAATCTCTTTTCCCCTTTACCTGTAAAAACTCACTACAAAAATTTCTAAAATCCGAAGACGACGTAGCAAATAAACAAGGACTTTGAATATAAATACATGTAATATCCAAGTTTGGAGAACCAATCCAGATGAAGTCATAGTAGAAGTAAAAAATAAAATGAGATGTCACAGTTCTTACCGAAACAAAGAAAAAAGGGCAAGGTAGCGAGGACTGGTACTTCTTATTGTACATTTCTCCCTTATCTAATATTTCTTTATTTTATCTTTTCTGTTCTGTTTTGATTTTAAATCTATCTGTTCTTTTTTACATTGGCGCACAATTTATTTTTACTAGGAGGAGACGTGATTCTGCATTTGCTTCCGTATATTTGGCTCCATTTTGGCTTCTTACGTCTATTATTTTTCTCGAATATCTTGTATTTGCTATCATATTTCTTTTTTACCATTAATAAACACCGCATACCACATACTCATTGAGCATACTCAAATAAAACAGAAAGCATAATTTACTTGTTGATTTTACTTCTTGGTTTTCACAGTTAAATTGTTAATTAAATTAATTTTTGTAATTTCTTGCCATTTCTTTTTACCGTCTTTAACTAAAATTTTACAAATATATATCCACAAAGAAACTAAATTTTTATAGCTGGCTGTATAACATTTATCACAAAAATGTGTTTATAACTTTCTTAATAACAGGTATAATATTAAAAACCCTATCGGGCTATATCACGGAACGTTTTCGAAATTTATAGCACTTTAGGATAGCACTGATCATGGAATATTAATTCCGAAAACGATCCGTGATGTAGCCCGATAGGGTTTTTAATATTATAACCTTTTTTAAAAGAATTTTTAAATAAATGTCTATTATTTATAATATATAGGTATTGTTATGATATGTAAAATCGAAAATAATATTGGTCTGCTTAATATATTTCAAAGTACAAAATATAATAATTCAAATATTTCGACTAACAAACTATAAAAAAATATTTCGAAGAAGTGAAAGTCCATTATCCTGGATTACCTGTAGTAAACAAAATTTTAAAGATATGAATAAATTATTTTCTTTGTAAAATATATTCGAGTGACGTTAGTGTAATTAGTGAAACCATGAATAATTTCAGTCCACTGTAAAAAATCCAAATGGATTTTTTACAGTGAAAAGACAATAGGATAGTAATATTTAGAAAATATATTAATCCGTTAATTCTTAAGAATTTGTAGAAACAGATTAGCATGTTAATAGTTTTTAGGAAATTTATAATTGTAGGTAAAATTATTGTTTGTTATTTAAATGAAGAGATGGGGATAATTGTGACGAGCTTTGATTGGAGGAGATTGAAAAGGTGGGATAGATATAGGAAGTAAAGTTTAGCTAGATATTTGAGTAAAAAAACATAATCAGTTGGTTTCCAAGGGTAGAAAGCAGACAGTCGTTGTTCTCTGGTTATTCCCCAGAGGTAGGAAGCAGTAGAAGTGAATGTTTGTGAGTTTTCGTGGAGTTAGTGTATCTGACAGAAGCTGATCTGGTAAGATATTGTAAGTTATAATTTTCTACTTATATTCCAAGAGTCACTGTTCAGGCCAGAACGAGAGATTCAGTTTATCGAGAGGAGAAGAGGCTAGCATAATTTGAACGATACGTGCATTTGAAGGAGATCATTAAAGACTATAGGCTCGCAACAATTTGTTGTAAGATTGCTGATTACCTAGGGCACTGCTAAGAATAAATAGTGTAAGCTACAAGGAACAAGGATTTGGACAACTCATCATCAGAGAGATAGTTTTACTATCCGTCAGTTTTTTTATTATTAACTACACACATGTTTAACAATTGCTGTAGAAAAGATAGGAATATTTTGGTTAGGAGATTTAGAACAACAATTTTGATTTGAAAATTTAATTTATATTGTATGTACCATTTATTTTGAAGGTTCACGTACGTAGAACAAAAATTTGAAAATCATTATTTGAGATATTTTTGTTGAAGATATTTGAGTGTGAATTTTATTTCAATATATACTGATATATCATATATGTTTTTTATTATTCCGGTATTCTTTGGACTAGGGATGGGAAAAACCTACCGGTTTTAACCGAAAACCGGTTTTTTTACTTCGAAATAACCGGTTTTATCGGTTTGTTTTTTTGTCCCGGTTATAACCGGTTTTTCATTTTTAAAGTAAAAACCGGTTATTAGGTTTTTACAGTGATTAGGATTAGGTTAGGTATTATTTTGTATCCCACCCAATAATAATTATTATTCTCAAGTAATTATTCCAAACAAAACTAAAATTCAATTTTTATTTTATTTTATAAATACTGAAAGTGCAAGCTCACATCAGCCAGAAACAATTAAATTTTATTATAGTATTTCGTTGAAAAAGTATTTGTAATCATAATATTTTTACATAAGAACTGATCTGGTATTTATACATCATCTATTTTTCACACTTGACTCTTGACATTGAAAGTGGATAAATGGCTTTTTCTGTTTACCAAAAATAATGACTGAATATCGAGTTACCGATTACGAATACGAATCTCCAAGGATTTCCCTACGTTTTCAAAACGATTTATACCCATACCGGAAGTCGTAAATGAGTTAAAAGTAATACATGATAATTTTTTTTGATGGTGGTAAAAATAAAAGATGAATTGCATTATCCAATTTATTTTTAAGTAAAATATTTATGTTAATATTATTTTCTTTAAATCCCATTCGAAAGAGTCTGGGACATTTTTGTTGGGGAATTTTTTTTCTCAAAAAACACAAAAAATTGTGTAGTATTTACATTGATATTGATGTTCTTTCGATAGTACTAAATTTTGATCATATTGATATCGAGTCGAATGTAGTATCGCAAACTAAAGTGCATTGTAAATGTAACTTTCTAATCTTATTAGAATAAAAAAACCGAAAACCGGTTTTTGGAAAAACCGGTTTTTTTTGGCCGGTTATAACTGCCAGGTTAAACCGTAAGCAAAAAAACCGGTATAACCGAAAACCGGTGTTTTGTCAAAAACCGCCATCCCTACTTTGGACTATCATATTTATGTAAAGCGTAGATATTAAAGCACGAGTATAGGCCTGAGATAAGAGAATTAAATAGTGTGATAGAAGTTTAATTGCATAATTTTATGTAAGTTTAATTGATTAATTAATTAGCTAATTAATTGCTTGGCGCATCTCAGACTTTGAATATCACATTAATATATATCTTATTTGCTACGTTGAAAAATAGTAGTAAATTTACTACTAGTAAAGAAAAATAGTAGTAAAAAATTGAAGGAAAAATAAGAAAAAAAAGTATTAAAATTTGGAGTTTACTAAAAACTAAGCTAATCTTAAATTTAATCTTTCTCTGCTGATATTACCTAAATATAGAAAAATTAGCCGAAAGTAATAGAAGACGTGGGCACAAACAACAATCTTAATTGTTAATATCTTTAATCTCAAACGTATTGTTATACCACTCACTGCTATGCTCCGTTTACCAGATCCGAAATGCTGATTTCGAATTTACTGATGGTAGATATGTTTTATAAAAGTTTTTCGGTTTAACGTGGGTACATGAGTCCACAGACACGCAAAAACATCATTTGAAACATTGAATTTTCGACTTTGTTCAAATACCGACATTAAAATTTCTATTACATGTTTGAAGAAGTTTACGCTATCGCGATTTTGCTATAATTTGCATGTTTTGTATTGTTTTGGGAATAACGATATATTCGGAAGGATTTAAATTATTTTTGAACACGCATCATGACACAATCTATAAAAATAGGTTTGTTAATTATGGATTTGTACAGTCATCAGATATTATCTAATAACACAATTGCTAATGAGCACATTGTTAGGTTTTTTATTAAAAGTTTTTACATAATTTATAGACTAGCAAAAGTGGTATAAAAATGTCTGTAAAAATGTATTTAACATAAATTTTGCCGTGTAACACAACCTAAAAAAATGAGTTATGAAAGTAAGGTAGTAGACACAAATCTTATTTTTTCGTATTCTTTTACATTTTCAATCTTTACCAAAGCACGCCAATTATAGAATATTTCTATGGTTTAATAGATCTTCTACTAATATTTCTACGAATATAAATGTTGTGTGTTTGGCGTGTTTGGGGTTACAGCTGCGATTTAATTCGATATGTTTGATCTTTAGGTGTTTTTTTTAACAAATTGATCTGGAGAGTTTCGTGAAGGAGTAAAAACTGTATAACATACATGCCAAAAGCATAATATCAAAATGGTTTATATATAAACTATACGCTCCCGAAGAAGCTGAAGGTATTTGCGCTTAAACATCATTTTTGTGCGAGGGATCATCCCATTCTGGGTTTGGTTTTACAGTTTCTGGTGTGACTTCACTATTTCCACTACTTTTTTTCCATTCTTCTCTCTCTTTGATTGTCCTCTTTCATACCCCTTAAGTCTTCTTCCACTTGTTGTCTTCATCTCAGTTTAGATCTGCCTCTAGTACTTTACCTGGTGGTATCTATTTCGTTATAACTCTTGACATATTGCTCTTTTCTCTTCTCATTATGTGTCCGTACCATCAAATTATTTGTGCTTTTATTACCCCACGTTCTCTTGATCCATCCATTCTTGTATTTCGTGATTCATCCATTGTCTTGCATCCTGTTCGTTTTTCCTTTTTGGTCCCAGTATTTTTCTGATAATCTTCCTCTCAAAAACTTTTTAATTGGTTTTCTTCTTTTGCTGTTATTGTAAATGTTTTCTGCAGCATATACTGCTATTGGTCTTAAGGTTGTTTTGTAGATTTTTATTTTTTTGTTTTGGCTTATCTTCTTTTATTAAACATGTTTTTATTTTTATGAAATGCTATATTTCCCGCTTAAAATTTTTTTTTCCATATCTACAACTTTCATTTCTTCTATTGACTCTTCTTCTTCGCGTGCCGAATATTAAGTTAACTTATATTAAGTTTGTTTGCTGTGATATTGAGGGTGTGGAGCTGCCTTTGTAGGTCATCTTCGTTATCAGCAATTAGTACTGCATCATCGGCATAGCATAGTATCTTAATTTTATGCGCTCCCATGTAGTATCCGTGTCGTTTCCTTACTTTGTGAATTATTTGATTCATCACCATATTTAATAACAATGGACTGAGCGAGTATCCTTGGCAGATTCCTCCTTTTAGCTCTATGCATTATGTTTCTCTTGTTGGAAGTATAACTCTGGTCTTGTTGTTCTTGTTAATTTCATTAATTGTCCTTATTATCTGATGGTCTATTTGTTCAGCTTATAATAAATTTAGGATGTCATTTCGCTTCACAATGTCAAAAGCACTTTTTAAATCTACAACGCACATGTATGCTGGTTTTCCATATTAAATAGACTTATCTATTATTTGTCTGATAATAAAAGTTGCGTCTATTGTGCTGCGGTTCTTCCGAAAGCCATGTTGTTCATTTGCCATGTTCGCTTTTTCCTCGATTTTATCATTTAGACTGCTGTTAACCAATTTTTAATTAGACTAATTCCATTAGACAATAATGCCTCTATAAACAATTCCACCCAGGATTATCATCAAGCTGCTCCCTTTATTTTTTTTTAAAAAGAAAAACCAAAAAATAAAACAATCATTTTTTCTTTTTATTTTTATTAAAAAAAAAATAGAAAAAAAAAAATTTTTTCTAAAAAAAAGCTAAGAAAAGGGAAGTATGCCTGTAGCGCACGCCATACCCCTCCCCAAAACAACTATAGACTTGTACTTCCTTTTATCTCTAACAAAAAAAGCACAAAAAAATAGTTACTACAAAAAGTAAACTATAAAAAACAAAAATAAAAGTACCCATTTTGAAACCATATGTCTCGCTCCCTCGTATTTCACAGATTAATAACCAAACACATCCTTAGCCCTTGCAGCTCGCCCCCTTGTGACCGGCGGCCCGAGGACGAGACAAAGCGTCACAATAGCATAATCCTTACCCGCCAGCCAAGACAGGAAGCTCGCCCCAAACACCGAGTTCTACCCAGCTATACTACCTACGACAACCAACAATCCACACGAACACCAAAAACATACCAACACCAGATAAACTGAGCAAGCAGCCAATCATACGCACCAACTAGACCTGCGGTAACTTGAATCTCCGAACATTCTTCTTAATTTTAAATCTAAATTTGAGTTTCTCGGCTGAAGCATACATTTTTGCTTCTGTGGACCAGGATTGTGAGCCAGTCAATTAAAGAATTTACCTAATTAAAAACTGGCAATCCCACACCAGCCACACATTAAAAGATAGAAGAAAAAAAAACCAAAAAAATTAAAAACCGACCGGACCCCATGACATTTTTCCCCATTACATAATATTCAAGAAGACGAAGATGAACAAGAAAATTTTAACAAATCCCAATTTCTTATTCACCCCAGCGCACATGTTTACACGTATTTATTTTTTAATATATCACAATAATACCAATTTGTTGACGTTTTCGACCAATTTTCCCAGCACAAACTCATCCAGAGGAAACTCAGTTCTCAAACATAAGCCAAAAATCCCCAAATCACAACCACGACCTAAATCATATAACCCACAAACCAAACTATTCTAGTTTATTTCTTCTTTTTGATTAACATCTAAGTTGAAGAAACAAAAAAAAAAAAAAAACACATAATAAACAAAATAAACAAAAAAAAAAAACGAAGAAAAAAAAAAACTAAATACAACAAAACAAAAAAAACTAGAGAAAACAAAAAAAAAAAATTACTTTATTTTATCCCCACGCCCCTCCCCCCGTCCACCCCCCCTCCTTTTCCTCTCTAATCTTCTTCTAATAATATCGAGATAGACCACAATTTCTTTTAACAATATTCTTTCCGCTGATCTGACGGAAACGATACTTTCCTTCCACTCCGCAACGGCGAAGATGTTGCTTTAATTATCATAACATAACAATTGGGCAACATCAAATATCAAAGACCGATACATTATGCATTTAAAGTAATAAAAAAGAGTCCACCAAAACATCAACGACTTTAACCAATGATATTGCCCCACAGGAAAACCTAAACACGAAGAACTCCCAGTTATCCGATAAAACACGCCTCAGTATCCACACCAAAATCTCCGCACCAGCACGGACTCCTCCCTGAACCCAACACCACAACACGTAGCCCCTTGCAATATGGTTGAGCTTGCGCTCACACGGGAAACACTTTAACTCATTAAGATAAATACGTTTCATTCGATTACATGAAATCAACTTTAAACGTGAGAATATCTTGGCAGAAGAAAAAAAACAAGTCGCGTCTAGAGAAATGGAATCTTTTTTAAAACGTTTTAAAAAATTTTTGTTGTGTTTTGTTTATTTTAGCGTTAGTTTATTTCAAGTTAGGTGAACGAATTACATTAGAGAATTTCGTCAGTCCTACTTCGGGCTCATGTATGGATCTAAATTTTATACCTTGGGTCATCGTATCAACAGTGTATATGGATCCTAAAAATTCCTCTACTGTGGTCCTGTAGGAGCTCACTTATGAATCCCAAACTTCCGTCGAATTTGTAGTTTTTCATATTTGTGGGAGAGCCCCCTTTATGTGGAAATGTGCTAGGACAGTTTAAAAATTAAATCTGTCGTACCTATCCACCAAAGATTGGTAGAATTTTAAACTCGTCACAAAATGGAGGATGTCCCAAAATGCCATTCTTGTCGATTATTGCCTGCTTGATCCCTACCCATTCCGCTCACGTCCGATCTTCGTTCCTGTATGGAAGATGGTTTTCTTTTCTGTTCCAGTTGCGAGAGTAACATTCGGTCCTTATGGACCCAGGCGTTAACACCCCAATCCCCAGAGATCAGTATCAAGATAACGACACAGGAATTTTGTGAATAAAAAGCGTAATACATATATGTAGTGTTACTAGTAACAAAAAACAAAAAAATAAAAACTTTTTATTTTTTAAAAACAATAACAACCAATTGCTAGTCATTGACAATGTACACTAAATAGGATTTAATACATAAGTAATAAATTATACACAATTTAGAGTTTTTTACATTGCTACTGTCATTTGTGTGTTACAGTCTTTTTCTTAAATTTAATTGACTTAACTTATGCAACGTTTTATTGATTTTCGATCTATAGCAGTTATTTATTTGCTTACAAGAAGATTTACCCTCTAATTAAGCCCATTTTTACGAAATAGTTTCTGTACGCAATCTTCTTATATGTAAACAGAGAACATGTAATTTTTCTTTTCGTATTTCTGTATTTTACATCTAATTCCATATAGTTATTTTTTGTCTTTCATCTGTATTGTTGTCACTGTCTTGGCGTAAGACACTATTTCCCTTTCCTTCGTTTGGCGCCGGATGTCCGTAATTCCCAACCGTTGGCCGCTTATCATGTTTCCAACTTTTCTCCATGAGAAACCTTTCTCTGTGCGGACTGCTGGCGTCTAAAATAAATCCTTCCTAGCCGTCAGAAATCCACATGAGACCATCTGTCTAAGTAAGATAACTACCATCGGCACAGTCAGCCGAAGGAACCATAACTAGATTCTTCTTTTCTTCGGACACCACACCTCGCATCTTCTGCTTCCCTTTCCCACCTAATTTACTCCTTGTGAGCTTAATAGCAGGCGAATAAACTGGAGTTTAGGTCCTCTTAGCACAGTTATATGCGCCCGAAAGTATTCCTGTTTCTTCCCCACCCGTTCTTAATGGTGTTTAATGGCAGAGCCACACTCTTCTAAACACATTGCCATCATTTATCCAAGAAGCACACTCCCTTCATTGGACAGTGTGCGAAACTCCACGATTCTTTTAGCAGATGAATCGACCTTATAACAACAGTCCTGAACCAAATACTTTTCGAATGGGACTCTTCCTAAAACTTGTTTAATTGGTGTTTGTTACATAACCGTCCATGTCTCAACATACCATACACCAATGAGGATACCCGCACCACCCACATAAACACTATCAGGACCTTCTATAGGAACAGGGTTTCTCCTTGACAGGTTTCTAGTTGTATAAAAACTATTTCCAGGTCATAAAAGCCCTTTAACGTGATATCCTTCGATCTGGGAATTTTAATTTGTCTCTATCTGTTACTCCTGAGGTCACAATTTACATGTTAAATCTTAACAACAGACTGTGCACAAAAGGTACTTGACAAATAGACTTTACCCTTTCTAAATCTCTCTTCGTTCTTCCTTAAGGAGAAAAGCAAGACCTTGATCTATATTTACTCTTCCTACGCAACTACCACTCCCACTTTTGGCACTTGAAATGTTTGAATTTTCTAAGGCCTCCCCTCGTCGATACAACTTGTTTCCATCATGACCTATATTTAGTAATGTATGGAATCATGTAATCTCCTCTGCAAGCAAACTTGGCTGTATCGTCTCAGCTATCTAATTATGCTTTGATTACCTTCTCCACCCCATTCTCTAACTCCCGCCCCCCCACTGTCTGTCGAACTCCAAAGCCTCCAGTTACACAAGATTTCTGTCTCTTGCACACAGAAGGTACTAGGGATTAAAAAAAGAGTACAGTGAATCAAACCACACACCCCAGACCCGTACCTCCCCAACGTTTGATGGTGTATTATTTAGGATTTATTTTTACACTGTGATTTATCTATTTCAGCAAGTCTTATATACAATCATAGCGTGGAGTCAGAACGTCCTGCTGACCACGTAGCAGGCCATCGAAAAAGTGGGGGTATTGCTGTTCTATGTGACCTGTCGAAGCCCTTCTCGAGATCAGTCGGATAAACAACACATCAAACAATCTTCTCGGCGGAATTCACGAAACTTTTTTGTAATAGGGCGCCATACAGAATAGTAACCGCTCTCGAGTGTTTCATAGACCGTTTCTAAATCCAAATTGCTTATTTCACCCCAGTCCTTACTATTCGCCATACGAAGGACAGCGTACTCGGTTTTCGTATATATTCGTAAGAGATAGCTTCAGTGTGTGTGACTCATACAAACTGACTAGTCTACAAAACATCGGGGGGGGGGGGTGGGGGGGGGGGGGGGGGCTGCATTTGGCGTGGGTCCTCGACTTCTTCTTTGGCAATGTTAAACCAACAGTGACTCTAACACTCAACTCAGTACTGGTATTTTTCTCCTTCGTTGTACGAATCTTAATGCTTGAAGAAAAGGTGGTTAAGTCAGCACTCTCCAGATGGCCTTCCTCATCCAAAAGCATTCCTTGTAAAAGCTAGTTCTCGCCAGGGATTTGACTCTGAGCCAGCGATGCTTTAATGTTTTATTGAGGCTTGCGCCTGTAATTGTTTTTTTTTCGAACTTCCCGGACATTCAGTCATATCTGGACCCTCTGTCCAACCTGGGATTGTCGGCTTTCAGGCAAAAAATATTTGGAGCATTTCCTCCTCTAACAGCGACTCGCAATACGCAAACAAGTCAGTGGATGTACTCTCTCTCTTCTCGTCTCCACAGCTGCTCACGCCCCTCTCCCCCCATTCTTATTACTGCACTGCGTTGCTATTTTGTGATCACCAAATTTTTGCGTCCAACGCTTTTAGAGTTGTGAAGCATTTTTTCTGGTTTCTTCTACTTCAGCGCAGTATATTAACCCAGTTATTCGTTAATCATGTAGTGTTGGCAAGCTGGTCATGCTTCTTTTGGAGGTCTACTATTGCTTTACAACACCACAACACGTTCCTCAGCCGACGCGATACTCTTTGGCCTTCTTATATTTCTCTTCTTTCATCCGTTTAATTAATTTCACACCGATATTCGATAATATCTCCTATTTATTGTGTATTTGCCCTTGACCGTGAACTTTTCCCAACAGATCTATGAATTTCTTGTGTCATCCCACCACCCGCCTCATGATCTTCTCGATCTGACGCCAAACGATGTTAGGGTTGCGACTTTTCACCCCAAAACTCTTGTATCGTTCTACCTAAAATCGCGAATTTTTGTAACTGGCACATTACCAGCAATTCGTTTTAATGGTCAGTTTTCGCTTTGGTAAACTTTGAATTCTGTGTAATTTTTCACTATTAAATTTGCGTGTGTAATATAAAATTGGTAGCATTTTAAGTCTTACATGTCAGCGAGCGGGGTAAGTTTTTGACATCTTTACATATTTCCGTATCGAAATCGGTGGTATCTAGGATGTAGTCTATGTCTTTTTGATTCCGCCACTACTTCTGCAATTGAATGTCCATTTGAAAGTCTGATGAGGGGAGAAGTTACTCCACGTGTAAGAACCGTCCTTTCTATAGAAGTTGAAACCAGTATTCTGATACATGGCAGCGACGGTTTCCATAAAAACACTCACAGAACCCACAATGAAACATGTTTAAATTTTGTTATTTCCCTTTAACAACATTATCTGTTCTATTATTATTTAAAAACTAACATAACCACTTCGTTTGAGTTCGCTTCAATTTGAAAAAGATTTGTTTTTTCACAAGTGTTATATAATTATTGTCCTGAGTTTAACCAGGGCTTGTAATAGGTTATACATTAAGCTCAACTCGTAATGGCGCCCACCCTATATTAAATTACTAGAGGTGTTTCCTGTTTGTTTTTGCTTTGATTTGTTCCAAGAGTACTTCATGACCTTTTGTTTTCATTTTTCTTTGTAGTAGCCCCCCCGTTCCACAACCCATTAATCTATTTTACTTATCCCACCGACCCCAGCTGTCTGTATCTCCTAAGACAACAACCATGAGTGCCCGTATCGCACAATAGCGATATATTTTCTTGAACTTCCTTCTTTCTGCTTCACGTCATGGCCCACACGAAACCCAACCCTTTAGTTTCTGTCCCCCAATTTTCTAAAAACCCCTTCGTCATTAAAAATCTTCCTCTTGATGGTACGGCCAAAACATATCTTCGATATTATATTTATACTTCCCATGTATATCTTATTTTCCCATTTCTGAGAAGAATTTTCCTTATTGTTTTAATCATTCCAAAATTCTTCCGGTTTTAAAATAGTACTAAACAACACCATTTAAATTCAGATGAAAAGATCCAGGTATTTTGTATCTTCAAGTAATTGTCTCATTCTTCTTCAATATGTTGCAATCATAACTATACACGAAGCTATACATAGATTTTTTTATTTAGACGAAAAAAAAAAAGTTCAACTCTTCTATTTATGCATCACCGTACCAACACATCGATACTGTTCAACAAAAGTCTATCCCTTATTTAACAACGTACCCCTAATCAAACCATTCTAGGTCATTGCCTAAAATAAAATCTTTTCTAATACCCCCGCCATATTCAGGAAAAATCTGCAAAACTAGTAATTGATAATTTAATTCACAATCCCAATGAACCAATTGCTGATTCCTATGACAATCCTATCCAAACTAATACACCACTAACTATAGATGAGAAGTGCAAAGCTCAGTCCGCTAGTACGAATGTATTATCCAAATTTGATTTAAAGTTAACACATCCCACATATTTAACGAATTAAACACAAAGCTACACTTAAATATTATGTATCTGATTAAATCATTCTTATTTTATGAAACAACTGACCGGAGCCATGATCCCTCGCATTTAATTAAACAAGTTCCGCTCTAAGGAAAAAAGAACTGTGAAATTGTTTTGTTCCATATATGACTGGCGTAATTATCAAAGTGGAGTACTCATATCAACAAGTAACCGTGGTTCCAATCACCAACAACCCGAAGGTAAAATCAGCATCCTACGAAGTCCGCTAGGTGGTAATAAGGACTATGCTTTTTAAAATCATTCCTAGAATTAAGTAACGCTACAATATTGGGTGACAATATAATAACTTCTAAATTCCACTGTATTCTAACATCACGACAATAGTTTAATCCAAAAACATACAGTTATTTAAAATAAACAATTCGGGACCTTCACGTTAAATATGATAAAACCATACGGTTGAGAAGTTTTCACTTTTTAACCCTAAGTCGCATACAATGCGGGGAACCTAGTCGGCACAACCTTAGAATTATTCGTCTTGTGATACCGAATAAACGACCACCGCAAGAGACGCAAACACTCGAAGCTCACTCACAATTTGGACTCATCATTCTATTTCATTTCTTCCTTCTGTATGGACCTTTCCAATTTATTTTTTTCACGGTTTGTTATTGCTTACAATGTTATTTGTTTTTTAAAACGTATACATAAAAAAACTACCAAAACCAGAAATTTTTCTTCTACACGACATCACGCACGACGAACACACATAAACATTACAACAGAACATTAAAGAACAGCACCATCAACACGAAGGTACAAAACCAAAATCCAAACCTAACCCCATCAGTTACAGTAAGTCAACAAACACCATCCTTCTATATTCTATGCGCCGACTCTGATCCTGATATGACGCATTGAATTCCGGTTCGCAAACACCGTGGGTACGAGGGACTTAGCGTTTCTATGTTTAACAGACAAGAAATAAATAACACCAAGAAATGCCAACTAGACACAGTGTATATTACAGCCACCATTAAGCATAAACTAATGCTTTCCATATCTTTTAAGTAAATTATATACTCTACATACTTTTTCTCTGGACCTCTGCATTATCCTCGAGGGATATCTCCATTTATGACAATATCCTTTAGTTCACCTTTATATTTCTGCGAATCTATTGTCGATCCCGCCAGACGTTCGAATACATTGTAGGAGCCTAATCCCAAATTGTCTGACCTTGTGGCAGCCAGGGTCTTAAAGAACTTACCACCCAGCAGATTCTATCGCACCCACCCCTTCCCGGTAGTTGTTTGATCCGCTGGGCTCGTGATCAAAGCACTCGTATGAGAAGGTGCTGGACAACTGGGGGCACTTTTCTTTTCTTTGCCCTGTACATTCGACTTAAGGTTTGGACCAGTTTATCTCCTCACGCTGTCCACGTGCGGGTACTGGAGCGCAGGGTAATGCGGAAAGATTTGGGTAGTCTGGTACAGCGGTGGTAAATTTAGGGCGATTTAGGATCCGCTTACTTCTGGCCCGGAAGAGGATTGGTCACAGAATAAGCAGCCGACCTCGCGTGGCACTAGTGGGCGGCACTTACCCTGAAGCCGACCTGTCATTACAGGGATCGTAAAGAGTAGTCTACTCGCATAACCCGGTGTTTGCGACACCGGTTTAGCAATAAAAGTAACTGAGAGAATAAAAATATTTTTTGACTAGTCAAACTGACTTATTATTACCGTTGTTTTTTACACAAACAATTATTATACAACACCGTAACCGAATTCAAAAGAGGCGGGAATCTAACTTTAACTGTTTGGAACGTAGACTAATAAATTAACCGGAATAACAATCTAAAATAAACAGACCAATCGTAACGTATCGGGCAACCTATGGTCCAAACAATCTTAGATTAATGTATAAAAATTTGTGCATACTCCCAAATGTTGGCACTCATCCATAAAATGGCCGGATCAAATCAACATAATTTTGACTAAGATAAAATTAAATGCTCAAATCAAGTACCGGTAAATTGTGAGTATAAAAATTTGTCCCATTCTAATATTACAATGATATAAATAACCTAGATTAACAAAGCAGATACAACATCATTGCGCAACGTAACCTTATGAAAAACTTAACATCTTACACCCCATTGTTTTGGGTAAAACAGCTCACCTCACAAAATCATACTCATAATAAAACCGTAAGCCATACTGATTATTAACAAGCAACGACGCAGTATCATCTTACCCCCCTCCCAAGAGATAAAATCGCCAGATTTGAAATATGGAATAAATTATGTAACCACGGAATAAAGACCTTATTGCGCTTTAATAATATTGTTGTACAACAAAAAAAGGGTATAGTGTGCGTCAATCGATGCGCTCGAGCTAGGCGCCACCATTTAGGCGGGTGTTTTACACGCACCACCAACCATAAAGCCACCCAGCCACTAACGAGTTCAGCCTCTTACTTTCACCCAAAGTTTTTCAACCGCGAATAAGTTCGTAAGCTTATTTTCGGTGAAATTTTTTTAAAACACCAGACCCAAATTTTCTTCTTGAACTTTTTAATTCTTGTAAAAAGTAACCCGTCAGGACTCCACCATCACGCTCAATGTAAACCCTGAAATTGCACCTCACCTGTTACGTATTAATAAATAAAAAGAACCAGTATACAAAAAGTGCTATATTCGCTATAACATTCACTTGTCAAACTTGGTTTATTAATTATTTTATTTTTTCTCAAATTTATGTCACCTAGAGGGTTGAACAAAAAAAAATCACCGACACCTCTGTAAATAATTAGAGTGGGTGCCGCATATTCCCTCTAATTATAGTTATTGTCGTAATACTGATAAATTCGTATTCACGCACATATAGCGCATGTCAAAAGTTTTTTAATATATCTTAAAAACGTAAATTAAGAGTCATTCCATGTCGGTGATTTTTATTCATAGAAGAGAATTCCTAAATGACGTTCTCTTGATATTACATCAAATCCAGCCTCGATTTCACTGTCCGGTGTCCTTCGAGGTCAGAGTCTTATACTGCCGTAGTTGAATGTTATCTGATGAAATTCCATTACTCCCACTTTACTATATATAATAACGAATTTATTTATTATTGTCGAAATAAATCCAATTTGACTAATGTAAAAGCTCAATAGAATTTTGTAAGAGCTCTCTGTTTACTTTCGCTTCTAATCTTAAATAACTGTGTAGAATTCAAATCAATAATACTACTGTTAATTATAATATTGTTATATAATTTATAAAAAGAAATATTCGATTTTTAATAGCAGAGGAAATATATGAAATATTAAAATACAACAAGAGAACAAAAGCAGCATAGGAAAGACTTTGGAAAAAATAAAGAACCCCAAACTAAATCTCTATTGGTGGCATACATCTTATCAAATTGGGGTCACCAAATGACCAATTTAACACTATATTATATCTCACCCTAATACAATTACAAAATAAACAAGCAAATTAGACTAAACCGTTAGATAGAAGACTTTACCCTTATTTTTACTTAATCATACCAATGCCACAACAGACTAACATCATAAACCCAGTTCACAAGCACGTATCACTCCTGCCTTTTCATCTCCATCTCAAGAGCAAGTTACACATTTACTACAAAATAAAATGCATTTTTGGTCCCGGTTCTTAGTCTTCCCGTCTTATTTCATTAATTCAAGGACGGACGATTCCCTCGACATTCACAAATGAGCATAATAGCAGCCTCTGGCTTTACTTGATGTTGCTGCAGTTCTCGTGCGAATTAACTTCTGGTCACAGGTTCCATAGCAGCAGGTCCTAGATGGAGGTTTTTGTTCTGTACCCGGAATATACCAACGATCATCATCAACAGTGTTCCTCAGACTCTTTTGCGTTTATGAAATCTCACTGAATAATATATAGGTTTACAAGCTTTGAACTAAAGCCCCCCAGAGTTTTGGCCACCCATATACCCATACACCACTAACTGGCCCTCCAGCTACTTGGTTGTAAAATGGATTAATTTTATTATGTTTGAATACACGAAATGCTATTCAAATTAATAAATATCTAGAGAGCTTACAAACAAAAAACATATTTAGGATCCCAACAGACAAGAGATCAAACAACAGTACCGACAATCAGAAATTACAAAAGGGCGCAGCGTTTTTTAAAATTCAAACGCAATTGTTCGAATGTTACCGTCAGTCCCAAAACTACTGTACGCCGGGGTAAAACATGGAAGTTGCAAAAGTTAAGAAGCCTTAAGCCTTTGGAACCTCTTGGATATACACGGCACGGTTTGTTGAGAACATATTTGCATGGAGAACCGGATGTCATGCCCAGGACTCAAGTCAATGCAGGCAAAAGCGTGTTCATAAGTTTCCTTTTATTCACGACCGTGCTACATGCCCTAGCCTATTCATAACTTGTCTTAAAAACAGTCAGAACCCTCTACAATTTAACGTCCAGGCCGGACAATAGCATCCTAAGCAATTTGTTTACACACTCGCCACTTGTTCTCCGATTTTATAGTTCTTAGAACTAAAGAACATATACTTCGACAAATGTTTGAAAGATACCGTCCACGGGTCGCGCCACGCACGACACGTACCCGCAATACCTCCACGACTTGTGCAACAGCCCGCACCGTTGCCTTCACGTACGCCAATAATGACGCCCAACTTGGCTAAATAGAAAGCATTAGTTACTAAACGGGTAACACCACGAAAAAGGCCCTACTTTTTGTGAAATCTCACGTACACTCTACCCCTTCTCCCTCAAACACCAGTCACAAACGAAGAGTTGCGGTTTTGAGTGTCGAGTAAGATATTTTCTATCATAAGAACGAGATATGGTAAGGGCCTGACGAAAAATGAACACACACCCCGAGTAAGTGCGGCCCGTTATATTTAATATAACAATTTTTCGGCGTGTCAAACCCGTACACCTGCTAACATCTAGACCCAGCCACGGCGGCAAACCCTAATGCTAGCCCTCACATAAGAAGGTGAAGGAGCTCAACCAATATCACCCCGATCTCTGTTATACACCTCATCGCTTATCGTCATAAAAAGTCCTCCGGGTCGAAAGTCTTTAGAAATTATTAACAGTCAGTCTATGCATTTCGCCACGTTTAAGGATATTTTTGCCCCCATTGGCAAATCGAGCTGTTATATATAAACCTCCTCTTGCAATGCAGTAATCGGCGGAATGTAAAGTGCGCGAATTCTCAATTCACGCCTCCTAATGTCTAATACAATTCAAACCCTAATATCGATATACATATAAACTACACACGGTGTCGCCCTCTATTTTACACACTATCTTCCCCCTCTTATTGTCAATATCTGTGACACGCACTCTTTTCCAAATTCAGAGGAAACCGACATGTCACGCGTATGTAAGCTTACTGCCGCTCCATATCGTGTAGTTTTAATTTTGTCTCACTGACTTTCTATTCCGCATCCGCTTCATTGCTTTGGCGAAACCGCAACGGGATTCACTTCACCCCTCTTACTCACGATCCAATTAATTTCAACCTTCAAGACGTCATGTCTACGTGTTTTTTAATTAACTTCTTCATCTTATCATCGCCTAACAACTCATTACCTACCATGATAACTGTTCCCGGTTCTGGCGCTGTCTCCTTTTCTTCGTGGCCATAAATTCAAAGTTTGAGGTGCGGGATTAACGAGCTTCAAGAAGACACGAGACCATGTAATCATCCGTTGACGCATAGACTCAACTGACCCCGCACGACAAAGGTGGGCGAAATCGCCAGGCGCGCGGCCACTTTACGGACATCAAGAAAACCATCGAACGGCAACTGACGCAATTGTGACCAACACCCCACCACCACGTTACGAGAGCCCACCAAGAAGACGCCCCGAAATCAGCAAGTCGCACGCCCAGAATCCACTCCCGCACGGATGGGAGAGCATCGGACCGGTGGGGCCGCCAGCGCGCCCTACTAATCGTCCCGATTACCTGTTGCAAGGACCGAAGTTAAGTGCCTTTATTGAGGGCGATTATCTGCATACCACCTGTATTTATACTGGTTCTGTAGAGTATAATTTTCTAATTGACTAAAGCTCAACTGTGATACCTAAATGTTAGATGTTGAGTTATGGACTCCAGTTCAGTGTACCTTACCTATTTATGGATGTTTACTTTAACTCTAACAGAAACGAACTATTATGAGTATACAAACTACGGGAATATATATACGTATAATTAATGTACAATTTGTTTTATATGTAGGTTAATATTTATGATAAATTTTATTCATAAATTTGAAGTGATCACGATCAAAAACTTAGTAACTTCATGTTTACGTATTCTCAAGGCGTAAAATTCACTTGTTTGACAAATATTGACGTAGATACAATTATAATGGTTCTTGCCTTTTTCTAGTTCTTGAGAATACTAAATTATTCATAATTATTTTTCAAAAAGATATTTTTTGTTTGTATTTAATAATAAATTGTGCAATAACTGATATCATGCCATTTAATTGTTCAGTAAACATTGTGATAGTGCATTTACATGAACAACTATACCTTAATATAATTTTGTTGACGAACTATTTGCTTTTTATTTTTTTACATATGAATTTATATTTTTGTGTTTCTCTTCCAGTCATTTTTTATTTATTTATACTATTATTTGTTTGATCGTATATTTATTGTATATATGTCGAAATATTAACTGTGTACTGCATAATCACGATACCTTTTCTCTCACGGTTTACTTCATTTTCGCGTATTTTAACTGTATCTTACCTTTCTCGTTATCTTCTTCGATATGCCTTAAGGTTTCCCTGTTCCTCTAAAAATAGGGTGGTGCCCAAATAACTTCATGTCTCTTCTAATTTCTTGTCTCTGTGTTGTCTGTACTTCTTTAACTGATCCTGTGATATTTGAGCTGTAATAACCCGACCAAGATACCTCTACCAGACTGAAGCCCAAGCCTAGTACCGTTCTTTGTGTAACCCCCAACTATCATCGAAGAGGCTACAGTGTCCCAGCTACCTCATTATTTGTGCTTTGACATTATATGGTTATTATACACTTCCTGCAGTATTCTTATATTTCGTGGTTAATTCTTCTTGTCCAATCTTCCTCACTCTTTATTTCTTCCAAAATGCTTCCAAGCGTTTTACGCTCTCATCTCTCTAGACGCTGCTTCTCAGCTTTACTGCAAAAGAAGTATATTCTCAGCTTTGTTTTGTTAGACCTGAATTGGTTTTTCGAGCTTTCATATTGTTTCCACCCATTTTATAACATTAAAATGTGAAAAGTGTAATGGAGTAAATTGATACACAATATCAGAAAAAGTTGTATACTACCTGAGCGGGTTTAGTAAAAAAACATTTCAATTTCTTCTTTTTTATTAAAGGAACAATGACTGGTGTCAAATATCTTAATCTTCTCCAAAATTATATTGAAATTATATTTAAAATAAGCGATTTATTTGAAGCATGAACATATACTTTTAATAAGATGGTGTATATTACTATTTAAATTGAATTTTCCCTCAGAGATGTATTGTTGTGTGATTGAGTGACTGGTAAGATTGCCTGACCTGATACCACTTTCTTTTTTCTCTCTAGGATTACCTAATAACCGTTTATATTATACCAACTAATTTATATATTTTAAAACATCACATGTGTCATATGTATCAACCAATCTGTTTGAAGCTTCTGTCACAGAATAATAAACAATCAGAATGCCCACTCTCCATGGAAAATTAAGTACGCGCATCTCCTTCGCGCAGACGTTCCGCCATGTTTTAGAGGTAACCAGTGTTGTTTATGTGGTGTGCATAGAAAAATTAACCCGGTTTAATTGACTTACGGCAATCAAAGACATACTATACAATTATATTAACATTGTTAAATGTAATAACATAAATTTAAATATAAATATAAAACAATTACATAACCTCACAAATCATATGTCTGTGTTATGTGTTTCCTTCTAAAACATGGTGCGCGTGCTGAAAAAACTTCAAAGGCGGCATCTGAGAGTGGGCATTCTGATTGTTTATTATTCTGTGCTTCTGTTATATTTATTGTAATAAAGAAATTGTATGCTTTATCATATCACGTAACTATCGCTTTTGAGAACTAGAAGAAATAAGATTTTCTGTGATATAACTATCACTAAATCTGCGTTGGTATTTAAAAAAATACAAGATACATCAAACGGTAACGTCATAAAAACTTGAAGAATGCTTTTAAAATTGCAGAACACAGAGTCATTTCGTAGCTTACAATTTCATAATTATAAGTTTATTCATTTTAAAGATAGCCTAGTTCTTACAATAATTTTTGGCAGCCCTGTATATAAAACTGAAATGCATTGGTTTTAAATGATATTTAAGTCAAACTGTGCTGATTGTGGCTTTTGTATCGTAGATTTATTTTTCCTGAAAATTGATTAAAGGCTGTGTGGTAGCAGATATCCAGTTTATTACAATTCAGACACATCGAATGTGTTTGTTGTTTCTGGTGCAGAATTCCCATTACATCCATCCATCCCTTAATAATATCGAGAGAATTCGAAATTCGAAACTAACGTTGCAAAGGGGGGTCCGGGAGGTGAAAATCTAATCAAAACTGATTGCTATGATGTTTTGACTGAGTGGACTGTTTGCTCGATGCACAGTTCTGATTAAGCCCTTTGTGCATTAACACAACCAGAGGTCACTAGATATACATACGATGCACTGCAAACATTATTTCATGAACATTGACGAACAATTTACCCAGTTAGCTGAAATACCGATTCTATGTACTGTTTGATATCAGGTGTGTTTGTGCGAATCAATTATGTATGGATTTCTATGTGGATGTTGCTGACTCGTGTTTGCTTGTTTCCATTTATTGCTACGGTTAACAATTTCTTTTCTTAACAAAGGTTCGATCCACTACACTAGATTCATTTCTATCTTAAAACTTACTAAATCCACATTTCGAATTCTGGTACCCTTCTTTTTTAGGATATTTGATAAGATTAAATTTTGACTACTACTTTTTTGTAATCTACTTCTTTTTTCTTGTGTTTTCCTTATTTTTCTAATGTGGATAAAATATTGACTTGGCTTACGTATTTATCTCTCTTTCTATTAAGTTTTCCAATGCCTTTTTTTTGTGAGAATCTAATTTCGTCTTTCGAGTTATCTCTTAGCGTCATTATCTAGTTATCACATCCAAATTACAGAGTACGTTTGGTCATTGTCTTATAAAGTTTTTTAAGTGCTTTTTTTATCATCATATGTTTGTTTTATAATTTTTAAACAAAGAAATTTTTGTACAACCTTAAAATTAGATCTATTATTGGTTGACGTTTTAGTTTTCAGATCGAATGCTCTTTGTAAAAATACAAGTTGCATTAGTATATTTTAATTGGATCTGTCTTACATTGCCACCAGTTCTATCAGAGTGTTGATCTGGGAATAACTCCTGGTCCTATGGTGTTGACCGAAGGCCAATTGTTTCTGTTAGAGTGTGGATCTGAGACAGACCTGTTTAGTGGATAACTGTTGATTAGTCACTTCCCACTCCTTAACGAATCGAGTATTGATGGGTCCGTCCACCTGATATACGCTATTCTTTCGATTTTAATGACATTGTATTTTATTGATGACTGTTTTGTAAATTCTGAATTTCATTTCTTTTCCGATATTTTTGTATCTCCATATTGTTTCATTAAGGTAACCTGCAGCTCTTTCCTTACATCGCAACCAATGGAGAAGTATCATTGATGCTGAAGCTCAATGATGAACCACAACACATCTACCATTAACATCTACCAAGATATTAATGACTATGATGATGATAAAATTTGCAGTTAGAACCATGCATTTTGTCTGTTCTGGGGAAATTAACATGTTTAATTTTCTGGTGGTTATATTAAATTGGTGCAGCATACATTGTAAATCATCTTTACTTTGAGAGAGTAGTATTGCGTCGTCTGCATAGCAGATTATTTTAAGTTTCTTTTCTTCCATTTGGTATCCTTTCTTTATTTTATTTATTATTTTATCCATTATCAGTTGGAACCATAGAGGACTCAGGGAATCTTGTCTTATCCTATTGCTAGCTTTAATAGGTTCAGTTAGTTCTTGTTATACTTTTACTTTTATTGTGTTGTTTTGGTAAATGTTTTTGATCGTTTTGATTATTTCTAGAGGGATCTCTATTGCGCAAAATAAGTGGATAAGTAACGTCCTTTAATTTGACCTGGTCAAATGCCTTGTTAAGTTTCACAAACATGGATATGCCGGTTTGTTGTATTCTATGATTCAGCTTGCAGTTGCCTTATTATAAATATAGCGTCGGTGCAGGATCTTCCCTCACTAATACCTTATTGTTCTTCTGCTAGTGTTATATAACTTCATTCAGTTTATTTGTTATCACTTTGGTTGTTTATATTAGTGTTGTATTTAATAAATTAAATCCTCTTTAATTTTCCGAGTATGATTTGTCTCCCATTTTGAACAAGTATTGGGATGCTTGATCTCCATTTTTGAGGAATTCTCTTCCTATTATTTTTTCGATTAGTTTTAGTAGTTGTTTGGTCAGATATGGTCCTGTGTACTTTACTAGTTCAATCGGTATTTTGTCCTTTCTTGATTTTTTCTTTTTTAATTTCCTTGGCTTTTAATTGCTTCTTGACCTCTTTATCCTCAATATTTGTTTCTTCGTTTGTCGTCACCTCTGGTGTTAATGGTTTCATTCTGAATGTGTTTTGTTTTTTTTAGTTCGTTCGTGACGTCACATGATACCAACACGAAATATTTAGGCGGTAGGTGTGTTCTTTTTTAGAATCACTTTGCCGAGTACACTGGTATTACAGCCACTAGACATATTTTATTATATACGTGTAGTAATAATATTTAAAGATTTCTATTAATGTTTACTTAAAGAAATACACAATAATTTGTTTCATTTAATTTGTATAAATGCATTATAAAGCGTTTTCATGAAGAACATTTGTTCGGAATATACTGTAACTGTAATCGAACGAAGGTTAAATTTTGGCATAAATTGGTAACACTTATTTGACAGTTGCGGTGTTGACACATTTTGAATTTTAAAGTGAATACCTCTTGTTTTATATTTTTACCTATTTAATAAAATCTGTACTTTTTAGAACAAAATTAGTGTATTTTATTTCAAAAATGTCACGTACAAATTTAAATAGTCGTTGTAAAGAGATGATAATACTTTTGCAATAATTATGTGACCTATTTGATTTAAAATGGAGTCAGGACTTTTTTATACTTTGGCAACTATGTCAACTTCGACCTCTGTCAATGATAATGACGTGCATCGTTAAGTAAATTAGATGAAGTATATATATATATATATATATATATATATAAATATATATATATATATATTATATATATATATATATATATATATAATATATATATATATATAAAAATATATATCTTTGTCTTCTGTAGAAGTCGTGTTTAATCAGTTTTGAGGAGCCCGTCAGTATTCCCTTTTTATTTGTCTAACTAAAGTATTCGTTCCATTTCTGGTTCATTTATGGTGGTTGTATGCCTGTTGTGTTTGTTTATGTTCTATATTGTAAAAAGGCGTTGTTCTTTTCTTCACATTTTGTCTTCACTTCCTTTCTAAAGCATTATGTTTAGAAAGGAAATGAAGAAGTCCTGTACATAAGATTTGGCTATATTATCTGAAAGATAACCTATGTATGATATTGATCCATTACATATCTTTTAAATTAGAGTTATCAGGATCAGACTAAGATCTATTCCTTTTATTTTATAACTTGTTCAGTACCTATGTTAATTACCAGTATAGCAGAGTGGTGAGCAAGAAGCTATCTTCTGTTGAAAAGAATAATTAAAAGATCTTTTTTAGTGTAAACAGTCTACGTAGGTTTTTTAAAGACTGAAAAATTTAATTTGTCATTCATTTTGGTTATTGTTATATCTAGAAAATTAATAAAGTTATAATACTCCCTTTCTAAAGTAAATATATTAGTTAAATGTAAATTGTTATGCTTGTAATTGGCTAACACATTATCTACATACCTAAACTAAAAAAAATATTACATTGGTTTAGATATGTACCTAGATGATGTGTTAGCCTTTATAGATGGAAAGATGGAATGCGGCCTTCTTCAAGAACCACAAGCTCTCTCTCTTGGTATAAAAGTAATAATGCTTGCGATGCACGTCTTCTATGTCTTTTTTAATTATGTTGAATCGTGAAGCTTAAACGGAAAAATGCGCATAATGATGAAGGTATTTGAGATGTGCCTTTATTGGAGAATACTTAAGATCCCCTGGATTAATCGAGTCATAAATGAGGAAGTCCTCAACAGAAGTTTAAAGTTTAAGCCTTTAGGTCTGTAGAAAAGGTCATCTTAACATTTATTTTAATCATGAACGACCTTATCTCATAGAGTTTATAGAACCTATAGCCTGAAAAGTCTTTGCATATAGACGCAAACTTGTATATAATTAGTACAGAAAACGTACAGGAAACTTCTCACGTGACGTGATTCTTCGGCCGACAATACTCAACCTCATGATGCCAAAGCAGTGGAATAAAATCTACAACGAAAGAAACGGAGGATAACAACAGCATCCATTCTATAGTCCAGATTTATTGCTTTGCGATTTGTATATTTTTGGATCCACTAAAAAAGACGTTAAAAGGTAATAGTATTTAATCGAATAAAAAATTTACAAAATTTCACAAAAGAATTCTTTAAACAACAGCGACAAAAATTTTTTAACCAGGGTATACACTGCCCTTCTAAGGAAAACCACAGCATCTGCAGTAATTATAGTAATGAGTAAATGGACTTCAAAGAATCTGCAACTTTTAAAAAGGGCGAAAATTGTTACGACAATGCCGTTAAAAACGCTTTTAGTTTATATCAATAAGCTAAATAAACTATGTTTATAGAAATAACTTTTTTGTGGGTGCCATCACACGTGAGAACCAAGGAAAACGAAGCAGTGGACCAACTTGCAAATGAAGCTGCACTAGATGAGAGCATCCCTGTGTCACACATGATAACAAGAAATGACCATAAAACCTCCATTAAAAAACATATTACCAACTTTTGGCAGAGTAACTGGAATTCCACATCCAACAGTTTAAAAGATGTTATAGAAACTGTCGGCACTACCTTACCACTCACACTCAAATGTTGTAGACAAGTGATAATCGACAAGTGATAACTCGATGACGATTAGGATACACTATACTAACCCATAGTCACTTAATAAATAAAGAAGATACTCCTTTCTGCCACAACTGCAAGATACCCATCACTGTGAAACATATTCTGTTAGAATGCAAAACATAGACCCAAGAAAGAAGAAAAAATAACCTCTCTGCCAACATGAAGGATCTACTAAGCTGCTAGTTCAATCAAGTGCTGAAATATTTAAAATACATTAAATTTTACACTATTTAAGTTATATATACACTGTAAGAAACTGAATACTTATAATTTGTGTTTGTACCCCTGCTAATAACTATTAGTAGTTGTTGCAGCGTAATTTTTGTTTAAAAAAAAAAACTGTGTTTAAAAAAAAGGAGCAACGGTTCTTCCTAATCTTATGCTTAGTATGGCAGATACTAGGAAAAAATCGTGAGTAATATTAGGAAATGCTAAGTAAAACTACCAGCATCTACTGATGTTATGTTTTTGCGGTGTTTCTCCTTTGCATAATCTTAAAGAAAAATATATTCAAACAACAAAATAGGTTTTTGAATAATTTATTAAAACTACATATTTAATAAAAAAAACACATCTATTAGACCGGATAAACCCGAACAATCAAAATTTAAGATAAAAGAGAAAAAATTAAATATGAAAAAAAATATCTTATTAATCCTCAAGGTTTTGCCAAAATTGTAATATATTTAAAGGTATTGTGGCTTTGAAATTTCTAATAAGGATTTCTGTTTTATTTTATGATACTCCACATGGAGATGTAAATGCCTGGGGGCTGGGAAGTTTTATTTAAAACTATATTTTAAAGAAAATTCATTCCAAACATACTATCAGAGCTATTTGCTAAATTGTACCTTTTAGAGAAAATGATCCCCTGTTCGTAACAATTTTTTCTTTTTTCCGCTCTAGGTAAGTAAGGACGAGGCTCTATTTTTTAAATTTTTGTTTGTGACGCAAAATCTTGCCACTTAAAAAAAGCTGTATGTATACTGCATTATTTTTACTGTAACCTTTTTTGAATTTGCGTTTCCAACAACTGTCAAAAAATCGTTAAAATCGTAGGTTTTCTTTTGTCTTTTTAAAGATAGTTTCACCTGAATGGTAGAAGAGATGGTAAGTAAAGAGAGGAAATCAATAACAAAATTTATTATATCCTATTTATTTTTTTTTGTATAATAATAAATGCCCATTAAGTAAAGATCTCCTCAGTCCTTCTTAGGTTGACAATTTTATATAATTTTTTTGTTACAAATATTCAATGCGTTAATAAAGCAACAATTCATTCTACATTTAATTTTATTGTATCGATCGTTTGTTCTGTATGAATGGAGCCGATCCTGAAAAAACTTTCGTAGAAGTAGCAATATCTGATTGCCGATCATCGACTTGACTTTTCTGGTCTTTTTACCGCAAAAATGTTGCCGTTACGGCCATCTATCTGTTAGCTGACCAAGCACATGGTGCTTTTTTATTGCTGTCGGGAAAAGGGCATTGTGCAGTTTTCATTTGGATTTTTGATATTTTCACGCATCGATCATCGTATGTGGGAGAGCTTTGATACACGAATTTCTATAACTAGTAGAGTGTTATTTTAAAAGTAGCGTATATAAATATATATAATTAGGTTATAAAACCTTAATAATTGATTCAAAAAATTTTGATTGGACTGAGTATTATAATATAAAAAATAATAATGGCATAACAATACAGCTAATAAGGACATTAAATAACTAAATAATTAAACACACTAAAACCATCAAAATAAAACACGTATATAAAAAGTAAAAAACAATTGATTACAGCAGGACTAGTCAAATCAACTAATAAAAAAAAATAAACTGTATAAAGATCAAATAAATGAGCCAACAAATGAAGAAAAAAAGAAAGCTTGTCTAGAGTACCGTAAACAATTGGACATACTTATTAAGGTGACAAAGAAAAATTATTTAAAAAAGAAATATGAAAAACGTTAGGTCTTCAATAAATATGTGGAAAATAGTAAGTAACTATATTAGTGGAAATTCGAATACTCAAAATATCAAAGAAATACTTACTGCGAATAACCAATGTATTACCGACACAAATGAGATCGCTGTATAATTAAGAATATTTTCAAAATAACATATGCTCAGAAGATAGTAAAACCTTTTTCTCAACCACCAAGGGAAACGTTGCAATAAACTCCTTTAAATCCAAAAAATGGTGGTAATATTTGTTTAATTTTATAAAGAAGTCCTTTATGCCAAACCTTATCAAAAGCTTGACGTACATCTAGTGATACCATTGGGCAATATTCCTTTTCATCTAATGCGGAATTGATTTTAGGGTTATTCAGTGGCATTGCTGGATAGTTGAGTGTTCTCGTCGAAATCCAAACTGATAATTTGGTATCCAATCTGCGCCTGTAAAGTCTGGATCTATTCTTTTTATGAAAAGTTTTTCTAGTAATTTGGAGATTGTTGACAACAGACTGATAGGTCGATACAATGAGACTTCACTTGGATCCTTTCCTGGTCTTGGGAATAAAAGTATTTCTGCAATTTTTAGATTGTTAGGTCAATAATTATATTTTAATATTGCGTTAAATATATATGTAAGGATTACTATACACTTTTTTGGCAATTATTTTATCATTTTGGTGTTATTAGGCCAATTCCTGGTGACTTTTTGATATTTACTCTTAAGATTTCTTCTTTAAGTTCTTTGGGTGTTGTTAATTTTATTTTATTAAATATAATTTTATTTAATTAAATAATAATATTAAATATTATTAAGAGGCGTAAACTAGAATATCTGGAATATAATCAGAGGACCAAGATATGAGTTCCTTCGGCTAATTCTCAATTAGTTGTGACTCTTCTCTTGCAATTTTTAGTTGTGTTTTTAATTTATTGGTTAAGCGATTGTAAAACGTTTTATCCGCTGAGTTCCGACTTTGTTGCCATCTGGCTCTTGCTCTTCTATTTTCAGCAATGAGCTTTTTAATTTCTAGTGGAGTATTTATTCTATTCTCGATTTTATTTTTATCTGCATCGTTCGGTGTCGCTTCTTTTGCAGCGTTTTGCAATAATGTCATAAGGTTGTTTGCAGATGCTTCTATTTCTGAAGGGCATCTTAGTCTTACATTTAGTTGAATGTTTTTATCCAGTATTTTTCGGTAAAGGTTCTAATCTGTTCTAGGTGCATGCAGTTTTGGAGTATGTTGTTTGTTAATAATGCAGGTGCTAATTGTTGCAATAATTGGTGAATGATCTGAAGATAGATCATAACTTGAAACTATGTCCATAAATGTGTTAGATATTCCTTTTATGATGCAAAAATCTAAGAGGTCTGGTCTTTTTTGGGGTCCGTTGGCCTTTACGTTAGTGTTCCTGTTGATAAATATGAGTATTTATTTTCTTGAATTAAGCTATAGAGCTCTCTCCCCTTTGTTGTTATTAATCTTGATCCCCAGTAAGTGTGTTTACTATTAAAGTCGCCAGCTGCGATAAAATTTTGGATCTAGAGTATTGAAGAAGGATCCGAAATCGGTTTTTTTTTTAATATTATGCTTTGAAGAGCAATATACTGCTTCTATTGTTATTTCGTAAGGTGATGAGCACACTTCAATTACTGTAGCTTGGATACAGTCTGTTATATATCTTTTCATCATGAAATTGTCTGATCAAGATTGCTGTACCTCCATGGCTGTTTTGTCAGGGTGGTTAGTATGATAAGTTAGTGATATGTTAGTTAATATGATAGTTGGTATGATAGTTAGATAATGAGGTATTTTAAAATACGATTTGTTTGTAAATTGTGTCTCACTTATTAATAATATATCAATAAAATTTTGTTGTAAGAAATATTATCAGCTCGTCCTTGTGATTCAGCAGGCCATTGGCGTTCCATTCAGCTATTCAGAAAAAATTTATTTGCATACGAGTTTATTTAGCATGTTTTTAGCATTTAGCAAGAGGCAGACTACAGATGAGGTGGAAAGATGACATTAGGAAACAAGGAGGTCCCACATGGCAGAGAACAGCTCAAGATAGGGAAAGATGGAGAGAACTGGGAGACCCATATCCAACAATGGAAGGATAGAGAATAGGTTAAAAAAAATTACCATTATGTTTTGTTGCAAGATTTGATTAAACATGGCTTTAAATGTTTCTAAAAACTTTATAAGAATAGTGTTTGAATCTTGGTTATCTGAAGGAGTAGCAGGAGGTTGTCTATTACTCGCTGCATTAGCATAGCTTACATTTGGTCTTACTGTGTATAAAGTTTCTTGAACGTGCTTGCGACATATTTTTATTTTAATTGAAATTAGGATAATATTCGCATCCGTTATAGTTAGCTGGGTGATCTACTCCACATAAAGCACATGTAGCTGGTGTGTTTTTCTTCTTTTTACATCTGTTTGTACTGTGCTGTCCTCCACAATTCACACAGACATATATGGTCTATTGCAATATGTTTTTGAATGGCCATATAATTGACATCTCATACATTGGATGATTGCAGTGTTGGTAATTTCTGAATTTTATTAATATCTTGGTTATTGTCTGATGGTCAAGGTCAACAAAGAACATATTTACCGGCCTATTCATGGAAAGTAGTTTTAACTACTTGCCATGAATTTTTTTGTTGACACATTTGCACTTTCTGGTTCGTCATTGCTTGTTGATGACATTCTGTAGTATTGCTGGCTATTTCTGTTATTTATATTGCTGTTGTGTGGCGCATTTTGTTGATTTATATATTGGTTTTAATTGGGCAGAAATATCATATTCGTCGAAGAATTGGTGGTTGGTTGATTTATTTGCATGTTGTACATACCTGGTATTTGTGATGAGATTTGTGGATAAACCTGTATATTGTTGATTTGTGATTGACCCTGTGTGTTGCTTGGAATCTGCATTTTTGGTAACAATTCATGTGGTTTGATGAATACTGGATTGGTAATGGCTGGCTGTTTACACTTTGCATTTGTTAGCTAACTATGTAGTTGTCGAATCCTGGTTCATTCCTGTTGGAAACATTATAAATGTTTTTTTACATATGAGGTGTATTTTACTTCTAATTTTAATTTGTTGTAATTGTCAACAGTATAAGTTAAACACTGTGTCTCTGTTTTATGTTTTATATTTATATTTATATGTATATTAACTATATTGACATATATTTTCTTATCTTTGATTTGTAAAAAATACTTTTGTATTCATTTTTTACAAATAAACCATCTATTTATCAATATAAGCCTTTAGTTTAAGTGTTATTATGATTTTCAATTGTTTAAAACCCAATTCAATAGTTTAAGAAACCCTTTAGTTAGAACATTAAAAATTATTTCACGTAATTGCAATTGATGTCAAATTAATTCGGAATAAAATTTGTATCTTTACAGTTACGGAGATTCTTATTAACGACTTTAACTCTTTATATTCGGCACAAGGCAGGCTCTGCCAAAAAAATTTGACATTAATCGCATCAGTCACCATCATCGGCCGATGCTTGCCCTCTTTATGTATCAACCAATTTAAATCAGAAACAAGTACCGACCATACGTGCCAATTTTTCAAATGCTTATTTCAATTACCGGAACATCAGACGAGTGCCGTCGTGTGTGGTCATTTTTTTATAATAATGCTCTAAAAGGCATTATTATTCTTTCTTATTACACGGAGACTTGTCGGGTTTGAGATATATTTCTCTTGAAAGAAATACGAAATATTGAAACGACCAACTGCTACACGATGGCGGCTTCATGTTATCGTTTTTAGTAACTATGGCAGGCAATTAGCTATTTTGTAAAGGATGCGATAAAAAGTTATTATGGTTTTTAAATGTCACCGGCTAAATACAAAGAAAAATCTTTTTGAATTTTAGTAATATAGATAAAAATAGGTTAACAGTTCGATTATGAAAACGTGAAATTATTACAGTCACAGACACTTCTAATCTTTTATCAATCAATGCGTTTTTACCTTGCTTTAAGCTCTATGCTTCTTCAAGGGTGGGTTTGTTACTTGGGTGCTTATGCTTGTTTGGTTTGAAATGCCAGTTTTCGTTCATATGACTTCGGTTGGACTCCGAAGACTAAGGGCGCCGCCGCTAAAAAAGCTAAAAGTCAAAGAGGGTAGGAGAAGGATAGGAAGGGTGCCGAGAACAAGAAAAAGGCAAGAGGCGGAAATCGTACCTTCCGGAAGAGTTAGCCAAGTATACCAAGCCTGTCACGAAGTACAAGTTCCGTGGAAAAAACGATTCCTTTCAGATTATTGGCCATTGTTTGTTTGTTGGAAAAACGCGTGGAGGATAGCTGTGGCTGTGTCCTCACCTAGGATCAGGTATCATTGTGCAATGAGATTGGGAAACCACAGAAAACCAATCTCCCCCTGTCCTTGTGAATATTTAATCGACTCTTAAGGAGTGTAGTCGGTGCTCACAGTGTGGAAATGTGTTGTGTGTTTTGTGGAGTTTTGTATGTTTATTAATTTGGATTTTATATTTATTATTGTGATATGGGATTAGGTGTTTATTAGTTTGGATTGTGAGCGGGGTTGATATTTGGTTAAGGAATAGGGTTATTGCGCTTCTCTTTTCAGGGAAGACGTTGAATAGGAGCATGGATGTGAAGTGAATGAGGGATTTCATGTCAGAGGATAGATCGTAGGATGGGATTTGTTTCTCTGTGTGTACTGGTTGGGTTTGGTTGCAGTTTGCGGGATGAGCGCTTCTGTGAGGACATCGTGGTGAGAAGGCAGGGTGAGGACCACTACAGTTGGGACATTTTGGAGCTGATATTGTGGGGCAGGCAGTAGACCGATGGCTGAGCCCGTAAAACGGGCAAATTATTGACTTTTCGGAGCATTCTGTGTTCAAATGTCCGCTTTTGCAGCATCTCGAGCAGTATTTGGACCGAACGGGGACGGAGTTGCCTGATCGTGGAATTTCACAGGCTAGCCGTTCACCCTCGATCAAAATACCGCTCGTGAATGCTTCAGCGAACTTGGTTTCAGAGTTAGTGAATACTCTGATGTAGGAGGTGGGTTGATTGGTGGAGCGGGCGATTATTCGAACTACTTTGGTATAGGGAAGTTGTTTTCGGATAGGTTATCCTCGATAAGTTTTTGGGAGAAGGTTTTTGCCACGCCGGCTATGACGAGGTGGAAAATAGATGAATTATTAGGATTGGGTGATGGATTTTGGGACTTAGGTAGACGGGCTGCAATGCGGATTTGGTCGTTTTGGATGATTTTTCGGAGGTTTGCCATGATGTGGGCGATATCAAGGAGTTTTGTTGTTCGAATCGAGGCCGCCTCTTGGGCTGGAAAGACTTTTAGTGAGTCCAATTAGGGATGAGGTTATGTTGTAGGAGGAGGCGATAGAAAGGTCTCTGCTGGCAGATATCAGCAGAGATGTCCTCTATCCTGTAGTTTTTGAATTGAGGTGGTTATTGAGGGGAGTGGGGGATAGTTTGAGGGTTGGGTGAGGTGGTTTGTGAGTGTATGGGGTGTGGTGTTGGTGGTGTGTGTGGTATTGCTATTTCTGGTGTGTGTGAAGGAGTTTGGATTGGAGGGTTGAGGGTTGGGGGGGTTAATCTTTTATGTCAGATTCCTACACCTCGAATTATACTGGCAGATTTTAATGAACATAATTCATTATGCGGCTATAATAAATGACAAAAATGTGAAGAAACATAGAAAACTATCCTAAATAATATCAATTTAAATATACTTAATGACGGCAGGAATACTAGATATAATGCAGCAACAGGAGAGTTTTCAGTAAATGATTTATTAATTTGTAAACCAAACTTGCAACCTATTTTATCGTGGGACGCTTTACCTGATGTAATCACTTTGCATTTTAGTTAACAATCTGAAGTACCATAAGCACAATACACACAAGCATCACCAAATGATCCTTAAATAAAGACAACTGGACACTGTTCTTAACATAGATTTCTTCATGAGCTTTGTATCTTACAGAAATGTTAGACTTAGAGCAAGATATTAACGAGAAAACATCCTTTTTCAATAAAGTCATCATTGGTGCAGGGAATAAATGTATTGGTACAACAGCTCCTCATCCAAAACATTCACCTGTATTGTGGTGGAAAGAGGCGTGCAAATAAGCAATAAGGAAATCTCAATTTGCTTTTAATAGATATAAGCGATATAAAAGTACTGAAAATCATTTGGAATCTAAAAGAATAAGAGCTAAATGTAGATTTATTAATAAAAAAAGCAAGCAAACGTCATGGCAAACCCTTGTTTTAGAAATCAATAGATCTATTCCAATTGATCAAATTAAGAACATGATTAGAAGTATATCTGGAAAAAATTTACATCACTCTATAATCATTAATTTATCTCGGAATGCAATATACCTGAAATAATGACAAATCAATATTGTACCGCTTCTGCTAATGAACGTTATTAATTAGAATTCTTAAATAAGAAAGGATTGAATCAAAATAAAGGAATGTCATTAATATATGACACTTCGTGTCGATAGAATCGTGGTCTAACAATATTGGGCTCCAGTTTTCCACCACAAAAGCAAAAGCTATACATTCTTCACGAAAATGCTCCCAAATAAATTTTTATACAATTTTCCTATAGAATACATAAAAGAAATAAAATTCCTAGGGATGTAACTGGCCTTAAAATTAAGCTGGACAAATCATATATACTCGCTAAGACTATCGTGCCAAGATTTACTAAACATTAGGATATCTTTATCATATAGAACATAAACCACTTTGCAAGGTTACAGCAAACCAAGTCGCTACTCAACTCCTTACGAATGGAAGAACTACTATCCGATATAAAGACCCAAACACTAGGAGAAGATTGGATTCGGAGACAAACCACCTAGGAACTCCTTTTACACTAAAAGAACTCCACGACGGTCTGAACAGGTTAAAAAACGGGAAAGCTGCAGGTGTGGATGATATATGCAGTGAACAAATAAAGCATTTAGGCCAAGGAGCAAAAAACTGGATCTTGCAATTTTATAACACGTGCTGCAAAACCTGCAAAATTCCAAAATCATGGAGGAAATCTAAAGTAATAGCCTTGTTAAAACCAGGAAAGGATCCAGAAGATCCCAGTAGCTACAGACCTATTTCGCTATTGTGTCACTTTTTTAAACTATACGAGAGACTCATACTCGCCAGAATAGAAAAAAATGTCGACAAGCACCTCATCCCACAACAAGGAGAATTCAGACCTGGCAAATCTTTCACCGGTCAAGTCCTCGCATTAACAGCACACATTGAAGAGGGCTTTGAAGAAAAACTTATAATAGGGGCTGCTTTTGTAGATCTGACAGCAGCCTATGACACAGTAAGGCACAAAACATTGCTCCGCAAATTATACGATACTCTCAATGACCACCATCTGGGAAAGGTCGTATATTCCTTACTGCAAAATAGACGTTTTTTCGTTATGCTAGAGGGTAAAGAAAGTAGGTGAAGAGTTCAAAAAAACGGCCTCCCACAAGGAAGTGTTTTAGCACCAATGCTCTTCAATATATACACAAACGACCAACCTACTCCGACCGAAACCAAGTACTTCCTCTATGCTGACGATCTTGCAATATGTGCTCAAGGAAATAGTTTTGAAGAAGTGGAGGAGAAACTTGAAACTGCCTTAAAAACAATGACAGCGTACTACCTGCAGAATTCTCTGAGACCCAATCCCTCTAAAACCCAAGTCTGCGCTTTCCACCTTCGCACAAAGGAAGCCAAGCGAAAACTCCAAATTGTGTGGAATGGTAATACATTAGAACACATAAACCAACCTATATATCTTGGAGTAACTCTGGACCGGTCTCTCACCTACAAACAACATTGCATAAAAACAAGAGGGAAAGTAACAACTAGGAACAGCATACTCAGAAAGCTAACGGGAAGTAAATGGGGCGCACGTCCTGGCGTTTTAAGAACAACGGCACAGGCACTGTGTTTCTCAACTGCTGAATATGCATGCCCCGTTTGGAGCAGATCTGCCCACACCAAACAAGTTGATACTGCGCTAAATGAGACATGCAGAATAGTAACGGAATGCATGAAACCAACGCCACTTTCAAATCTATATAGAGCAGCGGATTTTGCAGAACCCTCAACACGCAGAGGCACTGCAGAACACATAGAGAAAATTAAACAGATCGCGGACGATCGGCATGCCCTATACAAAGCTCTAACACCACGAAAGCGACTAAAATCTAGGAAAAGTTTCCTTGGAACAGTGTAGGATGAACCGCCTGAGTATTTTCCACTTCCCCAGGTTCAATGGACCGGCCAGACCCTAGACTTTAAAACGTGGAAAACCTTGAATAGGATAAGAACGGGGTTACTACAGTAAAATAAAACATGGCAAAATGGGGAAAAATAAACCAAGATGATGTGAACTGTGACTATGGAGAAAACACAGAATATGGAACATCTTCTTACATGCAGAAACTGTCCTCATCGATGTACCCTTGAAGATTTGTGGCTCGCCAACAAAGATGGAACCGACGTAGCCCGATACTGGGCAGAAATTTTATGAATGACATGTCCGGACACGATAAAGTAAGTAAGTTTATCGTATAAAAATTGGGGAGCATATTTTTAAACTCTAATAAATTTATAAAGAGCTTTAAATAGATCAAAACGACTACAGATGTGTTTTGTGTAACTCCGCAAACCAAGCATTGCTCAAAACTTTGGATACTCTTCAGAGTTCAGCCGTTAGACTTGCTCTTGAAGCATATTTCATTTGTCGTGTGGACAAGTCTACTCTGTGAAGCTGAAGAGCCACCCTTACTCCTAAAAAGAAAATACCTAACTCTATCGTATGTATCGAATAAACAATCTAACCCAAAAATCCAGCTCTCTATCATGCTGTTGCTCACAGGTTCCAGGAAGTCTATCAAAAAAGAATAGAGGTCCTGTACCTTTCTATGAACGAGCTAATAGATACTTACTAGATTTTAATATTGAACTACTTAAATATTTCCCTTTATCCTACCTGTGAAATAAATTAATTTTCCTTGGTTTGTTCCCTCTCCGCTTTCTAACCTTAAGCTTATAACATATAACAAGAATAACATGATACCCAGTATTCTTACAGCAGAACTATTTGGTATAATTAAGGCCCTAACCTTTATTCTAGAAAAAAAAATGCCAAATTTCTTATAATATCTGATTCACTTAGTTGTTTGACATAAATATCTCAGATTTATCCCTCTTATCCAACATTACAGGTTGCAAGCTATTGAAAGCTAATCTAAGCCATTCATAAGTGTAGGAAAACGGGGATCAGGGGAAATTTCCTCCGTATTATTTCGCTACATTCAAACTAAATTTGAAATCCTGGGTCCACATCAGAACAGAAAACTCATAGTATGATCTGATAGGTCTATAGACCAGAAAAATGATTGACAAGTGGCAGCTTTGTATCATTAACTTATTTTATTGCGTTATTTCACAGAGGTCAATCAGAAATTTCTAGTCACAGGACAAAGTTTTCTTTCATATGACCGCGATTTCGTCATTATTGAAAGAGTTAAGAAAACGGTAACCCTTCATGATCCTTAAGATGTTGTAAATATGATAAGAAATACAAGATAATCGAATTCATTTGATGTTTGGAAATGAAAGGACAATTTTCGGATATGTCGTCGATTGAACCGCAGATCTATAAACATACCGATATCAAGATTATGGAAGCAATATGGATCCAGTTTACTTCCGACAAACCAACTGCCATTTGTATAAGAACATGCCACAATCCAATGCAGAACTGGATGGTTTATAATATATATAAAGAAATTTAAAGGAAGAGAATCCCAAACTGCCTTATTACCTATGTACAACATAGTTGACCTTATCGATCTATTATTTAACTAATTACCTATTAATGCCACAAAATTGACTGATCTTTTAAAACTTATAGACTACTACCTCCAGATAAAAAAACCTTTTTATCAATGGTTAGATAGTGCAGATCCAAATGTTATGTAGGATAAACAGTTAAATATTGAAAATAAAAAAACTTTTTTGACATTTTTTGTATTGTTTATATGAATAAACTATTTGTTTACTCTTACATTTTAATGTGCATTTATTTTTCTTATGATAATCCTTTAACTGAGTTCTGTTGTAAAGCGTTTCAAGTACATAATTAATATTAGTTAGATTGAATGTAAATCTACTATCACTATATGGGCATGTGTAACGTTTTTAGATTGAAAAATTAAATGAAAAGTTTAATAATGTCTAATAGTATTAATGTAAATTTTAAAAATAAAAAAAATCGATAGCAATATTTAACAATATGTATAACCATCATATTAACATATTATAAAAAATTTTATTGTAACACGGAAAGTTTCTATTGTTTTCTTCACTTCCTGTAAAAAAACGACTTTGCTGTTTGCAACCTTTTTAGAGGAGGGTATTCAAATATATTTTACTAAATCTTAGAATGCCCTAACATATCATTTATAATAAACTTCTTTTCGCGATTTATTGCAATGAATCTATTTCTGTCCAAGATAAAGGCCTTATACCCTTGTTGTTAATTACAGCGTCAAATATCAAGTTAGTCACAAGTTTTCAAAGGGTTCAAGAAGTTTTGTTGTTGGCGAGGGAAGTTTCCTTGCTATGCAAGTGTTGCTATGAAGCACCCTGACCACGAACTCAAAGAGGTCCTTAACAATGATGACGGACAAACTTTGAACGAGTTACTATACTATACAACATATTATTTTGGTAAGTAAAATAGAGAAGCTGACAACTAATTAGGGCTAGGTTTCGAAGAATATTTTAGTCGAGGGTTTTGATCAACATTGCTTTTATATTTGAACCTTATTCGACTGCTGTTGTCAGATAAAAGTAGTAAAATATGCTTAAATTTTAATATAATTTCACTTGTAATTTTATAATACTGCTATATAATAATTACAATAATAATAGATACACAAGTTTTGATTTACACTAACAAGAGCTCAGAAATAGAGCTTGATATAAGAATGGACTTTCTTTAATTGCCTTTTCATATTCTAATATGCATCTTTCTTTGCAGTAAAGAAACCTGTTTAGCCACGAATATTTTTTATCCAATAGCATTGCCCGAATCCTTGTATGCGTCTACTTTCAATCCCACCCCTTATTTAAATTTAAAGATTGAAATTCATAATATTTCATTATACCAATTAAGCAAAAATTCAAGTTGGTGTGGGCAGGCAGAAGTATTTCAAATGCTTTTAGTCTATTAAACTCCATCATTATCAAATAGGTAAAGAAATAATAAATAAGACTTACTCACAATCAATTTAATTTAACTATCAGACGACCGGTTTCGCTTTCTACAATATGCAAAGCATCTTAAGGTCTCGATACAAAAGTTAAATAAATGCTGAAATGATAAAAACCCATATTAGGGTGTTGTCTGATAAAGATAAACAAATTAGATGTTGGAAATTACAATAATTATGCCAATATTACATGTCTGTGATTTTATTTCAAAATGAGTAAGCTGATTTCTTATTGAATTCAGTAATTGTTGTTCCAAGATACTTAAATTCTCTGACACTCTCAAAGTTAAAGTCATCGACGGTGATATTCTGGTCGATATTATCTCTGTTTCGGTTATTGCGGCTGATATACATATATTTAGTTTTGTTTTCATTGATTAGAAGCCCCATCTTCTTTGTTTCCCCCAATGTCTACGGCAATCTCTTATGATTTTTTTTGAAAGTCAAGATCTTACATCGCTGTCCACAGTCAAATCATGCTTACTCTATCAAGTGTCTGTTTAAAATTTGTAAGGATGTGATGAAGCTTAAGTTGCAAGAAATGACGAACTCTATGGATACAGTGAATCACGTTTTGTTCCTTACATACAATAAACAGGTTAACTATGTTATTACCTATTAGTATGTGTCTATATCTATATATCTATATACAAAAAATCGGTTACATAGACGGCTATAAGTACAAAAGATTATGGGGTTGGTATCTCTCCCAGTATTTTTTCATTATCTGTTTTATTTTTATTGTGAATATAATATGGTCTAAATCCGTATTGATAATTATTGCATTTGCGAGTTTAATATATAGATCTTCTTCTTCTTCTTCTTCTTCTTCTTCTTCTTCTGGTTCCTATCCGTTTCGGATGTTGGAAATCATATTGGCAATCATAACCTTGCTCACTGCTGCTCGAAACAGCTCTACCGGGTCCTCGCTTACCGTTTGATCGTAAACACAATCTCTGGTTCCTTCTTCATTTTTCTAGAACTTCCTTGTTCGTGATCCTTGCTGTCCATGATATCCTCAGCATTCTTCTATAAAGCCACATCTTAAATGCTTCAAGTTTTTTAATAGTGGTGTCTGTAAGCGTCCATGCCTCCGTCCCGTACAACAACACAGAGAAAACATAGCATCTCAAATGTCTCATTTTTGTATCAAGGGATATGTTGTGACTTTTGAAGATGGCGCTCATTTTGTTAAAGACCGTTCTTGCCTTTCCTATGCGGCACTTTATTTCCTGTAAATTGCTCCACTGTTCGTTAATAATAGTTCCCAGGGAACAATACTGTTTTACTCGCTCTATCTGCGTCCCATTAATGTATAGATGAGCCCGTTAATATTCTCCTTGCCGATAATCATTTGTTTCGTTTTGTGGGTATTAATATTTAGTCCGTACTGTTGACTGTACTCGTTTATTCTGTCCATTAGCCTCTGAAGTCCCTCTAAACTATCTGCTATTACCATGGTGTCGTCGGCATATCTAACATTGTTTACTCTTTCACCATTTAGAAGGATGCCTTCGTCTATTCCGTAAAGAGCCTCGTAAAAAATTTTCTCTGAGTACATATTAAATATCAACGGCGATAGCATACATCCCTGTCTAACTCCACGTAGTATTTTTATGTGATCTGTTTCTTCTCCGTTAATTTTCATGTATGCGGTCTGATTCCAGTAGAGTTCTGAAATTATTCTAAGGTCTTTGTCATCCAGGTCTGCCTCTTTTAAAATGTTTATCATCTTTTGATGTTGAACTCTGTCAAATGCCTTTTCATAGTTGATTAAGCACGTGTATACGTCGCAGTTAACGTCCCTGCATCTTTGAATCAGTACCTGTACTCCGAAAAGTGCCTCTCTGGTACCCACTGCGTTAATGAAGCCGAACTGTCTGTCCGATATTTGTTCCTCGCACTTCTTATAAATTCTTCCATGGATGACTCTAACAAACAGTTTCAACATATGGCTCATTAGGCTGATTGTTCTATATTCTTCGCACTTTTTAGCCCCTGTTTTTTAGGTATCGCTATGAATTCTGATTCTAGCCATTTATCAGGGATGATTCCTGTATTATATATTTTATTGAAGACAGCCGTGATCCAAATTATTTCTTCTTCTTCCAAGAATTTTAAAAATTCAGCTTTCGATATTATCAGGCCTACAGCTTTCCTGCTTTTCATCCGTTTTATTGCTTCTTCTACCTCGGATTTAAGTATGTCCGGGCCCGTCATCCTCTGTGAAAATGGATGCCTATAATCCGTTCTTTGATCTTAAAAAAGTGTCTCCAAATATATTCTCCATTTGTCTTTCATCTCTTGGGTGTCAATGATTAATTTTCCATTGGTGTCTACGAGTTTCATTTGTGTTCACTTTTTAAAAGTACCCGTTATTTCTTTGACCTTTTTGTGTACATTAAAATTGTCATGCTTGGCTTGTAGTCTTTCTATTTCTGTTACAATTCTCTACAGCTTCTTTTTAGATCTTCTACAAATTATAAATTGCGAACAACTGATTCATTTAATTTAATTTTCATTCTTTCACTTCTTTTTTTATTTCCCTAGTTCAAAACCCTAAGACTCTTCTCTCTGTAGTTGTTTACAAGTTTAGAAGTCTATTGTTATTAGTTTGTGAGATGTATTCATAGTGAAATGTATTCATACCATACGTAGAATGTTTTAGTAGTGGTGTTTGTTTTTCATTCAATATATTATCGATTGATACTTCGACTTTTACACGCAGTTACCAAAAGTGGCATGTTTGTTGTCAAACTAAACCAAGAGGCTTTTGGATAGACATCATTATTTTAAATATTTATTAGAATCTAAATGTCGTCTGTCCCCATCTCCCACGTACTAACGATTACTAAACGATCGTTAGGCGTTAGGCGCTATAAAGATGATCAGATATAACCAAATCCGATTTGTATTTAAATAGGTACAATATTACCAAATAATCTAATGCATTCGAAGCATCAATAAAAAGATATACCTCTTCGGGCGAGGCAAAACTTTTGAAGTTAAAAGTGAATTCCAATAGTTTATCGAGTTAAAAACCAACAGACTCACAAAGGATCGATAAAATGAAATATAATTATGGCAGCTGTAAATCTTCGTCGATTTCCGATACCTGTAGCTGTCAAATGACCGGCTATATTTTACCGGCCGAGTCGAGTTTGACGTTAACGCATGTCATGTGAATAGAATGAGACAAGGTCTTGATGTTTTTAACTTTACTTGTCGATTTCTCGCATTGCGGACGATAAGTGGAATTCTACTGTTATCAAAATACATCAAGATATGCGAAAGGTTATTTTTGTGTTCATGTTCACTATAGCAATTAGTTTAACGCTAGAAGAACAACGCAAGAAGTTCTGTTATTTTATAAAAGTACGTGTGCGTATATATGACTTACACATAATAACATTTTTTTGAAAATAAACAGATAATAAGATAATAGAAAAAAGAAGGGACAGACTTCTTGTTTTAGATGCCTTTTCGTTTCGAATATTAGCAATCATTCTGGCTATATGTATTTTATTGACTGATGCTTTAAGTACATTAGTTGTTGTTGAAATGAGCTGTAATGGGTTCTTGTCGAAGAGACAAACACTTGTCAATTTAATATTTTAATATACAAATAGGGAAGATTTGTACAAAAATATGTTTGTTTCTTTTAATTGCATCATGTACATTACGCCTAAAGTACAACAGAGTAAGGACTCAAACGAGAAGACTTTTGAGAAGAAAAAAGAAACAGTACCTAAAAGCGCGAATACAGCAACCGAGGAAGGAACATAGAACCGGTCAGTCTAGACAGTTTTATAAGGACCTAAAAACAATGAAGGACAATACCCAAGATTTATAAAATACGATGCAGGACAATTGCTCACAGAAGACGAGGAGATAAGCCGCCAATGGAGAAAGTATTTTGAGCAACTCTTAAATACAGAAAAACCCACAACGACATGGCAACAAAGACAGTACCAGTTAGCCGAACCTGAAATACCAGAGCCCACACTATAGTTTATTTTTATGGACGAGAGAGTAATTAGCATAATTTTAACTGGTACCTTCGACCACTCCATGGGCGTGCTCCAGATTAATTGAAAAATTACTTTGAATAATTGTAAAAAATAAATGAATTATTTCAGTGTTATAAAGTGTTATGTGTATGTAAACAAAAGTGACCTCTTTTATCACACACTATATTAGAACTGACTGGCCTACATTAAAAAGGGTTTTTAAAAAATTCACATTTTTTTTTAATTTTTAAAAATTACAAAAGAGAAAAATAGTTTTTAAAAACCGTCTAAGGTATGTTAAATAGATGAATAAAAATATTAATATAAAACTTACAGCTACTTGTTACAAATCCAAATCAGATTCAGAAGATGAACTTTCAGAACCAAGATTTATAATAACTGGCTCGATCATTTAATCAGTAATATTGTCCAGCTTCCACATTTTTTTCCTCTTCTTTAATAGTGTGATTTACTGCCTTTTCCCAGTTTTCAGGTTCTACATTATTTACGGCCTCCAAAAACAACTGTTTAACATCATGAATTTTAAAAGTGGTATTTTTTCTTGAAACTTCACTCTTTATCTGTGCCCATACCAGTTCAATCGGGTTTAATTCACAATGATATGGTGGGGATCTAAGTACTGTCATTCCACGAATTTTGGCAATTTCATCAATTTCGTATTTTTTAAATTTTTCTTTATGAAGGGCACACAACGAAGGGCCCGCGTAGCGCAAGCGGTAGTGTGCTTGCCTCGCATGCCGGTGGTCGTGAGTTCGAATCCTACCGCCGGCAAGAACAACAGGCATTTTTAAAATGTCTATAGGCCCCAGGTCGACTCAGCCTGAATAAAATGAGTACCTTGGGTAAAACCAGGGGTAATAATAGGCGGTTGAAGCGTAGCACTGGCCATGTTACCTTCCTTGTATACCGTAGGCCCTAGATATAGCAGACTACCCTGCTATACTCCCAAAGCCGCGTGCGGTATAAAACGGGAGACTATTATTATTACACAACGAATAAAATTTCTTTCTTATAGATCCGGGATGGTACGTAATATTTTTTGAACTCAGCCAATTCGGCAAGTCTTTTTTTAACTACTTGGTTGTGGGCAGTCCTTCTATAAGTCTGGAGTGATAACTTGCATTATCCATTACTATTACACAGTTCTTAGGAAGAAGATCTATCATTTATTCGAACCATTCTTGAAAGACATCAGCGTTCATGTCTTCATGGTAGTGACCGGTACGAGTTGATTCAAAAGTTAATAAACCACCTTCAACAAAACCGTCTGAACTGCCTATGTGTACTATTATCAGCCTGCGTTCCGTTCCTGATGGTGGGTTTAAACCAGTAGATAAGTTGTTTACAAAAGCGTGCCTTTGACTTGTAACAGTTTCATCCTGCCAAAATTTATTTGGTGTATGACCCTCGTTGATCCATGTTTCATCAAGATAAAATATTTTTCTTTTTTGGTTTCTCATTTCCTTTATGGTTCTTAGAAAATGTCTTCTCCATATGACAATATCGCTTCTTTCTAATAAAAGAGACTTTCTGGGATTCTTTTTCCAGCGGAAGCTTATTTCTTTTAAAAGTTTCCAAAACGTACTTCGACTCATTTCTGGGTAATCATTATCATCTCGAACTGAGACAAGATCTTTATCCAATGTTGGAAATTCTTGTCTAAAGAAGAATTCATGCACTTTCCGTCGAAGTCCTTCTTTAAAATGATATTCTATTTGAAATTTTGGTTTCCCTGGAGCATTACGTGGCGTTTGAAAACTACCACATTTCTCTTCTTTAATAACTTGTGAATCGTAGATTTCCCAACACCAAGTGTACTGCTAACTAACTCAACGGTCTCATCAACACTTTCACATAAACGTTTGTCTGTAAATGATTTAAAACAATTAAATATTAATGTTTTTTCATTAACTGTTAAACGACCAATTTTTCGGCGTTTACACGGCACTTCCAAATTTTCCATAACACTAGTATACACAATAAACTGCACCTTGCAACTGAAGTACCTACTTTTAGTGAACTGTTAAGAATTTTGAATACGCCACTTGGACCTTCCTACAAAATGGAAAAACCCTCTATCACATTTTCTGTGGAATAAGTTTAGAAGGTAATTATCTAGTCAATTACTGTCGTAGATTCCTGGAATTAAAGAATTAAATGTTTGATTGTTGAAACCCTTACTTCGTGGAATGCACTTATTTCAGATAAAATAAAACGTTTTATTTTATCTAAAGAATTAAACTTTATTTTGCAAATAGGTAGGTACTATATATAACCAATAAAATAAACATCTTACATTTCTTGCAAATTCATTAGTACCTGTTAACCTCCATCACTCCGACACTGGCAACCTTATTTAGGGATTAGTAACCCTCACAACTATTGTATTCTATTCTGCTCCAACCTTTATACCTGGTGGTCATACTCAATTTAAAATTGTTGACAAATATCTGTTTTTCATTGAGTCACCCGTATCAACAGTTTAGGGATTTGCATACATAATTTATTGTTTTATTACTCTCTCATACATAAAAATACACTATAGATGAAGTAAAGTCCGCAATTTTGTCCCTAAAAAATGATAAAGCCCCAGACTCAGACGGCATAGAGGCGGATCATCTTATAAAAGAAGTCTGGGAAAGAAAAGAAATACCGAAACACTGCCATGAAAGCCATATAATACCTATCTACAAGAAGGGAGACAAATAAATATGTCGGAACTATAGAGGAATATCGTTAATCAATACAACTTACAAAATTATATGCATAATACTGTCTAGAAAACTAACTCCATATGCAGAGGAAATAATAGGCCTCTCTACCAAAACGAATTCAGACCGGGAAGGTCGACCATAGACCAGATATTCGTCCTACTCCAGGTGTTGGAACTAGGAATTCAACTGCGATGTTCACCAAATCTTCGTGGACTTTAAACAAGCTTACAATTCTGTTAGCAGAGAAACATTGTGAGAGACCATGGTAGAAATGGTATTACCTGGAAAGCTGGTACGATTAGCACAGGTGAGCACAGAGAATGCTTTCGCACGAATCAGAATTGGCAGCGTCACATCGGAGGAATTCCTCATTGACACCGAGCTTATTCTCTCGCCTCCCTGCTATTTAATTTTGCACTGGAACATGCGGTAAGAAAAGCTCAACCACAACTGACAAACGGATTTGCCGCCCAAGGATCAAAAATATTATTGGCGTTTGCAGATGACGTACAATTACACAATCATCCAGAGATGCAAAGGAAGTTTTCACCCTATTCGAAGACGGAGCCAAGGAAGTTGGTCTGAAGGTCAATAAGGACAAGACCAAGTACATGGTACAACTTTGAAGTTGTCATGGCAGGAAACAGGACACCTTACCCAATAATGTACTTAAATAAAAAATACTCCCAATATTAGCAAAAATAAGAGTCTATAGGACAATAATTCATCCCACAATTACGTATGAAAGCAAGACATTTACTCTGAACCAGTGGAAAACGACAAAATTACTGGTACTGGAAAGAAAGACACTGCGGACTATATATGTGCCTTGCAAAGAAGAGATAACAGGAAAATGGAGAAGAAGACACAATGATAAACTCCAGAGAGCAGTATATGGAGATGAAAACATAGTACGCTACATTAAAGCAAACCAAATAAGATGGGCGGGCTACGTGTTAAGATCGAGTGACAAAAGACTCCTGAGCACATTCGGGAAAAGCCCGATTGCAGAAGGTCAGATGAATGACAGAGATATCGACCAGCGTCTTGTGGTGAGCTAATCACAGTGTTTTCTTCTTCCACCTTCTTGAAGAGCCTTATCTCGCTTTTGTATTGGATTTTTAAACTGTCACTCTTTGACATTCTTCAAGTGTTCAAGACCATTTCACATCTTCAAGTGTTTAGTCTCTTTTTAAGTTATTTGAAATTCGGTCTGTTTTACAGCCTTTTCTTTTTTGGACCATCCATTTTCTTGAAGCCGATTTGAACTGTGTTGAAATTTACTTCATGGTCACTTACCCATAGAACGAAGACTTAAATCAAGTAAAAGCTTTATGTTGGTCACTTTGGAATAATCCATTTTAAACATTTACCAGAAAGAACTTAGATTAGCAAATGAAGAGAAGATATTGCTTAATATCTAGAGCCTCCTTCTAGTGGAAGACATCTCACCATTTATTACTTTTTCTATAAATCTTAATAATATCTCATACATATAGGACTAAATATAAATTATCTGCACAAAATAAAGATTATTTTTTTATTTTCTTTAAAGTTACAAAAAGTAGACAACTCATCCCATCCAAAAATTCATTTTGTTCGTCGGTAATATACCCAAACATAATTTTTCACAAACGCTGGTCATAATTTGTCAGTTCATAACAGTTACTTTAGCCCCCAATAAATCATGGAAGAGAGGGTCGAGCGCGAGACTAGCAGGGCTGGGGTAGCGAGGAGGTGGAGCCCCCTTATTTCCTGATAACTTCATGTCACGTTGATGAATGGAAATTTAATGCTAATTTCTCAGCTTAGTTAGCTCCTTTAATAAATAAGGTTACGTTTAATGCGGAAGGGAACAAAGCGAGTGCTTTAGATATTCTAATTTTCCACTTATATTCGCTCATAACTTTGCGAAAACATTCGCAGGGAATACGATGTTTTTGCTTTATCATGGATTAAATAAATAAATGAGTTTTCTTCGAGTTTTATGCGTAGATGGAAGGTAAGATGAAGTGGAACACAGCGAGCTTTAGATATTAAGGAAATGTACCTAACTGACTTTAACAAAGTATGAACAGAATAGTCCAGATGCGAACATTAAGAACCTACAGCAGAAATATATTATTTGTTAACAAACAAAAAGGAAATTTTAGTGAAATCTCAGTTAAAATATTTATTCTTACTGTTTTCTTTGAAACATTGTTTACCACTCTTTCTATTATTTCTACAATATGGTATTTCTTCTGTATATTATTACTTTTAGTTATGTTGTGTTACTATTAACAAATTTCACAACTGTTCACAACAATTACACAGATAATGATTATTATTGCAATATCACTTATTATAACAGAGAAGTTATAAAATTGAACATTGAGAGTGCCAAACCATAACGTTGTAAGTACCAGTCGAGCTGAAATTCTTTTTATATGATTAAACCGTTGTATGTGCCGACCTTGTTGAGCAATATTTCCTGGAACTGGAAACAGCGGCGAAACAGGTCGGTCTAGTCATCAACGAAGACAAAACCAAGTACATGTTGGTTACAAAGAATCCGATAGCAAATAAGGAACGAGAAACAGTTTTTGGAAGTCATACCTTTGGACAACTTTACATACCTTGGGTCGCCATTGACTGCTACCAATAAAACAAGCGAAGAAATCAAAAGACGAATAAATCTTACAAATAGGGCATACTATGGACTCCAAAAGCATTTCCACTCAAGAAACATTCAAAGAAAAACTAAAATTATTATATACAAAACATTGCTGAGGCCGGTCCTCATATATGGAGCAGAAACATGGACTCTAACGCAGAAGGATGAAAGACTTTTGGGAATATTTGAGCGTAAAATACTAGAGCAAAATATTGGAGCTGTAAACGACCAAGGGCAGTGGCGCAGAAGATATAATTTTGAATTGTATCAGCTCTTTGATGAGCCAGATGTCATAACGTTTATTAAAACACAGCGACTTAGATGGGCTGGACACATAATACGAATGCCAGAAAATACCATTGGTGAAAAGCTAACCACAGGAACACCTGTAGGAAAAAGAAGCAAAGGGCGACCGCGAATTAGGTGGTTAGATGGAGTAGAAACCGACTTACGGATATTAAAAATCAGATGGCAACATGTTGCCAAAAATCGAACAGAATGGCGACGAATCTTAGAGCAGGCCAAGATCCACAGAGGATTGTCGAGCCAAAGATGATGATGATGTGCCGACCTTTACTTGCACTCTTGAAGCCAAAGCTCCCAATCTTGGCTCACTCTTGAAGCCAAGATCCCCCACCTTAAGTACTAAGTAAGAGAAAAACATAACGTTGTAAGGGCATTATCATTTGCAACCACAGTTGCTACAATCAATGTACGGAAAATGGCAGACGAATTACTTGAGTATATAACTGTAGCGACAAAAAAATTTTTTTAAATCGATTGAAATAAAAAGAACTATTAGAAAAAGCGGTAAAATAGAGGACTTAAGTATATAAATATCAAAAATAAAGATGTAGGTGAAAGAAGTGCGCAAAAGGAGGTAAATTCTCATGAAAAAATTTTTCTTATGATATTAAACTACTAAAGATAGTTTCTGCTATATGTTTTGCTTAAAGTATTTTTTATTTAAATCATGAATGTGTTGCCTGTGTACGTCCTTTTCAAATAGGTAAAAAGAAATAAGATTAGACTTACTCACAATCAATCTAGACTTACAACCAAAACTGCCGATTTCGCATACTACAATTTGCTGTGCATCTTCAGGTTTATTGGTACCAGGTAAATTAAATGATGCCGGTACAAGAACTATTCGTTAGTGATTTATAAAAACATAGTTCAAACCATCCTGGATTGCTGGTGATGGGTGATCTTCGGTTTTATTGTCACCGTTTGACAATTATCGGGTAAGTTCTTGAGGGGAGAAATATTAACAAATAAAATAGGAAGTAGGTATTGTGTAATTGTTTGTTAAAAGAAAGTGATGTTTTATGTAACTTAAGTTATTTAAAAACCCCCTCTGTGGCTCGGTGGTAAGAGCGCCTACCTTTGAACCCACGTAAGGTCGTGAGTTCGAATCTCACCTGGGTGGAGAAATTTTCGTTTATTAACAATTAATAGATGAAAATAATTTCGATCCTCGGTACGATCGGTACTCACCGGAGGGACCGCAGACGTTCGGATACAATTAGCGTCTCTAAGCAAAGACAATGACGTTGACTTTGCTAAGTATCAAGACAATTACTCTACACACACACTACACTCTACACTAGGTATCTGACTGTAAAAATTCAGTGTACCATGCCAATGACCATTAGTTGTCGACGCATTAAACTCAATAAAAAAAAATATTTAAAAGTTATTTACATTTATTCCGTAGGTATATTTTAGAAATGTGTGTTAATTTATTGAATTATTTATTAAAAGAAAAAATTGTGCAAACCTGAAAGTATATAACCACTTTAATTAAAAAGAACGTTATTAAATTAAAATGTTGACAAAAGTTAGAGCAAAATGTGATTAATTGTGGTAATTATTATAACTATTAATAATGTAAAACAACTACAAATTTAAAACATATAAGGGGTTTTGACCCATAAATTTTGGTGGCTACTAGCATGTACAACCGTAAGTATTAACCACATTTTGCTCTAACCTTTGTCAACATTTTAATTTAACGTTCTTTTTAATTAAAGTGGTTATATACTTTCAGGTTTGCACTGATGATGGATTTATCAATCCGAAAACGTTCTGCAATGTGTTTGTGATAGCCCGTTTGGGGCAGTTTTTATATACCTTTTATAAAGGATTTTAAACAATTTTTTGTGATATACGGTATACAGCCAGCTACAGGAACTTAGTTTCCTAGTGGAATTTTATTTATTAAAAGGATAGTTATATGACAATAAATGAAGCTAGATGTATAATTTGTGGGTGTGCAATTACTCCAACTTGTAATTATTAAATTTTAATAAATTGAATTTGGTTTCTGATTTGGCAGAAAATTTTGATGTCAAATATACTAAAATTAAAACAATAAGGACAATCAAAGACACTTACTCACAAACAGAACACAATCAAAAAGGCAAAACAGACATTAATTTAAAACGGGGGCACTTAGTGGCTCTACATCACTTATTAGAAGAGGAACACGCAGAGAGAGCAGTTCCTCTCCTAATAAATGATGTAGTGCTATACCTAGCATGACCACTGGAAATAAAATTCTAGGCGAATATCACTACTAAAATCGCTAAGAAAAGTACTAGAAAAATTCATGTACAAAAGACTTCTCGAAGAACATGCATAAATCATACAAGAAGACCAAATTTTGATTCAAAAAGGAGGACAAAATTGCGAAATTCGATTAACAAGAGATGTTATTGACACAAAAATCCATTACAATAGAAATCAAACAACAATAAGCTACATCGAAAAAGCATACGACAATCAAAAATAGTTTAAAAACTAATAAAGGCCCCTATATCCCTAAATCTTTGAAGATTCGTAGACAAGCCTGTTTCATGCACTGCTTATAATTTTATAAGAAGAGTAAAAAAGAAAGAAAAAAAAAGTAGATAAACACGGGTACTAGAATTCAATATAGCTTTTTGTGTACGTCTTTTTTATAGAATACTAGGAAGTCACTGCTTCGAATAAAGACGGGGAAGTTTAAAAATGAAGAAATAAGTGGGTCAGAGAACCCCACAGACTTCAATAGTTTCAAAAGAGGAAAACCTAAATCACAAGGTTTTTAAAGTCTCTTCTTCTTTGTGTGCCGTGCTTGTATTCAAGCGTTGACTATCGTCATATTGACAAGCTCATGAAATGATTCTCGGTAGATGAAACAGTTCCTCGACCGTTCGACCGGTCCATTGTCTAATGTTACGCAGCCAGGACAGTTGTTTTCTTCCGACCCAACGTTTTATTTCGATTTTGCCATGAATGATTAACCGGAATTAGCGATATTTAGGTCCTCTCATTATATGACCGAAGTATTGGACCTTTCTCATTTTTATGATGTTGATCTATGCTAGCTCTTTGTGCACGGTCTCTAGCACACGTTTGTTGAATATGTGTGCTGTTCACGGGATCCTGAGCATGCGACGGTAACACCATAACTCAAACGCTTCTAACTTGTTAAGATTTATTATTTTTGTTGTTCAGGTTTCACATCCATAGAACAAAGTGGACCAGACGTAGCACTTCAATACTCTTAGACGTGTGGTCAACGACAGACTTCTACTATATAATACAGAACGCCAGTTAATAAAGTTTTTCCGTGCGAGTTTCATTCTGGTCAAAATATCCTCGTCACTTTCAACACTGCAGTCAATCCAGCTACCCAGACATCTAAAGTGTTCCACCCTTTCCAGGATTTTGTTATCTAATCTTAGTACTGAGTCCTCGATATTAATTTTTCCGACCACCATCAATTTTGTTTTTTTTTGCGTTGATTGTTAAGCCCTTTTCAGTGCATTCGTTGTTTACAGCATTCAACAGGGTTTGAATATCTTCTAGACTCTCTGCCATTATTGCTGTGTCATCGGCGTATCTAATGTTATTAATAATTTCACCACCGATCTTAACACCTTCGCGGCGATTATTTAACGCTATTTCAAAAACTGGTTCAGTGTAGGCATTAAACAACATCGGTGACATAACACATCCCTGTCTGACACCACGCTTAATAGAAACTTTAGCTAAAACCTCTTGATCTACCTTAACATAAGCGGTCTGATTGTAGAAAAGATTTTTGAGCAATCTAATGTCATACTTGTCCAGAACAACTGAGTCTAAGCATTGAAATAATAATGTATGTGGTACTCTATCAAAGGCTTTTTCGAAATCTATAAAACATACGTAAATATTTTTCCTAAACTCAATGCTCTTTTGTAAGAGTTATTCGCGTGCAAAAAAGAGCTTCTCGAGTACCCATACCGTTTCGGACACCAAACTGCTCATCACCAGTTATCCCCTCACAAAGTTTATATATGCGACAATGCTATATTTTCATAAAAATTTTGAGCGTGTGACTCATTAAACTGATAAGTCGATAGTCGCTACACTGTCTGGCATTCTTTTTCTTGGGAATAGTTATAAATATCGATTCTAACCAGTTGTCTGGTAATTTGCCGCTGCTGTATAACTTATTAAAGAAGGATGTGATAATCGCAACACTCTCATTATCTAATAGTTTTAACAATTTTGGAGGTATTTCGTCAGGACCAGAAGCTCACCATCGTTTTGCTTGGTCGATAGCCTTCTGAACTTCTGAGATTAGAATCGGTGGGCCTGTACCTCGGTTAGATGTTATTTCTTGGTAGATTCTTTGATCATCGATAAATACGTCTGTAATGTAATTTTCCTATTCGGTACAGCACTCTTTAATATCACTTAAAATTCTACTACCAGAGTAAAATATTTTGCCCATAAGTTCTGCTTTTTCCTGTTAATTCTTTTAGTTTTTTATGCAAATGGAAGCCGTGTTGTTGCTCCAGTTTCCCAATTTCTAAACAGGATTTTTGTAGCCATCGGTCTTTTGCTACTTTAATTCTTTTTCGGATTTCCTTATGTATTTCATTGTATTTTTCTCTTTTTATGGATTTATACTGCCTCCGAACGTCGATTTTTAAAGTAACTTAACCTTAAATATAAAACAATTTAAACGTTTTTTTAAAGAAAAATATCTCGTTTTTTGTTAAATCATGCTAAGCCAGGCAATGACGAGAATTTATACTTAAAAAACTAAAATAATTTCCTTTTTTTAGTTTTTTTACTTTTGTATTTGTCCTTTCATGCATGTAGATTAGTAAAAAAGCTTTCTGCTGAAAGAGCTGTTTTACTAACCTTTATTATATTAGCCATTATATTACACGGTTCGTTATATCGACCCCTTTGGGGGTATTTTTATTTGATAAACATAAAAAAGAAGCTACAGACAATCCCAAAAGGTCTCACTCAGTATGGTCCCAGTTCGTTAAGCATTATTAACACTTTAGAAATTTAAGCGCCATGGTTAACCGTAAAGTAACGGCAAATACCAAAAAATATTTAACAATAAAAAATCAGGTAAACTAACGGTACTTAAAAAATAGTCATCAAATCTTGAAGTCAAGACGTTTAAATTTATGTATTTTTTATAACAAAAGGCATTTCTATCCTTTTTTGCTAATTTAGGATATTTGCTATGCCATAAAAAGTATCTGAGTGAGATAATTCTGACAAATTTTATCTATATTTGATTTTTACGGCTTTAAACCACGAAGTATAAGTTATATTCCATATTTTCAATAAAAGTATGGTTGTTTACTTAATATATACGTAAATATGAGTATTTTATGGTTTATTTGTGGTTAGTGGTAGAAAATCAGCCATGAATGGCGCCAGTATACAAAGGATGCAGAATTTAATGACCGTCCTCTTTTGATTTACATAGAAAGGGTAGTGTGAAAAATATTATGCGAATTTAAATAAATAAACAAATTATTACCTTCCAGTATTTCCTAAAAACCTTAGATGCCAAAAAATGTCACTTTAAAATTTCTCTATTAGCTGTTAGGCTAACATGCGGAAATCATGGAATCAGTTCTTTTATATAGAATCACAAGAATATTCTATGAATCTTGCAGATATTGCAGAGAATTTAAACAAAAGCATGAAATGTTCAGCTCAGCCATAACTAAGCTAAGAACAAGAGTTTAATATTGTATTAATTTATTTTCTACGATATCCACTTTTCTAGAGCAACCTTGATCCCGTTATAGGAATTACTCGTGAAACTATAGCCACTGTTCACTTTTCGACATCTATAATGTAGCATTTGTTAATTTCTTGGCATATATTAAAATCCCTCATATATGTTATAACACCAAATAATAATTTCAGTGTTTCCTATCGTTCAAGTTAAAATCCAAATAGTATTTCGTTCTTTTTACGTCGCCGAAGTTTATTTTATTTTTATTTATTTAAATAGATGGCTTTGGTAAAGACCAATTAGCCAGTCAAAGTTGATATAAAGTTTATTTATATTTCACAGATGCGTATTTTCTCATGATTCTTTTAATCTAAAGCCACTTTTAGAATATTCTGCGTTTCAAATAAATTTTCCGGTTATGTTTTATTTATACTATAAGTTGGGAAGCAAATGATTTTAAAGAATTACAGCATTCTCACTGAAGTCGCTGTCAGGTGCAGTGGCTTCAGTGTGGATCTAAATTTTATGTCAAATTTGAAATGTTCCTCGTTTTTCATCCCTGTTCATGAAAAATATATAATGTATAGTAGCAGTTCAGCTAATAGTTACAGTTTTAAGTCAGGTTTGGAAGAATCGTTGTTTTCATCCTCGTTTTGTTTCTTCCTGGTTGTCATCTTAGGCTTTTTGGCAGTTCGAAGATGAATTTGTTCCTGTGTTCGTTACACAGAGAGTGTAAGCCCAGTGCTACTCACGGAAATTTCAATGAAGCCCAGTTCTACCCTTAGAAATTCCAGTGAAGTCTAGTTTCCACCCACAGAATCTTTGTGTAAAACCCCAGTGCAATCCAGGTAACTGTTTTGTGTTAAAATTTAAAGTAAAGATAGACATCTTTTTAATACTAATAATTTGCTTTCACAACAAAAGGAATTTGTAATAATTAATGTTGTACTACCTTATCATATTTGACATTAGTTTACTTTGTTTTTTTTAAGAAGGTTAACCTTCATGAGTAACAATTTTTTGTAAGTTTTGTAGCATCTCTCACTTGTAAACAGAGCTTGTAAACGAATAGGATATATGTAAGTTATTCTTTTTATTAGTTTGGTATAAATCCTTGTAACTATTTATGTCGCAAGTAGTTTTGTATTGTCTATTTTTGTAGCTGTTTGTGGTGAGCTAACAATAAATGTTTAGTTTTTTTTAAACCATTTTGTTTATACCTCTTAACTAACTCTCTAACCCCTTTTTTAAGTTTCATTTAAAAGATATATTTTTTATTTCTAATAATTATTTTAATAGTTACAACTATTGTTGTTGTAGTCGTTTTAATTTTTCACCTCGAAGCAGCATCCATTTTAAATTGCTACGGGTCTTTCTTGTGTTTTTTTTATCCATTTGTCCAGGAGACTTATGTAGGTACCCCTTTGTTTTATTTTTTGTAGTTACCCAAATCCTGCAGTTCGCATAAATATCGTTTATTTTGATTGCCCTATCTCCACTTCAGTAACTTTTGTCTCCAATTTTTTAACCCCCATAATATTACCCTATGTGATAGGCAAAATTTTTGTACAAAAGTACAATAAAAACATAAAAGTTTTCTAAGAGGTGATAAATGTAAGACTTTACAGTGTATCTATAATATAATGGTAAAGGATTAGAGTGCTATAGGATGTGCAAGGATTCATCTTACGCTTCCCTTATTATTCTACTGAGATCAAGTCTGCCTCACCAATAACTAATGTCAGTACTCTGCTGTCCAGCAATTTTTTGCGACCTGTTTAGATCTTGAATTTTCTCCATTAACATGACTTTTAAGGGATTATTGTTGCCCCTTTTGGAAAATGGACACAACAAAAGATTTTTAGAGACTTTTACAAAAATTAGTTATTAATTGAGTAAAAATAAAACGACTTGTGAACTAACTGAATAGGTACTTAACTTACGAACGTGCTGTATTCTACTTATATACGAAACAAATGATTATCTACAAGTTGTTACAACGCTAATAGAAAAATGCACAGAGCATAAGCATTGGTTAGGCATAAAACCATGGTTATCAGTAAGAGGGGTAAATTCATAACAAGGATTCTTCTTAGGGTGCGATCGGCATTCTTTACTTGCTCAAGTATTGGTGCTGGTATTTCGATATCTGCAGGATGAAACGTAATATCTGTTTACTCCGTTTAACTTTCAATATTTAGTAAATTCGAAACGTATTCCTTCCATCGTTCGAGGATGTCCGTTTCTATCATTATAAGTTAACCTGCTCCATTTCTCATGGGCTGTGTTACTTCAACACTTGCACCTTGTCTGACTGACTTCACTTCGCTAAAGAATTTCCTTATTTGATTCCTCTCGCCACTTCTGTCCATTTCCCGGATGTGCTGTTCTAGGTAGCTCCTCTTTTAAGATCTGAATAGTCGCCTTGTTTATGCTTTTGTTCTGTTAAAATCTGCTTTGTTCTCATCTGTGGGGTCTTATAGCAATTTCAATCTGTTTTTAGTTTTGTTATGGAATACTATGCGTTTATTTCTTCTCCGGACTAACTCTTTGTTTTGGAATTAAACAGAATATATTGACATGTATAAATTTATTATATTAGAGGATGAAAATTACACTGCCTGTTATTTCTTAAAACTATGAATTTATAAGTTCTGTTATCTACAATTATTTAACGATGTTTCTGGATGGATTTGAGTACAAGAGATTGGACTCAAATATTAATATTAAAATAGCAAATACGGATAGCTTATCGAACAAAGAAATAAGAGAAATAAATTATTATTATTCCATAGATACGAAGTATTAGGCGAATAAACTAGCGAAACTTATTTATTCTAAATAGGAAAATATTTATGAAGAGTATTGATTCTGATTTCTAACAGCAAATAATTATTAGTGATTATACATGAGAACTTTTCATAATTGTAAATAACATATACCAGGTGACTAAAAACTATATAGAAATACATAGATACTTTAATTATCTTACATGTGAGTAGGTAGGTACATTACACCTCCTTTTGTAAGAATGAAAATAATTGTAAAATGAATTTTCATTTAAATGGTATAAAACATTTGTATACATTATTATTTTATTTTAACACATTTAAATAGTTTCTTTTAGTCTCGATAGTCTTTCACTTCGTCTTATCGGTGTAGTCTCTGTGAAACTAGTCTCTTCACACTTTTTGGATTCACTATAATTATTGTCTTTATTATGTTTACAATCTATACTTAAATCTGTCTCATGTACATGTTTTCGTTTACTTTGACATATATTTAGTGTTAAACAATTTGTAATTTGTTGACAACTATGTGACGGATTTCTACGAAATCGTCGGTAAAAATATTTAATTATCCTGTATAAAATATAAAGTAACATACATTTTATCAAAAATAAGATTGCATAAGTGAAATAAGAACTATTTTTTATTGTGTCTGAAAAATTAATATTTGTTTCTGAGGTCATTTTCTCTAAATTATCTAGTTTATGGCTTGCTAAATTTAATGCATCTCGATCGAGATTATTTAATTGTAAGGGAACAAGGTGTAATTTGGATTCATTATTTATCTTAATATCATCACAACAGACTTCTGGAAGGGATAAATCTGGAATGATAGACTGAAAATTACTTTCTTTTGGATTTGAGACAGATATCAAAATAGTTGATCCGGTGTAAGTTTTGCAATTATTCGAAGTAGAAAAAATACCTGTGTTTGAAAGAACAATAGATATTGGCGTACTAGTCTGACAGCTTAAAGTTAAATCTGTTGGTTTGGGTAAAACATATATCCAAGAATTTGGTTTGTTTAATTTATGCCAAATTTCATATTCTGTTTGAATTATACGAGTATCGCAACTAGATGGTATGTTTGTTATTGAAGTTAACAATTCAGTTTCACAAATTGGATTAGTGTGTGTAAATCGGAAAGTATCAGGATTTTTGCAAATAAGTTTTTTTTCATCTAATGAATAACAGTCTTCTAATGTATCAATAGTAACATAAATGTTTCTATTTTCTGAAAGAACAAGATATTTGACAGATGGAAGAATAAAGGTAAGTCTCTTTAATGTTGGATGAATTATAGGAAGAGATATTAGTTTAAAAAGAGAATAAGGAGTATTACTAACCAAAGGTATACTAACCGTAATTAAAATCTTGTTATCAAAATATATATATTTAAGTAAAATAATATCGAAATATTTATGAGCATAATCGATAGTCAATGGAAATGGATAAGTCGATGTACTAGGTAAATGCGTTACCGTTTTTAGATAATTCTTGAATTAGTTGCTCAGGTGTTATAACAGAAGGATGAAGGTTATTATTTCTTGCAAATAGAATAACGTTTATTAAAGTAGAATATTCTTGTTGTAATTCTGTTATAAAGAAAGTTAGTAAAGTAAAAATGTTCTTCAATTTTTTGTTTTAAATCTAAATTAAAATATTTATTATTCATTTTATCTGTGTAATTGGTAATTGATTCAAAATTTTTATCAAAAATCACTTTGTTTCGGTCTAGATTTGTAATAGAGTTATTAAAATTTGCAATCGTGGCTTTTACTACATGAATTTGTTGTTTTAGTAAATCAAGAAGATGATTTTCGTTACTTTCAGCTTTGTTAATAGCATTATTGAAATTTTCAGCATCATCACTGTCTAAGGTACCGAATAAGGTCCTGAAAACAGATCCAATTGCATTAAATAGAGCGCGTTTTGGTCTAAAATGTTCATGCAGAATTATGTTTTTTAAAGTTTGTTCATCTTGAAAGAGTCTAGGTATGATTTGTCCTAAGAGTTTTAGTGAAGTATCACATAATCGTAATTCAATAAGAACTGGTTTGTTTTGACACAGTCTTAATGTTTTTTGATAGGTGAGATCTACAAAATTTAATTTGTCTGTAAAAGGTTGTAAAGGAATATGACTTAATATGTTCCAATGAGTTTCAATAAATTGAACATTTTTTATGTGTTCGTAATAGATTCCAGGTGATTTGTTGATAGGAGTATTGGTATATTTCTTGTGAATTTGTTCACTATTTGTCAGCCATATTATTGCATACCTGAAACAAAAGCATGTTTCAATCTATTCATGTGAACTTTTATTGGTTTTTTATTTACTAAAATTGTGCAATTGACAGGAGAATTTATCTCTAGAATTTTATAAGGTCCATTATAATTTTTGTGTAAGTTTTTTGGTTTGACCCTTCTTTGTTTGCTCATTTTGGAGATATACTAATTGTCCTTCTAAGAAAACGGTGTCATTAATCTTTTGGTCATAATATTTTTTACTGATTACTTTAGATTCTAATAGATTCGTTTTTGCTAACTCATGAGATTTTCTAAGTTTAAGTGTTAAATTATCTAAATAATCTTCATATGTATATTTGAGTTCTACTGGTCGTATTATACTGCTAGGTAGATTAGGTGTATATCCAAATATTAGTTCATATGGTGTGAATTTGGTTGAAGTATGATTAGTTGTATTATATGAAAACATAGCAAAATCTAGCCATTCGTCCCAATCGGATTGATCAGCTTTAATATAATGTTTAAGGTAGTCTGCTAAAGTAGCGTGACTCCTTTCTAATGCAGCATTTGATTCTGGATGATAAGCAGTACAATTTATATGTCTGATTTTAAAAAGCTTGGCGATTTGAGAAAATAATTTGGAAGTAAAATCTCGGCCTTGATCAGTAACTATTATATCGGGTTTTCCAAACTTGCAAATAAATCCACGAACCAGATTTTCAGCGATAGTCTTGGTTTCATGATTCGGAATTGCATAAGCTTGAGAAAATTTTGTTAAGTCATCTTGTAATGTTAATATGAACTTATTACCTGACTCGGTTAAAGGTAAAGGACCTACTATATCTAAAAATATTTTTTCTAATGGGATTTGAGCTTGTTGTTGTTATCTCCATGGGCTTTACGAATTTTTTTCTAACGAGTTTATTTTTCTGACAAGATTCACAGGTTTTTATAAAGTTTTTAATATCATTTTTCATATTATTCCATTTGAAATGTTTTTTTATACGATTGTATGTCCGATGAAAACCAGAGTGTCCAGCCGTAGGACTAGTGTGATTCTCTTGTAATATTGTAGTTATTTCCTCAGGTTCAGGATTTGTTAGTATATCATGATAAATGATAATAGATATATCAGTTTTTCTAAAAATAAATCTAATCATAGATCTAATTTTTCCCCAACTTAATTTATCGTAGCTAAAAGTTATTCTGGGTAGGCAAATTTTTAATATTTTATCGTTTAATAACCAGTCTCTTAATTTTATTAGGGAATTAAATATATCTTCATAAGAGGTATTATCCCAATAATTATTTTTTATAAATATGTAATAAAAGTTTTTATTTTGATCAGAAATATATATAATGTCATTTAGTCTTGGATTTTTGGCTTTCAATTTTTCTATATGACTGAATTGTTTATTTATTTGTTTCTGAACGATCTCATTAAAATTTAAATCTACGGAAACAAACAATGCTAAATTTTGTGAAAATGATGTAATCTTTTCATTTGTTTCTTTTATATTATCATTTGTTATTAATATAGTTTCGGATTTAGATAAGAACTGTGAATAAGTGTCATTATTTTCTTTACTCATTTTGTTTATTTGTAAGGTGATTGTTGCCGGTTTTTGTTTTCTTCGCAAATATTTGTTTCAGATATGGTTAAAGGAGGACGACTTAAACAATCAGCATTTTGATTTAATTTACCTGGTTTATAAATAATTTCATAGCTATATTCTTCTAATGCTAATCTCCACCTAACGAGTCTTGATCCGGGATCTTTTACATTAAATAGCCATGTGAGTGGTTTATGATCCGTATAAATGAAAAATTTATTTCCGTACAAATATGGTCTAAAGTGTTTAACACTCCATACAATTGCAAGTAATTCTTTTTCTGTTGTGCTATAGTTTGATTCCGCTTTGTTCAAGGTACGACTAGCATAAGCAATAGGTAAATCATCTGGTACTTTACCTTGAGAAAGTATGGACCCTATTGCATAATTACTAGCATCCGTTGTTAAGACAAAGGGTTTGGTAAAATCTGGATACTGAAGTATTGGTTCTGAACAAAGTATTGATTTCAGGTTCTCAAATGACTGTTGTTGAATGCTTGTCCAATTAAATTCAACATTTTTCCTCAGCAGTTTTGTTAAAGGTTGTGTTAAAGCACTGAAATTTTTTATAAAGCGTCTATAATAACCAGTGAGACCCAAAAAGCTCTTAATATCTTTTTGTGTTCTGGGTATAGGAAAATCTGTAACAGCACATACCTTTTTTTCGTCCGGTTTGACACCAAATTCAGTTATTAAATGTCCTAAATACATTACTTCGCGACGAAAAAATTCGCACTTATCTGGTTGTATTTTAAGTTGAATGTAGACAATTTTTCGAATACTTCTTTTAATCTTTTATTATGATTTTCTAATGTATCGGCATGAATGACTATATCGTCGAGATAGACAAAACATCTGTAATTTTGTATTCCTGAGAGGACAGTATTCATTAGCCTTTGAAAAATACTGGGAGCATTTTTTAATCCAAATGGCATTCGTGAATATTGATAATGTCCAGACGGAGTTGAGAAAGCAGTCTTTGGAGAATCCTCAGGATCCATTTTGATCTGGTGAAATCCTGATGTTAAATCTATTGTTGAAAAATATTTTGAATGACCCAATTGGTCTAATATATCGACTATATTCGGAAGTGGAAATGAATCTCCTATAGTAATATCATTTAGTCGTCGATAGTCTATAACAATTCGCCATTTCTTCTTTGCTGAAGCATCGGCCTTTTTTGGCACAACCCAAAGGGCGAATTCCATGGCGAAGTTGATTCTTCGATAATACCTTGATCTAGCATACCTTTTATTTGAGTTTCGACTTCATGTTTGTGTACTTCAGGATACCTGTATGATTTAGTGCTAATAGGTACATTAGAATTTAAAGGAATTTTGCAAGTTATGGCATTTGTACTGGTAAGTTGATCTCCTTCCAGATAAAAGATATGATTGTACTCCTTGCAAATAGAAATTAAAGATGATTTTTCTTCACTATTTAAATGATCTGTTCTCAAGGCATTTTTTAATTTAGCAATTCTGTTAGAATTCGTATTATCTTTATAAGAAGACATTTTTCGTATATTTGCATTGTTTTGTAAATTTGGAATTTTTTCTATTGCTACTTGAATATCGTTTAATTCAACATCCGTTTCAGTAGTGTTTACGATTGAGGTTAAAAAGAAATCATTTTTTACTTTAACAACACTAGGACATAAAAATACACCTTTAAAGATTTCGCGTTCGGGACATAATCCTTCGCTTAATTCATTATTTATTACTTTAATTTGAACAATTGTTTCAGTTCTTGCGGATAGAATAGTTTTATTACTTCTTGAGTTAGAATTAGAGTTTTGATTTAGTATAAGATCGTCTGAACAGGATTTTTCTTCTGAACAAGATTTTGATTTATGATTTCGTGAAGAGTTACAAGTTTTATTTGTGCATATCTCAGTGGATTTTACACATTTTGGACTTGAATTTTCTTGGATTTAGAGTTAGATTTAGATTGAATTGGATTGGATAGTAGTTCTTCACTACTTAAGGTTATTTGGATATCATTGGTTTCTAAATAAGAATGATCCTCTATGGATTTAGCATCATAAGGAAATATTTCATCGATATTAGAACTTGTCTCGATATTTTGATCTCTCAGAAATTCGTCATTGTCATTGTTTAATGAAATTTTATATATTCAATTGGAATAGAACAATTTTTAAAGTTTAATTTATTTTCTTTATAATCAATTTGGCATTTATTTATTTCAAAAAAATCGCTACCTAATATACCGTCGAAATGAAGAGGAAAATCGTCTTCTACGACATAGAAAACATGAGTTTGGACAAAATCTTTTATCTTGAAATTTACGTTACAACTACATATAGTTTTATTTGGATTAAGACATTTTTATCAATGCCTCGTAGAGTAATAGACTTAGAATAAATTTTTGGAATGTTTAGTATTTTTGAATATTTAATTAAAGAAATATCTGCGCCTGTATCGATTAGAAACTTGCAAGAGGATGGATTAGAATTATTTACTAAGGGTAAATCTACATAGGAAGTGACTGAGAAGTTGATGGTTGTGATACGGCCTGAACTGAACGAACTCCTCGAGAATCGACCGTTGGTTGTCGAGGATTCTGGAAGTTTAAAGAATTTGTTGGATTTTTGTTTTTATTGTTAAATTCGCGTTTTCTACATTCTTCTATAACGTGACCTGGTTTTTTGCAGTATCTGCAAAAACGTTGGGAAGTGTTGGTATTTTCTTTTCTTAAGTTTGGAGGAAAATCAGAATTGGAATTTGAATTTGAAGGTTTATAATTTTGATTTTGAGAATTTGACCTTTGAAGATTTGAATTAGGATATTTTGGGTTTTGAAAACTAGAATTTTGAAGATGTCTAACATTTCTATCTGAATTGTTTTTATATCGACAGTTATTTGAGGAATGGTTATTTCGTTTGCAAATATTACAGAATGGTCTGAAAATTTCTTGTCTTGATAACTGTTCTTGTTCTTCGGCAATTGCTATAGCAACAGCTCTTTCTAAGGAATCTGGATTTCGGGCTTTGATTAAAATAGAGAGGTCTTTGTTTAATCCTCTAATAAAGACATTTAGTGCTTGAGTTTTTAAGAGTTTAGTACATGCATTTCTTGCATCTGGAGATAAGTCTGGATCAAGTGTATTTATTAATTTTATATAGCAATTTTCAACTTTATTTGCAAATGACATTACATTTTCACTGGGCATCTGACGTAAGGAATGTAATTCCAATTGCCACTGACCTTCAGTTCGGCGTTCAGAATAAGCATCTAATAAGAAGTCTTTTAAATCTTTCCATTCGTCAAATGTTCTGTTTCTAGTTATGGCCCTAGCTTTATCGGTTAATTTAGTTTCTATAATGGCTAATAAGATGGGTTTGGATTGCGGATTTACTAAATTGTATGCTTTATCACAATTGTCTATGAATTCGTATAATTTTGATTTTGTACCATCAAATCTAATGAGAAGTTTTTCAGCTATTTCAATTGATACTGACATTTTATTTGAATTAGAAGTAGAAGAATTTGAAAGAGAATTTGAGTCGGGAGAAGGTATTTGTTCGTCAAATAAGTTACTTATATCAGGATATAAAGTAGACATACGTTTACAAGATTTTTAAAATATGAGACAGAATTTAAGATAGAATGTACTTACAAGTAGAATATTGTTGTTGGTCGCATAGTCCTATTATTCCACGGGTTCACCTCTACTTCCGATGGAACTACAATTGGGTTATGACTGGAACTGGATTTCGAACTGGATGTACTGGACCCCAATGTAATTAGTTGTAGTGGCGATTTTTCCACACTGACAGTTTTTTTTGAATGATTCCTCGAAGGAAACAAGTCAATTCAAAAATTCCTCAGCTCTCCTTCTATCAGCAATCAGAGGAACTCTGCTACTAATATCCCACGTTCTGACACCAAATTTTGTTATGGAATACTATGCGTTTATTTCTTCTCCGGACTAACTCTTTGTTTTGGAATTAAACAGAATATATTGACATGTATAAATTTATTATATTAGAGGATGAAAATTACACTGCCTGTTATTTCTTAAAACTATGAATTTATAAGTTCTGTTATCTACAATTATTTAACGATGTTTCTGGATGGATTTGAGTACAAGAGATTGGACTCAAATATTAATATTAAAATAGCAAATACGGATAGCTTATCGAACAAAGAAATAAGAGAAATAAATTATTATTATTCCATAGATACGAAGTATTAGGCGAATAAACTAGCGAAACTTATTTATTCTAAATAGGAAAATATTTATGAAGAGTATTGATTCTGATTTCTAACAGCAAATAATTATTAGTGATTATACATGAGAACTTTTCATAATTGTAAATAACATATACCAGGTGACTAAAAACTATATAGAAATACATAGATACTTTAATTATCTTACATGTGAGTAGGTAGGTACATTACAGTTTTTATTTCCAAAATTTATGGCCCTTCACGATGTGGATCAAATCTGCGGTTGTGTACTGCCGTAGTACTTTTAGATTGGTGACTTTGTCTGTCCATTTTATATTTAGCATCCTTCTGTATAACCATATTTTAAAAGCCTAAAGCTTTGATAGAGTTTCTGCCTTTTATGTCCACGTTTCTACTCTGTACAGAATTACTGAGTGTACGTAACATTTAAGGAGAATTATTTTTATTTCTGGGGTGAGATCAGGAGTCTTGAACACAAAGCTCATAGTCAAGAATGCACTTTTGCCTTTCCGATGTGTTCAATCATAAATTAACCCCTTAATTTGTAATCTCACATTATTCTTAACTTCTTAATCTTTTATAGTTTCACCGTGTATAAGTGAGACGTTGTAAAACCATTTCGTATATTATTTTAATAGTTAGTTCATTTACCTACAACTAAATAAATTGCCGAATAATATATTTTCTAATTGAACTTCCTTAGTGTCGCAATTAAGGCCTAGTTAAATTGTAATGTAAGCAAATATTTCAAAGTTTTTTGGTATGATATTGTTACGAACGTGCATTTAACGAGGCATGTATAAAGGTTGCATCTCGAAAGAGCACCTCATGCTTCCATGCGGCGTCTCGAAAGCGACTCGATATTTCGAGAATGATCAGTCACGCGTACGCCTAGAGGTGGGAACTTTCTAGAAAATAGTAACTTTGGTATATATATGTAACGATCTTAGGAATAATTTTAGTTGATTAGAGAATACCGAACTGTAAAGTTATAAATAAATATATTTATATAAATTCGAACCGCTCGTTTTATTTAAAACCGGTACAATTGGTGTCACAGTGTGAGGACAATTGATTTATTTAAAAATAAATCCAACAGTGGAAAAAAAAAGACTTTTGAACTTTTGAAAAGTATTGTTCGTCGGGAACATCCGCGTAGTTCGGTAGTGATCATTGTACGAAAGAACATTTCAAAAAGTACGTGTGTGCCTGACCAAAGATGCTGTTAGTAGAACTTTCAGTGAAACAGTTGCGTGAGCAACTAGAAGAACGCGATGAAGACTGCAGCGGGTCCAAGAAGATACTCCAAGAACGACTGAAGACTGTTCTCAACAAGAATGGAGAAGACCCAGAGACATTCCAGTTCCAGTCAGCAGAAGAAGCAGTTTTAAACGAAAATAAAAAAATGTGTCGCAAATGATTGAAGAATCTTCTAAAAAAAATGATAGTAAATTTGAAAATGTCTCACAAATGATTGAAGAATCTTCGAAACAAAATGATAGTAAATTTGAAAATGTCTCACAAATGATTGAAGAATCTTCGAAACAAAATGATAGTAAATTTGAGAACGTCTCGCAAATGATTGAAGAAACTTCTAAAAAAAATGATGAAAGATTCAATGAAACGTCTCAAATTATTAAAGAAGTAGCTAGACAAAACGACGAGAAACTCGAAAATGTGTCAAAAAGATTCGACGAGAAATTTGAAAATGTTTCTCAAATGATGGAAGAAACTTCGAAAAAGAATAATAAGAAATTTGAAGAAGTTTCCAAAACATTCGAAAAAGTAGAAGAGAAGATCAAACAGTTAGAGAGCATGATAACTAACACAAAAATGCTACCACCAGTTAATACGGTAGCTTTAGATCCGGTAGTAAAAGAAGAATCACCGAGAGACGAAACGACACATCATATGAGATTCAAATTGCCACCGTTTGATGGAAAGTCCTCTTGGTCTATATACCTTAGACAATTTGAAGCTATTGCGACAGCCAATCATTGGACAGAACAAGAAAAAGCTGTTTCCTTGACTGCTGCTTTACGAGGTGATGCTGCGGATATCCTAAGATCGATTCCTAAGGGTCAAGAAAAATGTTACCAGACCTTGTTTACTCGACTAGACAAACGTTACGGAGATGCCCATCTACAACAAGTCTACAAAGTACAAATAAGAAGTAGAATTCAACGAGCAAGTGAGAGTTTGCAAGAATTTGAAGCAGATATTGCTCGTATAGCGCTGTTGGCCTATCCAGAGGCACCAGACAACATTTTGGAAGAAATTGCTGTAGATGCCTTCGTCAATGGGTTGAGAGACAGTGAACTACAGAAAGCCCTACGACTAGCAAGACCGAAAGTTTTAGATGAAGCGCTCGCCATTGCCTTGGAACATGAGATAGCTAGTCGAGTTTCACGGAGCTATCAAGTACGAACCTCTGAAGAGAGTGACGAACGAAACGATAAACGTCTGGAGGAAATCGTACGGAAAGTAGTTCGTAACATGATGCCGAAGAGACGTGAACCCAGATGTTGGAATGGTAACAACGAAGGTCACATTCGCCACAAAGTGCAAGAAAATAATACAACAGTCAGAAAGCTAGAACAGATCAAGCACGCTAGAAAAACTCATTCAAATGCTGATGTTCAATCAAGACGGCCATACAGTGAAAATCGTAATCATTCTCTTAAATTAGAAGAACGACTTTGCCCCGTGAGGCGAACCACCGTTATTAATGATCAATGGCAGCCTCAACAGCTACAAGACGCTCAAGCAGATGATCCATGTATAAAAAGAGTATTGGATTGGATGCGTCGAAGTGAAAGGCCCTCTTGGCAAGACATAAGTGCATGTAGTCCTGAAGTCAAGTGTTACTGGAGCCAATGGAATTGCCTGGTGCTAAAAGATGATCTTCTTTATAGAACCTTTGAGAACGATGATGGTACAGAATCTAAGCTTCAGTTGATTGTACCTAAAAGTAAAGTGTCAGAAGTATTGCGTCAGTTACATGACGGTGCATCAGGTGGACACTTTGGTATTACGAAGACTCTGCAAAAGGTCCGAGAACGGTTCTATTGGGTGAACTGTAAAGATGATGTAAGAAGATGGTGCCGGAAATGTGAATTGTGTGCAACCAGTAATGGTCCAGTTGGTAAAAAGAGAGCCCCCATGAAACAGTACAATGTTGGTAGTCCTATGGAAAGAGTAGCAATCGACATTGCAGGTCCACTTCCAGAGACAAATGATGGAAATAAATATATCCTGGTAGCCATGGATTATTTTACGAAATGGACTGAGGCCTATGCGCTACCAAATCAAGAAGCTGCTACCGTTGCAGAGGTACTGGTTAAAGAATTCTTTAGCCGATTTGGTGTTCCCTTGGAGATCCACTCCGACCAAGGGCGAAACTTCGAGTCAAACCTTTTCCAAAACGTTTGTAAATTGATTGGTGTCAATAAGACCAGAACGACACCCCTTCATCCTCAATCAGATGGAATGGTCGAGAGAATGAACCGAACGATGGGTAAACACCTGTCCAAAGTTGTATCAGAACATCAAAGAGATTGGGACCAGCACATTCATTTATTCCTAATGGCCTACCGCTCGGCTGTGAATGAAACTACGGGCCTGCCTGATGTTAGGTCGTGAAGTTCGTTTGCCCTGCGACCTGGAGTTTGGCTGCAGACCTTCCGAAGAACATGTTGCAAGCGAAGATTATGTCGACCGCCTAAAGTTAAGAATGAACAACATTCATGAACTTGCCCGACAACACATCCAGTTAGCCAGTGACAGAATGAAAGATCAATACGATTCACGATGCAAGAATGAAAGCTATGAAGTAGGTGATCTTGTTTGGCTTTATAATCCCCAACGTCGTCGTGGCTTGTCTCCTAAACTGCAAAGACAATGGGAGGGTCCGTATGAAATTAAAAAGAGAATAAATGACGTAATATACCGAATTAAGAAGTTGCCGAAAGGTAAACCAAAAGTAGTTCACATAAATCGTCTTGCACCTTATGCTGGCTCAAAGGAAACCGAAGAAGCCCGAACCCTTCAACATGAGATCAAAGATGATCGGCGACCAAGCTTTAATGAGTTTATGTCAAATTACGCAGAGAGAAAGAGTGCTAGATTCGGCGTGACGACAGAAGTTCAGCAGGATCTTTTTAGTGTTCCGCATAACGTCACTCTAGCCCACTGTGTTGCCCAAGATCTTGAGATGACTAAAGGAATCTCATCCGTATTTCATAAGAAATTTGGTCGCTTGGACGAGTTAAAAAACCAGCGGCCTAAAGTTGGAAGACTGCTGAGATTAGAAGATGGTTCTCGATCTTTGCTGTATATGGTGACCAGGAAGTCGTATACAGACAGGGCAACCTACGAGGATATATGGTGTGCTCTAACTAATTTGAAGAAAATCGTCTGCAATTACGACATTAAGAATTTGGCCTTACCCAAGATAGGCCATGCACTAGATAATCTGGATTGGAAGATTGTCAGAAGCATGCTTGAAGTGATCTTCCGAGAAACCGGCGTAAGAATTACTGTGTGTTGTACTAATCCGAAGAGATCGTGTCCTTCAAAGACAGTAGACTGTTATTTCTTTCTGAGGGGTTCATGCAGAGCTGGAGAGTCCTGTAGATTCCGCCATCCTGGGCCTACATATAGAGTTGCTGATCGGGACGCTCAGATCTAAGGGGGGAGCAGTGTTACGAACGTGCATTTAACGAGGCATGTATAAAGGTTGCATCTCGAAAGAGCACCTCATGCTTCCATGCGGCGTCTCGAAAGCGACTCGATATTTCGAGAATGATCAGTCACGCGTACGCCTAGAGGTGGGAACTTTCTAGAAAATAGTAACTTTGGTATAAATATGTAACGATCTTAGGAATAAGTTTAGTTGATAAGAGAATACCGAACTGTAAAGTTATAAATAAATATATTTATATAAATTCGAACCGCTCGTTTTATTTAAAACCGTACAATATGATAGAAAGCAAATAACGTCTCTGCTGAGGTATAAATTATTTATGAGATTATAAATTGGAGGATTTGAGCTCCTGTGAGCACAGTTTAATATAAGTAGTTACCTAACGAACATCATATTGTGTAATTACTAGTAGCTGTCAATAAAATCATAATTTTTCTTCATAACTTCAACCTTTTTTATTTACCTTTTTATATTTATCATCGTCGATCGACAAGAAGCGGAACAGGGATATTATAAAACGATTCGAACCTCATAACTACGTTCGAATCTTTCCACGATGCGCCATTTGATCTCTTGAGTATTGTCGCACGACTCATTGATTATAGTTCCCCAGTAGTTGTACTGTAAGACACGTTTAGTTCTCATTTTGTTCGCATACAGATTTACTCCAGTTATGTTTTCCTTGCTGATAATCATTAGCTTGGTTTTGCTGATGTTTATATCCAGTCCATATGTTCTACTTGTTTCCGTTATTTTCTTCATTAAGTTTTGCAGCCCTTCTATGGTATTGAAAAACACTATTTTATCTTCTGCATACTGCAGCTTGACCCCATTTATTTAGATGCCTAGATGAATATCTTTGAAAGCCTCTTTAAAAATGTGTTCCGGGTACAGATTGAATATGAGAAGTGAAATTGCGCACCCCTGTCTTACTCCCCTTAAGATATTGACCTGATAACAAGGATCCAGATAAAAAATGATAAAGATGTTAAAGAAGAGGACAAAATGAAATAATTATGAGTCTGAGTTACTAAAGATCTAAACCCGAAATTAGAAATTTGATCAGAAACAGAGCAATCAAGAGCAGTCATTTTGAAAATAGGGAACTTTCTAAGTAACCAAAGTCTCAATCTGCAATCTGCGAATGCAATATCGTAGGGTAAAATTATATTCACTATTAAAATTGACTTAATGAGAAAGATGAAAGCTTTTGAGATTTGGCTTTTTAGAAGAATTTTAAAATTATATTACGAATGACGAATGGTGTTGCCAGAATGGGAAGAGACAAAGAACTGTTGACTACCATTAAAAGACGAAAGACACAATATTTGTGGCACATGTTTAGAAATGAGAAATACAATAAGAAGCAGAAATACCAAACAAAATAAACAAACAAAGGCCAATAAGAAGAAGAGAAGAGAAGGATCGAAGCTGAGATACAACGAACAAACAGAAAATGATATAAAGACCTTAAAAATAAAAAATTGGACAAGAAAAGCATGAAACAGATCAGAATCAAGAAGAAGCCAATGTTAATAAAGATGGAACTATTGGCGCTAGTAATTAATTATTTGGTTTCTTTATCCTATTATAGTCAAGAAACTTTTTAAGGACTTGGAAATATTTTTCTACTGATTTTGTATTTTCTCGGTCACTCTGTTTTTTACTAATTGCAAAATATTAAGATAATTGGTTTATTAGCCATAATATTTATCTATATAGAATTAGGTAAACTCAACATCATATTCAAAGATCCTTTTGTAGATCCTTTCAATCAATATTCTTTTACGTCGACTGCAAATAATTCCGTTTAGCTTAAATGCTACCTTTCTACCTACCTGTATGTATAAGCGTATTTATCGTATTCAAAAAGATGACTTAAAAGAAGCCGCGATTTTGATAGAGGAAGGAACTGCCGGCCCATGTTTATAGATCTAACCGATAATTAGATTCCACCACACCCTTGTCTTGAGTTATAAGGTAATAAGAGGCTGGGACATGCCTAATTTATAGTCAACCCGCTCATCGGTACATTACAGAGTGATCATTTACATTTTACCTTATATTTATAATATTATATGAAGTTTTAAAACTTTAGTTTAGTATATGTTCTGTTTTTAAACTTTGATTTGCTATTTTAATTTTTTTTAAACTTATTCTAGCTTTCTCTAAATACGTACAAAGATAAACTTGAGTAAGCAAGGGATAGAAATGTAGTATTAAACAATTAACAAACAAAAATGTTCGTTAACTCATCGTCATATTTCATCGTCATCGTCATCGAACTAGAAATTATATTACATTGGCTGGTATTCGAAATGTGATTGATATAATTTGGCAAATCCAAAACAACGAATAGTTTTAGTTATACAATAATTGCGTGTCTTTGGATGAATTATATTTAATATCCAGGCAGTTTTTAACGATTCTTTAGCATCTTTACTTTCTTCTTCAGCCTTAAGTAATCCAACTTTGGACATAGGCCTCCCCCAAACCAATCCAGTGTCTTCTATTTTGCGCCACTTGCTTTCAGTTGTGTCCTACGATCTTCTTAATATCCTCTGCCCATCTCATTTCCTAACCATGAATTCCATTGTTGTATTTAGTAGTTCCATCTCTTATCCTTCAGTCTAATTCTAACTAAATTTGATCAGACAAAGAATAGAAAAAGAAACTAGAATAAAAATAGGTGAATACCAACATGGATTCAGAGAAGGTAAGTCAACAATAGATGCAATACACATTGTAACGCAAATAGTCGAAAAAAAATACGAGCACGGAATAGATCTACATATACTGTTTATTGACTACAAGCAAGCTTTTGACAGTGTAATAAGGGAGGAGCTAATTAAGGATATGAATCAATTAGGCATCTAAGAAAAATTAATAAGTCTCACAAGTCAGACAGGGAGACTCCCTGTCAACAACATTATTTAACATTGCCATAGAGGGCGCAGTAAGAGCAGCCAAAATTATGGGAACGATTATCGAATCTTCAGCCCAACTGATTGCGTATGCAGACGATATTGCACTAGAGATTTGAAAACCATGCAGAACATAATATTAATACTAGATAAAGAAGCAAAGAAGAGAGGGCTAGTAATAAACCAAAGCAAAACGAAATACCTCAAGTGTTCAAGAGAGAATACGAACATAGAGAAAGAAATTAAGCTTGGTGCATATACATTTGAAAGAGTACACCGTTTCAAATACCTGGGAGTGAAGGTAAATGACAGAAATAATCGAACAGATGAAATAAATGAACGCATCCTACTGGGTAATAAAACCTACTGGAACTACCAAAAATTCTTGAAAGAAAAACACATTAGTAAGAAAACCAAATTAAAAATTTACAAGACTGCAATCAGGCCAGTGATCACCTATGGTGCAGAGACGATGTGCCTAACACAAAAAGATGAAATGAGGTTAGAAATCTTAGAGAGAAAGATAATTCGACGAATAATGGGGCCGGTGAGGATAAGTGTAGGCGAATTTAGAAGATTAACCAATGAAGAAATTAAAGAACTCATCGAGGGTGAAGACATAATCAAGTTCGTTAAGACGCAAAGGCTCAGGTGGCTGGAGCACACAGAAAGAGCTAACAAAGACTCTACGCTAAAGCGAATAACTGGATGGAGACCAACAACAAAGAGACCAAAGGGGAGACCCAAAACAAGATGGAGAGATCAAGTCTTAGGAGAGATAAAGAAGCTGAGAATCTACAATTGGAAGGAGCGCTGTAAGGATCGGAAAGAATGGAGGAAAATTGTAGACAGGGCCAAGTCACACACGCTGCTATAATAATAAAAAAAAACAACAGCGGACTGATTCTCCGCAATAAATGAATCAGAGAGCCCAAAAGGGCGGTAAACACTCCGCCAGGAGTGAATAAGCCATGATGATGATCCTTCAGTCGGACATTGTATCCTGCGAAGCTCCATTTTAATTTGGCAGTATGTTCTCCTGTGTCTTTTACTTTCGTTTTGCTTCTAATCCATTTGTTTGGTTTTTTGTCTATAAGTCTCACCCCGAGTATTGATGTTTCCATCGCTCTTTGTGCTTTAACTATTTTATCGATGTAAGACTTGAATGTTGAATGTTCACATCTGTGAGCCATACGTAAGTATAGGGTGGATACACTTATCGTAAATTCTGGTTTGCAAATATTGTTTTATTTCAGTGCTTTTCAAGATCCAACTCACTTTTCCAAATCGTGCCCACGCTAATATTATTCTTCTGGTAATTTCGGCAGTTTGATTTTCTTTGCTCGTTAACTTTCATTATCTGTCCCAGGTAGTTCGGTTCGGTTTATTTGTCATTATTTTTGTTTTTGATTTTTGTTTTTTTTTACTTATCTTTACTTAATGAATATAAAAATTTACTTACAAACTTATTAATAATTTTTCACACTATCCATTAATTTTATTCTATGTTTTATTAGACAGTCTACTGGCTGACCAGTATGTGAACATACCCCCCGTTCAGTTCACTAACAGCCTCTTTTTTGAGAGTCAGAGAACTGTCACTAAGACTCAGACAGTGGTAGCTGTTACTACTGCATCAGGCAAAGGAGATGTGTACGTAGAACGTAAGATGAATTGTCCAACTTCAGACTAGAAAACATGTAATTCTTATATAGTCCTGTTTTAAGCTAGGGGAGATAAGTTGGAGCTAGATCTTTTTTATAGCTTTCTAGTTAGTAAATTAAAAAGTATTAAAATGTTTTTACAATCGACTATTTAAGAACTTTTCAGTGAGAATAGAACGATAAAAAATACAGAAGAGTAATTTTAATTAATTTGTATAACGACAAAATAAAACTTGACCTAGATTACTAAGGTCGGAAATTAGCACTTTGTGTATTGTGCAAATACAATAATAATTTATACAAAACAGTTTGATTTTTATATGCACGTGTGAAAAAAGTAAGTTAAAGTTGCTTATATATCGATAATGTAGTGCTGGGTCGACCCTTAGATATGTAAATAATTCTTTCTTAGAATAAGTAAGTGTCTGTTGAATTATAAGGTAAAAACTTAAAAAGACATTTAACGAAAACTTGACATTTTTGCGTTATATTTTAAAAGAAATATAGTAGAGAGGCGTATTCTGTACTATTAAGCAAAAAATATGTTGGGATGTATTATGATACTTACATTATAGCCTGTAATATGAACACTAGTGGCCAAAATTCTGGAAACTTTACAAAAATTATCGTTTTTTTTTAGCAAGACTCGTCTCATGATCATGATTTATATAGTTTACCATTACAATTACATTTTTATTTTATTGTTTTATATTCCTACAATATTTTATCTATTTCTGACTCTTTTTTTATTAACATCATTATTTAATGAAATATACAATCAGATTCAAGCGAAACGCCGAAAATACCGCCGAATGTGGTTTGTGAATGGCAACATTGGCAATACTGTATTGCTTCAGGGTTTTGCTAGTCAGTCAACAACCCAACTGGTAGCCTTTAGTAGTACAGTTTAGTTCGAGTGTTTATTAGTGACATCAGGTAGTTATTACTAAGGTGATATTGTTTAATTGTCGTAGAGGAATTAATCAGCGTCGATTTAACGAAAATGGCAACCAGAAACCCAAAACGTGTTGACTGGTCGCCAGGAAAGAGAGCCAAAGCAATTATCCTTCGAGAAAAAGGTTACACTTATCAAGAAATAGCAAACAAATTGGGTGGTGACGCCACACAATCAGGTGTAATGAAAAGTTTTAAACGTGGAACGACAAAATCAGCAAAAAGATCTGGCAGGAAAACCCAAAATTAGTCGAATTTGTCGAACATTACGATGTGCGTAGAATATGCCGACTTTCTTTAGAAGATCGTCGCAGATCCGCCAAAATATTAGCGGTATTGTCAAATCAACTGGATTACAGTTATCGGATCGCACTAATCAGGAGAAAGTTGTGAGAAAATGGATTGCGAGCACGACTTCCTAGAAAGAAGCAGCTTCTGAACAAAAAACAGGCAAAAACGCATTTATTGGGCTTTGGCAGAGAAAGGGTGGACAGAAGAATAATGGAGTAAAGTAATTTGGAGTGATGAAACCAAATTCTCGATCTTTAGGAGTGACGGAGTGAAGTTTGTTCGACGCCCGACCGGGAGAAGACCTTTTGCCCCAGTGTACTACTGTCACTATAAAGCATCCTGTGAGTGTCATGGTATGGGCTTGCATGTCCACTAATGGAGTTGGACGTCTAGAGTAATAAAGGGCAATATTAATGCAAAAAATATCAGCAAGAGATACTGCAAGCCAAACTACTGCCAACTATCAGAGATTTGTTCGAAGGGGGATGCCAAACAATGCATCTTCCAGCAGGATGGAGCGCCTTGTCTAAATCCAATAGAAAATAATTTATGGTCAAGGCTAAAAGTCTTAGTATCACGCCGAAACCCAAGCAACAAGAGAAAACTGATAGAAGCCATCATTCAAAACTGGTTTAGAGTTATTACACCAGAATATTGCGCGTCTCGTCAACTCCATGCCTTGCAGACTTAAGTCTGTCCTAAAAAAATAAAGGTTATCCTACCAAATACTAATTTTGTTGATAATAATCATTGTACCATTTTATTTTAAATATATCTACTAATAGCTAACAGCTGTTGTTTCATTTATTTTTAAATTTTTATAGGATTTTTCCCCTTAAAATATATGTTAAATATTAGGTAGAAGGATAAAACGATGTAATAAAATTATAGATAAACTTATAAATAACATAAGTCATGTGAAAAAGAGGAATGTTGATTACAAAACTAAAATTTTTGAAAAGTTTCCAGAATTTTGGCCACTGGTATATAGAATAAATGAATAATTTTTGATTGAGCATGATACAGACACAGACAATCACACATATATTCGCGCACAAGCACAAAAAAATACAAAATAAATATACACACTTGCATCATACATTATGCTCAATCGTAAAATAACCGAACAGCCGAACCATAATTGGCATTAATATAGTGATATTTATTCTGATACCACTGCGCTGTCAAAAAAAAAAAAGTTGTAACACAATCATATATACCCAGAGTATGAGGTCTTGCCTAGGTTATGCTATAGAGAGCTAACTAACTGTGGTGTGGTATAGGGGATTGGTGATTATACATGGGGATGTATAAGGGGATTGTTAATTATTTGTCACTATTTACATTTTCACACTATATTTATTTCTATACAAATAGGTGAAAACCTTTGTTTACAATATCAGCCGATACAATAGCAATACATTGACCTGCGCTAACTTCCGAAATATTATATATCTACAACGAGTAATTATTATTTATTAATCTATTCTAATACAGTCCTCATATTAATACTGCGTTTTTAAATGGCACCCATTCATTGAAGGTTTATAGTGTTCAATTTAACTTAAATTATAAATCGTTTGTATATTGACTTACTTTTATCCTCCTGAGACCTGATATCCAATTAAATGGACATTTACGTATTATATATTTTTTTCGCAAGAACTAAAATTTACACCGCCTAGTCCCACAGTCCATCGTAGTGTACATATTAGTGAACCTGATAACAGCGCGCTGTATTGATGAGACCACATTTTAATTTAGTTAACCTCTTAATCGCAAGTGATAAACATGGCGAGCAGTTCTAGAAAAACAATTGATGGTAAGTAGCTAATTTTATTAGATTATTAACCTAAATGTTGCTTAGTCTAATAACATACGATATTATAAATATATTAATGTGATTTAATTGTCTTATCAAACCATTTTGAGTTTGTTTTTATCTAAAATAGGGACGTCCATTTCTATGGACGTCAGGTCTTTAGACATACATAAAATATTATGTATTATTGTGCATGAAACGTCAATAAATTAATTTAAAACTACAATTGTAGCTTTAATTCCCAAATAAAATAGTAAATTATATAAAATATTATATTAGACTTTTTTGTTTTAGCTGTCTTTGGTAACAAAAAATTTTTAAGACCCGAAGTAGACCATGAAAGACTTCTTGAATGTCTGGAAAGTTCGGATATAGACGTTTCAGATTCTGAAAACTATGATGACGGCCTTAATCCAAATGAAGAATTGTCTCAGCAATCAGATTTGGCTCAATTTGGCTCAGATGATGAACAAGACACAGAAATACCATCCGAAGATGAATTAGATAACGTGCCACTCAACGAACGAAAGAAAAGCTTGAGAACCGAAATACATGGAATAAAATGGGTGTTTTTGTCCCTCAGCATGTAGATTTTATTGGAATTGTCGATACAGTTCACGAGAGGCAAAATTGGAAAGTTAAAAACTACGTCGGTATGTATTTTGATGATTCACATTTTGAGAATATTTGTAATTGTACGAATATTAAATTTTTGCAAGAAAAAGGGAAAGCTTTGAACGTTACTCTAACTGAGGTAAAAAAATTTTTTGGAATATCTATCCTAATGTTCTGTCTAAAGTATCCACAAATTAGAATGTTTTGGGCCAAGACAACAAGTCAACAGTATTGCACAAGCCATGACACGTAATAGATATTTTCAAATCAGAAGCAATTTAAAAGTAGTTATTGACGCTGATGTGCCTCAAGATCAAAGAAATGCTGACAAAATTATTTAAGATCCGGCCTTTGATTGAAAGAATACGAAGAGATTGCTTAACACTTCCAAGATACAGTGATGTTGCTGTGGACGAACAAATGATACCTTTTACGGGAGTGTGTAACATGAAACAATTTGTTCGAGGTAAACCTAATCCAGAAGGTTTAAAAAAATTTTGTCTGCGCCACTCCCAAAGGATTAATATTAGACTTCGATATTTATCAAGGGAAAAATACATTTCTGCAGAATGATGATGATGTTAAGAAGTTAGGTGTTGGTCCATCTGCATTAATTAAGTTATCTACAACATTATCAGAAGGAACACATGTTTTCATTGATAGATATTTCACCACCTTACCTTTACTTGAGTACATGTTAAACAAAAATATTTTTTTAACTGGTACAATAATGAGATCCAGAATACCCAAAGCAGTTCATGTAACATCAGATAAGGTGATGAATCGATAAGGTCGTGGTTCTTCTGAGCAAGATGTAAGATCTGATGGAAAAATTAACATAGTCCAATGGTATGACATGAAATCAGTTATGCTAGCGTCAACTGCGTTGCAAATAGAACCTTCAGATGAATGTAAGCGATGGTCAAAAAAGGACTCCCGATATGTTGAGGTACAGTTGCGGTCACGGAATAGTTTACACCTTACTTTTTATATTGTAATACTGTAAAATTGCAGTGTCGTACGGATTTGATAAATGTCAAAGTCAAAAAATTTCAAAACGTCAATGCTTTCGCGAGTGTTCAACAATAAAATAAAAGTATATTAAACTCTTCCAAAATGGTTAGAATACATTTGAATTATGCGCAAAAAGCAAGAGCAATGTTAACTATAACATGACACATGAGGGGATTGGTGCTATCCATGAACAGAAGACTGCAAAATTGTATTGACAAGAATGGGGCTTCCACCAAATATTAATTATTATTTATCATTGTTTATCGTTATTTAATATAAAATAGATTTAAAATAAAATGCATATTAAAAAAAGACTTCTTTATTTTCGTTATTAAGATCATAATCCATTTTATTCAAAAAACTGTTTTCTATATTTTTCATTTTGTAAAATATTTTGATATTTTAATTTTAATCTACCTATTCTAGCTAGTACACCACTGGCAACGTCACTTTGACGTAAAAGGTGCGTTTAAACGAAGTAAAAATTTAAAAAATGGGCTCCTAGATACGTGAACCTGTAAACTATTCCGTGGCCGCAACTGTACCTAGACCAAACATTGTTAAAAAGTACAACGAATCCATGGGGGGAATAGATTTAATTGACAGGATGATCAGTTATTATCGAATGGGAGCTAGAAGTAAGAAATGGCAGTAAAAACCATTTTTCACTTATTTGATCTTGCGATTGCCAATTCTTGGATTCTGTACAGAGATGACCATAAGCAACTGGGTGATGCTAATAAAACTGTTATGCAGTGCCTGGAGTTTAAAATAGCTGTTTTCTGAGTTGCACCTTAAAGATAACATTTCTGAAAATTCTGATTTTGAGAACATTTCAACACTGGTAACTAGAAACAGTTACAAACCTAGAACATCACTTCAAACGCCTACTAAGAGAAAGATACAACACATTCCTGCAATGGCATCCAAGTTAAAAAATTCTGTTAGATGTAAGCTTCTAGGTTGTAAGGGTAAAACAAAAGTTTATTGTGAATCATGTGACATATTTTTATGTTTAACGGGAAATAATAATTGCTTAAAACAATTTCATTTACAATAAGTTTTTATTGATGCGATCCTGATGTCCTTTTAAATGGACATGTTTTTTTTCACATTCAGCAAAAAAATAAAAATTCAGAAAAATTTACATGTGTTTTTATACTAAACATCAAACAAATTCTATTATTTAATCAAAAAAAAAACAAAAAAGATCAGGTTAGGTCTCAGGAGGTTATACTGTAAGAATTTTTGCTTATAATGTTTAAGGGTTAAAACCTTACAGTGGGTGCAGTACTGTTCCAACTCTCTCTAATAAAATGGACACAAAGGCAAAAGAAAAAGGTATAGCCAAGAAGATGGCTTCTAGGCTATACCTCTAGAAAAAATGAGTCCTCTTTCTATAAATTAAAATATAAAGGGACACGAGCAGAAAAACAAATCCGGCTACAATTTTGCCCCTTACAGGTCTGAATAACCAAAATCAGCTACCTTAAAGTGGACTATCAGCATATAAACGCAGCTTCTGCTTTAGGCTGCTACGAAACGTTTTTATAGCACCTTGTTATAAGTGCGTTTGCTATACTGGATCCATATATAAGATCAATTGGGGTTTATTGGAAAGCTTAAATATAACAGATCTGCTTTATCAAAGCTATATTTATATTTCCAATGGCTTTTATAGTATTTAATGCAAGATATACGTAGACGGTCCGATAAGTACTTAGCCTCACCTCCCAATGGCGCCACTATTCCAAGAGAAATCTACTATCATGTAATACATTCTTGTAAACGGCTATTATCAACATTTCATACGAATTGGACTGGTTGTTTTGTTTCGAGCCTGTGTGAAATCGGGCGTGTCCGTAGATTTTAGAAAAATGAAAAAGAGAGCAACATCGGTCGATAATCCGATTCCTGTTTTTGCAAGTGAAGTCGCTCAACGAGATCAAAGAAGGCTTAAATGTTGTGTACGGTGACTTTTCTCCTTCAATAGCAACTCTTAAAAATTGGTTTACCGAGTTTCAACTTGGTTACACGTCGGTTTTTAATGAGCTACGCCCAGGTGCCCCGAAAACTGCTACCATGAAGGATAACATGACAAAAGTATACGATGTCATATTAGCACACCGTCGACTGAAGGAACGAATGATAGCTGAGATATAATGTATTTTAAAAGACCGAGTATGTCATATTCTGAGTGAAATTTTGAGCTTGTTGTCCGCTCACTGCAGACGACAGTGTCCGTGAGACAACTTAGAGAAGTGTTTGACACTCTTTTGGTATAATCCGAAGGAGTTTCTACGTCGTTTCGTAACCGTTATTGAAACATAAATCCGTTGATACATACCAGGGACCAAGAAACACTCGAAAACAGTGGCGGTACCCGGCAAACGTGCTGCGAATAAGGCCCAAAGACTGTCCTATCGACCGAAAAGGCGATGGTTACCATTTTCGAAGATTCACAAGGGATAATATACGTCAACTACCTAGACAGTGGCAAAACAGCCACAGGGCTCTATTACGCCTAGACAGATTTGATGCAGCAAAATTGCAGCAAAAATAACCCCACTGAGTAAGGAAAAAGCGCTTTTCTACTATGGCAAACGACCCCGATAATACCTCCGTCGTCGCTATGGCGAAATTGGGCTACGAACTGTTGCCCGATCCATCATATTTTCTAGATTTGATCCTGTGTGAATTCCATTTTGTTTCCAAACTTTGTAGACCTCGAAAAAACGTATTCTTCAGAGAGGTTAAAGAAGTTGGAGCATCGCTGGGTCAAGTGTATCAAGCTAAAGGTAGACTATGTTGAGAAATAAAGAGCCACTTTTCCAAAATTTTCGTTTTTCTTTTGTAGGCTGAGTACTTATCTTGTCGCATCGTTCTAGTAATGTATTATAAGCTAATTGGTTCTAGTGCAAACGATTTAGAACAGACGGTTTACATTTTTAATATTTCCACAATTATCTACTTGATTTCAGTGATATAAAACGAATCAGAAATCTAATCGAAATATAATAAATATATGTACCTATAGCTGCTAATTGCCCACCCTGTAAAACCCCACACCTGGATTAGAGATAAACAGCTTTACGAAAAAACAAAGAAAGAGCATCCTTAGCGGATGGACTTTTGAAACGAACACCTCATAATTAAATCAGATAAAAATTTTATGTTTGGATTTATAAATTTTACCTTTTCATTCAGTTTTTTAAAATGGATTCATTGGCGTAGATGGGGATAACGTACGGTTAAAGTAAGAAAAAGGGTGTTGAAAAATAATAAGTAATATCAAAAACAATGGGTAAAAATTCAGGTATTTCAAGGACGAAGGGGATGTTGTGTATATAAAATCTTATATAATATCCACTTAGAAATATGCTTTATTGTCACTGAAAATTGTACAATTTTATGGACAAAGCTTACAAAAAGACAAAACAATTACAATAAAAATTTAAAATTTACTGAAATTACATTTGCTATTATTTGCATATTGCTATTATCTTACTCCGTGGGATGGTAGCTAGAGCTGCTACCACTCTCAAGAGCTCAAATGCTTACTGAAAAGGACATCGTCTTTTTATTTCATCTTTTTTACATCTTCTTATGACCATGCATCTTGACTCTAATCCTGGTCGGATTTTCAAATCAGTTCACAACAATAAAATATTGCTAATTCTAGTTCATAAAAAATTCAGGCCCTAATCAACTCATTGGTGGGCTATTTAAAGTTTTTTTACGATTTTTATCGTTTAAGCTGCAACTGTCCATCCTTAGGTGAGGCCTGCTACTCAAACAATCTTTCTATCCTAAATAATCGAAATCTAAATCTAGAATTTCGATTCCAGTTATTTAAAAATGCATAATTTCCCCCTCCTGCAGTATCGGTAAGCCATTCGGCCCTGAGTCCGAAACCTTGTCAGGTAAGATCCATAATGCATTTTTTATTGCTATATTCTTAGGAATAAAAGCAATGTTATTCTGCTATAGATTTTAATTTTTTAAAGTTTCTAAAGTGTTCACTTAACGTGATTTTTGTCATTAAGGTCAGTATTTGTTTGTTAGCTTATCTAGCTATTTGTTGTTGAGGTTATGATATGTCATTAGCTTATCTAGCTATTAATTATCTAACTGTGTAGTTATCTAACTGTTTTAGGTTATCTAGCTATTTGTCTACGTCTGGTATTATAGAGTTCCAGTTGTTTCTTGTTTACTCTTTTCTTCAGATAGTTAAGATGGTTGAATAGTTTTTTATCGTTTAATATTCTTGCTGGTCTTCACCTTTAAGTCTTCTTCTCTGATCATGTGCGTCAGTATACGTCTCACATTCAAACAGGGTATGCTCTGGTGTTCTTGTTTGTCCACGTTCGCACATGTTGTCTTTTTGGTCAATACTATGCAAATATTTAGGGTACGGGCCGTGTCCTTTCAGAAAATACACTAATCCTGGTTTCGGATTCAAATGTACGGGGATTTCACTCAGTCTTGGTAGGAACTTCAATTTGCCATTTTGTCGTATTATATTATATATTTCTTCTTTTCTTTAGCCAGTATAGGCTACCTCTTTGTGGTATCTCTAGGTGTAATGGCAATATACCCGTGAGCATAGTCAGGCTTCTATGCAGGTCGCAGTTGTGCCAATGGCTCTTGTCATTCAGAAAAGGAAACTTTTTAGCGCCCTGTCTACTTTTTTCGTATTCTTGATATTATTTAATCTATGTGCAGACGTACTAGTCTGCACCCTATTATGGAAGCAAGTATAGTACTCAGGTATACCCTTACTTTGTAGAACGGTATTCTGTAGTCCTTCAGAGCAGGACTCGCAATGCTATGCATCAATCTTGTTGCTTTCTTACAGACGCTGGTTATATTTACTGAAAAGCCCAGACTCGTCAGTTATTATTCCTAGGTATCTCATCGTATTCGACCTTCTGATACGTCTTCCATCGATCCTTATTATCGGATCTCTTTTTAGCCTACCTTTGACTAAATTGTATACAGTTTTATTTTCCTATACAGACAGTTTTACTATCGATACCCAGTTTGTTACCTCTAGTAATACGTTATTTGTTTTTACCTCTAGTTCTCTTCTGCTATCAGCGTCTATAATGAGCAGTAGATCATCAGCATTTGCAATACACCCCAGCACTTCAGGAGTCACAGTCATTCCGTCAAGCAGTTTCTCCAGCATGAGATTTGCATTTGAACAGCTTAGACTCACATACCTGTCTTGACAATAGCTTTTGAACCTTTCGTACAAGTCTCCAGGGCACCGAAGTCGTCGAAGTCTTTCGAAGAATGCCGGCCACCAGAGATTGTCGAAGGTTTCAGAGATGTCTATGAAGACCACCAGTAAGTAAGCTTGTTCTCTAGTATTGATTGTGTCATAAATCTTATCATCGTGTCCTTAGTAGATTTTCCACTCCTGTATCCATATTGATTCGGATGCAACCCGCTTATGATACAGGCCTGATTAAGTCTTCTGCACAATAACTTTTCATACACTTTAGTTATGGTGTTTAATGAATATATGGGTCTGTATGATTTCGGCTGCATTGAATCTTAATCCTCTCCTTTGCTTATAATTACGCTAAATTATGCTTATAATTACTGTAAATGACAGACAGAAACAAAATGAAGTAGATGTAGATTATAGGAAATGAGTTCGCTCCTCAACCTGAAAATATAAGTGGGGGCAACTACTTGCGCCAATGTTGCTAATTCTAGCCGTTGGTTGGTGGTATTTCCTTGTCATCTAATTCTTACTACCGGCATCTAGTAGGCTCAATAGGGTTGGTACAAATTAGAAATATTTCCCATTTTTCCCATAATTTATTATTTACAATAGGTATTTCAAATATTATTCGAATAGTTATCATTTAGGGCAGTTCATGGCTTCTTCTTCTTTAATTACCGTGCCCAGATTTAAGCGTTTGTATCAGCCATGAAAATTTGACGATATTATTATTTGCCGAAGAAAAATTATTGAAGGCTAAAACACGAAGGAATAAACACGATTATTAAGTACAGTGAAAAAATATACAACTTTTGTCAAAAAATTAATATTTTTTACTTTTAAGTCATTTATTTATTAAAATCGTTGAAAAAAAAATACTAACTTAATAAAAAAATAACATAGCTAACTACGTACCTGACTCGGATGCTCAAATTAAAATCAAACACTGATTTATACGGGTTGCTTTGTCACCAATTAAAGAAATACCATGTCGTCCTTAATCAACGTCATATTAGATATAAAATAAACAAAATTTTTGTTTTCGACGCGGTCCATTCAAAAGGTTCCCGAGATATTGTATTAACATAAAAACAATAGAGTGCCTTCAATGTCCGGATGATATTTAATAACTCGACGGTTCGTAGTTTTGTGGTTGACAAGATATTAATATTTAAGCTCGGGTTTTCGCCCTTTCCGCTCTTTTTTTATGGCATTGTTTCGTTACGTGTCTTATATCATGTCGTTGGGAAAAGATAAAGGACCGATTATATTGGCCATAACATTTTTCTTCGAATTTGTTAGTGACAGAAATATATAATGCATTTTGCTTAATAAAAAATATCAATTCTATTTTTATAATATATTTTTTTGTATATTATACCGAGTATATTTCAGAATTTAGTTATATAGGGTGTGCCAAAAGAAGCAGAACGGTCGAATATTTCAAAAAATTTACATCAAATCGAAAAACCGAAAAACACGAGTTTAATATTTTTTTAAAATCTATCGAATGACACCAAACAGGACCTCACAATTTCCAGGGGGTAGACAGATAGATAGATAGATAGATAGATAGATAGATAGGTAGATAGATAGATAGATAGATAGATAGATAGATAGATAGATAGATAGATAGATAGATAGATAGATAGATAGATAGATAGATAGATAGATAGATAGATAGATAGATAGATAGATAGATAGATAGATAGATAGATAGATAGTTTATTTGACTGTAAGTTACAACTTTACAGCAAGTCAAAATCAAAATTATAAATATTACAAAAAATGGAAACAATACACTAAAAATATTTAAAACATTAAAATACTTAAAAAACATACAATATAGACATATAATTAAAATATTAATAAATTTAGTTATGTTGCAGCTTATACATTCACAGATACACCCTCGTAATATTCACCTAATGTATAAGGACACATGGTTACTAGGTACTCTTTGACTTGGTTTTTAAAAGCTGTAGTTGAATTTATGTTTTTAAATTTTTGAGGAAGTTGATTATACAGTAGTAAACCACAGATAATAGCTGACTTCCTGCTTATTTCTAAATGCCGATAGGGTACTACAAACTGTCTCTTACTTCTTGTGTTGTGTGAGTGAATATCACTGTTAAATAAAAAAGTTCTTTTATTTTTATGAATTAGTATCAATAATTCCAAAATATAAATTCCCTACACTGTTAATATATTCAAATCTCTAAATAGGTTTTTACAAGACCAACCATACGAAACACCTGCTATACATCTGACAATACGCTTTTGGGCCTTGAAAACGTCCTTTACACTAGAAGAACCGCCTCAGATAATTATACCGTAACTTATTGTAGATTGTACCTCAGCAAAATAAAAAAGACGAAGGTGTTGCAGTCTGAGTATTCTACCCAAATTTCTCAATTGATAACATTTAGAATTGAGTTTTTTACATACATTCCAACAATGAGTCTTAAAAGATAGATGAGAGTCGAAAGTCACTCCTAAAAACTTCAATGACCAATCAGAGAAGGTCTTCAGTGAGTTTGTTATTTTATCTTGTAAAAAATGTGTGTTTTTATCGCGATATAGCATTGTTGAGTCATCCGCATAAACTGATACAAATACATCAGGCATTACATGTGGTAGTTCATTAATATACAAAATAAATAATATAGGGCCCAATATTGAGCCCTGTGATACTCCATTCTTATTAATAATCGGATCAGACATTGAAATCTTGAAGTTATTTTTCACTTTAACTATTTGGTGCCGGTCTTTCAGATAGGAACCAAACCAACTATGGGCAACTCCCCTAACACCATATCTGTACAATCGATCGAGGAGCACATCGTGTTGCACACAATCAAATGCACGACTGAGATCACAAAAAATGGCAGCTGGATTTTCACTGTTCTCAATTGAGAGTAAGACTTCCTCATAAAAACTGTTAATGGCTGTGGAAGTAGAAAATTTATTTCGAAATCCATGTTGATGCTTTGTGATAATTTGGTTGATGTCTAAAAATAATAAAAGTTGTTTTAGCATTGCATATTCAATAATCTTAGATATCACAGATGGAACAGACAATGGTCGAAAATTTGACATTAATTCTGGATCACCTTGTTTTAATACCGGTGGCATGATAGAAGTTTTCAGCATATTGGGAAAAACACCAGTATTGAAAGAAGCATTTATAATATGAGCCAGTGGTGTCAAAATTTGAGACGCAATTTTCTTAATTACTATACCTGATATTTCATCAAAACCACACGATGCTTTTTTTTAATTTTATATTTTATTATATCATCTTCCTCTGTTACATAAGATAGGAACAAACTACTTTAAACAAAATCATTGGAATGCTGAAAATTTAAATTTGGTTTAATTATTTTACTAATTATATCCACTGGTGCATCTATAAAGTAATCATTAAATTTGTTTGATATTATATCTGAATCTGTAATCCTAGTATCATCTATTTTTATACAGATATTTTTGTGATTTTTTTGTTTTCCATTAAGTTCATTTATAACAGCCCATGTGGTTTTGTTTTTGTTAGAGGATTCAGAGATTTTGTTAAAATAAAACTGACCCTTTGCGGCCTCAACAAGAATTTTGTGCTGATATTTTTTTGTCTATGTAGAGTTTTTAGCTCAAGTCTTACTCAATATATACAAATCCTTCAGACTATCTGAAGAAGATTTTACTTCTTGGGTGACCCATGTATTTTTTTTTGTTTTGGTAATGCTTGGTTTCTCTAATGGGACAACTAATATTGAAATAGAACTGTAATTTATCATGAAAGGCATTATATTTATTCTCTACATCAGTTGCATGATAAACATCTTGCCATGTTTCTTTACTTAAGAGATTGTTGAATGCATCTATAGCGCCTTCATGTGTTAGTCTAAAAGTATTTCGAACTGTTGTCATAGTTGGAATAATAAAATTCAATCTTAAAAGGAATATATCCTGATCCGATTCAGTATTTACATTTACAGTACCTACACAATCATCACAATTTGTATATACCTGATCCAAAATATTTCCGCATGTGGAAGTCGATCTTGTAGGTGTAAAGTTCCTGGGTGACAAACCATAAGATGCTAGAAGACCAGAAAATCTGTGTGAATTATTTAGTGTCATGGAATTTACATTAAAATCGCCTGTTAAAAATATGAATTGATTTGGTTTAAAATTTGAATTTAAAGTAAGGTTAAGTTTTTCATAAAATACATCAAATTTACCTTTAGGAGATCTGAGGCAAACTAAAATTGTGTGTTGATTTGAATTATAATGCCACTTCAGCCCACATACCTCAATGTCTTTTTCAACACAGTACTGATCGAGTAAAATGGAATTAACCTTCATATCATCCCTTGCCCAAACTTCAACGCCACCACATTTATATTGGGATCTACTAAAAGAATTTACAATTTTAAATATTGGAAAATTATAATGAATCACCTCGTCATTTGCTGACCACGTCCGTACTCATCCCTTTCTTTTTCCTGTTTAAAAGTCAATTCTTCATACTTCACTTTATTTGCGTATGTAGTATTTGGTAGGACGAAGCAAAACTTTGAAAAATTATTGGAAATCCCAGTTTTTTATTAAATTACAATTTTTTTAGAATTGCAATAGATGGCGCTGTACCTAACCGCAAAACAACAAATACAAATTTGAAGTCTCCAAACGAGAAAAGTTTTCGGGACTTATGATTCGAAATAAAAAATTATTGGTAAAATCCGTATTTAACTAATGGATATTGTCCCCATTTTTCAAACAGAACCAACAACGTAAGTGGACGTGAGCTACTCTCCAGATGGCATAACAAAAAACGAAATTGATTTCATCATCACAAACAGAAAAAATATTGTACAAGGTGTTACAGTAATTAATAAAATCACTATTTGGAGTGACCATCGGTTGGTTAGAGCAAAAATAATGATTAATTAATAACAGAGAAGCATTCTAATAAATGGAAATCAATAGAAGATAGAGTAGCTTATCAGAATCTCATAACTTCAGAACTGAAAGAAGTAGAACATCTAAATGAAAATGCATTAGTTATAGAGGTGACAACCTTCGGAACGAAGATGGCACTTGAAGAAGAAGAAATACATATTTAATGAAAAATCATTGGTTTTATTATGTTTTCTACAAGGGGGCCTAAATGTCTTTAATAGTTTGTATTTGTCCTCCAATTTTAATTACAGTTTTTATCCAATAGCCAAGATATTTCAACTTTATTTATTGACTATATTATGTAAATTAACTGTCAGGAGAAAACAAGCAATGAAAATATACTTAAATATCAAGAAAATATAAAGCCCACAAAAATAAATTAACAATGCTATTTCTAATTTATATTTCAGTGATTAAAGAAGTTTAGTTCGACTTTAGCCCGATATCGTGCTATATTTCATTTCCATTGCCCCCTCGTCGTTTCCGTTTAAATCGCCTAATCTGATAAATCAAGCATCCGTGCTAACGTCATAACATCGGATTAATATCGAAAGCCGTCTTCGCCTCCATTACCCTATCGTCCCCTTATTATGTAACAATTTAACGGATGCTTCTAATCGAGATCAAGATAACTGACGAATATGGCGTATAATAACCGAACATAATTCAAAGCGTAAACAAGGATCAGGTTCTCTAGATGATATCTTCATGTTATTATGAGATTGTGACATGTGATGTGTACTGGACGAAGGCGTCGGTAACAATGGGAACGTATAAAAGGATTAAAGCAGCACTAGATGGATTTTGTTTGATAAATGGCGGTCTTAGCGTAAGATTAAGTAGAAATTGTTTTGATTTAATATATATTACACTGCAAAATGACTTTTTGATAATATAATAATAACAGAGTTACAGATCTACAAAAGGACTTTTTGACATTCTTTTTTACCAGAAAAGTATTAATAAAGTATATATAGGAAGATGTGTTTGTGTTTTAATATTTTTAGTCTGTCACTCAAGATGTTGTGTTTGTGCTACGCTGTTTGAACGATTACATCTTGCGCTCTTGAAAAATCCATAAACCAACCAAATGGCGAAATATTGAGTTTACGAGAAAAAAAATCGTTTTATTTTCTGACCAAAAAGCCTGATATTATACATTTATTTTAATTATTTATTGTTGATAACGAAAAACTAACTAACTATATATATATTATATATATATATATATATATATATATATATATATATATATATATATATTACAGAGCTTTAAGCTGCCATGATACATGGCACTTATTGTAAGAAGAAGAATTTCCGAGTTGAAACTTTCTGGAAGTAGTGTAAAGTAGAGCAAAAACAACCTCAGTAAAATACCCTTGGCAGGACATTGCTAAAGAGAATTTATACTGGTAGAATCAAAGATGGAAACTTCACTGGAAAATTAACTCCTCATGTGGATAAATGCATAATAATCTTTTAATTATATAGTAACTAGTTAGAACGTAACGAAACTCATATTTTCATCGAATGATCTAGGAAAGAAGATGCCATAACTGGCTTTATTAGTAACCTTCTTAGACTAGGATAGTCTTCCCTTATTTTTGCTTTAATGTGAACATCAATTTAATTTTTTAAATAAAAAAATAGACCTATAACCAAGTAAATAGAACTAAAACTAAATAAAGTTAATACATAAGGTTTAATTAAATTCAAAATCAGCTCATGCCAAATAAGCTTCTGCTCATTATGCCAATTGTGTTCACACACATACACAAATATGAAACACTTGTATATTTTACAATAAAATGATTTGTAACAGGTATAGTGAAACGGGCAAATATCAATCTTCCAAACTATTTAATATAAATAGAAGGAGGATATATGATGTTATACCATTACATTGGTTATTAAAATCTTTGTATCTCGACAGTTGCGTTATAGTACAGGAAAAAAATTGGTACTCCTCCTGGAATCACCTATAATGCGAATATCACACCATATATGCAGCAGAAAAATAAACATCAGATAATACAATTTATAATTAACCAACTGGTACATGATTCACGATATACTCCTCTTGGAGATGACAACAATTGTCATATTATGTAAAGGTCATATAACTTATTATATGTGTCATATAACTTATTACAAAAATTAAAAAGGATAGAAAACAACTACATCAAAACAACGTTCAAAACTTACACAATAAAATCTATCAGATCCAAAACCCAACTCAAGAACACACAAGAAATATCAAAGAACTAAATCTATAAACTAATAACTGAATGCAAAATTTTCTAAATGGGAAAAACCGGAAGATTACTAAGTATCAGAATAAAGGAGTATGAAAGATACATCAAGAATAGAGACTTCGATAAATATCATATATCCAAACATGCCTGGAACAAAAATCACAGAATACAATAGAAAGATACATTAATAATCAAGAAAGAAACAGACATGATCAAATACAGAGAAGCATTCTACTCAAATAAGTAAATGTGTAGCAAACCCATTAGTAGAATGTATCAGGTTTTGGTTGCCAATATTATAGGAAGAAGTAAATAACAAGAATAAACCAACAATAGCAGATTAATAGGAAGTTGGACACCATCATCTACAATTCAGACAGTACATATACAACACACAATACACTAACATATAATCTATTTTCTCCTGATCTCTTCGTTTTTATTTTGTCTTCAGGAGAAGAGCCAAGGTGACTTATGTCGGATGAGCGATGGACAAAGAGGTTATTGAAATGGGTACCAAGTAAAGACAAGACAAACGTCGGTCTATCACATACACGATGGACTGACAATTTAAGAAGACAAAATAAAAACTGGATGAGAGTGGGGCAAGATAGATGAGGTTGGAAAGACTAGGAAGAGACCTAAGTTTAACAGTGGACTTTTGAGGCTGGATGATGATGATAACCTTTGTTAACACACATTGTACAAACATATAACACAAACATATCTATAATTTCGAAAACCATAACCAAGGAGCTTTTTTACAAAACTGCATAAATCCATTTTTTTTTAATTTTCAGGACACGTAAAAATGTGCTGCAGCTGTTGTAAGTTTTCGAAATTTCAGAGAGCGTAATCAATTGAGGTTAGATTTAGAGAAATAAAACATTAATTAACATTATTTTTATTAATTCGCATTGACAAAATATCTGTCAAAATATGTATCTGTTGGAGATATCGCGTATTGTAAAAAAAGTTGAGTAATATTAACTTTTGTCAAACTAACAATATCTTAGAAATATAAAATATTAAACGATATCCACTGAAACAAAAAAAATGAGAAGTACAAAGAATTTAGATGTGAACATTTTTTGGATCATCCTCCAAGCAATCACACTCGCCATCATGGTAGTTGGGGGTTTCTGGATCTGGATCACTAGTAACTTTATGTTGAAGAGCATTAATATACTAAAGAAGATCAGGGATCTCTTTCCAATTTTGTCCAAAGTGGGTTTACAATAAATGAAGGACATCTTTTTTTCTCTTCAGTCACAGAATGAGATAGTGGGATTTAGGGAAGAGCCTGAAGTAAATAATTTTAATTTTTTTTACAGTGCTTCTAACAGTTTCTGTTCCACTATCGAACCTATGTTTGGCGCAGAATTTTATTTTGATTAAAGTATGTCGGTCCCTTGTTTTAATTTTCTTAATAATGAGGCATTTGGTTTGGCTTATTCGTTTTATTTTTTGATCATTTCAAGGCTTTTGATATCGTATGTCACCCAGTCTTATCCCAGTTTCTGTACAGAGCTAAATCCCTCGTAAATAGAAGCATACTCTTTGCTCGAGATGATGGTGTCAATTTTTTTCAAGTGCTTCGCCACACGGCCAAAGCTCGATCAGTTGGAATAAAACTGTGGCCACGTATCGGAAAGGTTACATGAATTTTTTGTACATTCTTTGGAGCCTTTTTTCAGCCAATAGCATAAAACGTGAACAATATGAGCATTTTTATTTTGGCCAGCGCAATCATCACAAAACAACGATACTGCAGAAAAGGACGAAAGATCTTGGCGTCTTAAGTGATGGATGAGTGCAGCAGATCTGATTTGATTTGCTCCTCTGCTTTCCTGCGTTTGATTCCACCTATCAATAGGCACACAGCAAAATAAATAAAATGCAATTTATCGGCGAGGCATTGCCGATTGGAGTTTTAAGGAGTGGGTGCAGTTGTTACAAATCAAAAACAAAACTATAAGTATCACTGGGAACTTCCTTCATTAGTTTGTAAAACGCATCCGCTCTCAGCTTGTGAATACGAAGTTCAGTCATTGAACTAATTCTTTTAACTAAGCCGCAAGCGTTTTGTTAAATAAGATATTTAAGACGAGTGCACGTAGCGCATGCGTCTGTAGCTGGAGAGTAAAATCCAATGTTAAAATTGGTTACATAAATACGGTGAAAACATGGATAGCTCACATGAAAATTGGCAGTAAGCATCCTTAAACATTTTATATACACTTATTTACACTTAACTCTGCTGAAAGGTAAACTCTCTTACTTTTTCGTCTTGCATAATGAGATTTGACACAATTAAGTTTACCAAGAAATTGGACTGCTTCCTTTTTGGCTCTAAAAAAAGCTTCTCGTCGATAACGACCTCTATTTTCTTTGGGCAGCAGACCTTGATTGACTACCTTTCCAATCCGCAGTAGTCGAGAGGCAGGTACAACCCATTGAGAAAGCAAAAAACTTTTTACAGACAGGAATCATGAAAATGTTTTACAGAAACCGTTCTTGTGCGAGTTACAAAGATAGGCGCAGCCTTCAGTAAAAGGGCAACAAGAGTTCTGCGTATTTTCCCATGTTAAATCCCATAAGAAATCGCTAAGGTCGATTCTGCTCATTTTTGTCTCTTTTTGTGGTGGAGGCGCGACGGCTCATCGGATCGTGACGTGTAAGGTATCGTTGGAAAGCGGAGGGGACGGGGAACACGTAAAGCTGTTCAAGGCCTGTTCGGGACCTGATAAAAACCTGTTCAAGACCTAATCAAGACCTGATCAAGACCTGATCTAAATCTGTTCGGGGGATACCTACGATGAACAAATCTTCTTTAATTATTTGTCCTTGTTTTAATTGTCTTAATTTACTTTGGATGTAAACTCCCTTTTGTTATAAAATGTCTTTTCAAATCTTTATTCATCGTAAATATCCTCCGAACAGCTTTAGATCAGGTCTTGAACAGGTCTTGATTAGGTCTTGATTAGGTCTTGAACAGGTTTTTATCAGGTCCCGAACAGGTCTTGAACAGCTTTACGTGTTCCCCATCCCCTCCGCTTTCCAACGATACCTTACACGTCACGATCCGATGAGCCGTCGCGCCTCCACCACAAAAAGAGACAAAACGCACCCTCAGTAATATAGAGGCACAATTCAAAAAAGTAGATTTGTGGGAAATCGCGTTTAAAGATTCTGGTATCTGACATTATAGCTATTTTTTCAAATAACGTGCTTATTATTTAAGTTATAAATATGAAATTTGGCAGATTTGTTATTTGATAACTGCACTAAAAATTACAATGAGGAAAAAATAATAATATAAATAAATTCTATTAATTACAAGGAATGGAAAAAACTACTTTCGAGTTATTCCCGTATAGTATAAAAAACCATAACAGAAATAAGGAACTATTAAAGTTTGATCCCTTATATTATTAGTGTACCTGCCACTGTTTAATTTTTAATCGTAAATGGTACTCTATATCACCAATCCCAATCGATGTTTGAATTTATTGTTTCTGTTTTATAAATAAAATATCAGGTAAAATAATAGTAATACTTTATTAATCAGTGCAAAAGATAACAATAATCTAAAAAAAATTCAAAACAAGAGTTAAACATAATAAGATAGCTTTAATATTATCACATTTATTAGTTCAACTTTTTAATTCCCAATAAAACTTACAAGTAGTAACTCCTCAATTTTTACATTGTCGTTTACTTATTACTTAATTGTATATCACAATATCTCCACAGTAAACTTAAAAAATTATACATAACAAAAAAACATTCATTCCTCCATTCTAAACTTAGAAAACTGCACATAACAAAAAAATTCATTCTAAAAAATAAAGTCTTCAAAAATAAAATTCAGTCTCAAAACTTAATTATTGTACTTTGACTATGTACTCAGTCTACACAAAATAATGTTGAAATCCCAAAGATTAGTAATATTAAGACAACATGTTGTTATAATAAGACGCATAGTATGGATCTATCAATTGTTTATTAATAAGATCCTTAAGATCATTCTTTTTATCACAACGAAGTGGAAGTGCCTGGAGTTACGTTTTCTGCATGGTTATTTCTTTAATATTTGGCATTCTCTTCCACTTATCACGAACATTAACTATTTTAAACTCATCGTTATATGAGCACTTGTAATAAAACGAAAATGGGTCTTCTTTGGTAAATTTCAGTACTTTAATACTATTCTATACAAGATTATTTTTCTGTTCATCTGTATTAAAATTATAGCCCCAATTTTCTTGTAATTTCTGAAGATCGTAAAAAACATTGTAAGTTAAACTGTGAACTATAAATGGAGCACCAGTTTTCCTTGCTCTTTTGATTGCTGAGATTTATTGAACAGGAGAGTATATTGGGCCAGTTTTCCTATCTCTAGCTATCTGCTTTTGTATTAAACTATGCACGTTATCAGCTTCGTTATGAGTGTGCCCTTTTATGAGATATTTGTGAGTTATCGACGACAAATTTTTTAGATTGGCAACAGCGTATAAGTATAAGCATGTGAGATATTTATTTTTGTTTTGCCCACAACAGTTATCCGAAAAAAATGTTATATTTACTTCCCTGTCACCAGCTTTATCAGACACAATCTGTAAATAATGGAAAACACAGCTCTCTATCTCTGTAGCGCCTCTTTTCGCTTGAGTCTCGTCCCAAAAATAACAATGGACATTGTCATAGCCTTTAGAGATGTCCATTGTTGACACATCGTTTTCGTGAATTTTTTTTAATTTCGTCATAGTAAAATTGTAACGATTTAATTTAGATTTGTAGTAGAATGCTGATGTTTCACCGTTAGGACTTTGCATAATGGCTTGTACATCGTAACATACACAAATAGTGCACTCATCAATGTTCTTTCTGTCATTCTTTTTTTCCTCCCTGCATAACTTCTTTTCTTCCAAATGCGTATGATATTGATCCCTAAGATTCTGTTTTAGTGGTTCAGTAGGATTTTGGAACTGCAGGCAAAGATCGCATTGATCTTTTTTGGGTTGATAAAAGCCAAGGTTAAATTTTGTGTTAAAAATTTCATAAAACGTGTGATATAGTCCAGTTGGCGAGACCTTTCCTCTTGCAGTACTTCAAAATCTCTAAAGAGCTCTGCAATACTTTACCACTGCTGATGTACTCTCTAGAGGAAGATGCTCTTAGATAATGTGACTCAATGCGGGGTATAGGGTTGATGAAGTTGGTGATGGCATTTATAAGCTCATCACTTACACTTTTATGACTATTGTGTTTGCCGCGTTGGTCATCCTTTATGAAGCCCAGTTTTTCTATTATCTTCATGTACATTTCGAATCATCTTATGAGAAATATCAATAGTATGAATAAAAAAGCTTTTGCATACCCTAACTCTTTCGTTGTCTACGGAAAAATAGAATGCATGGTTTGGATTTCGTGGTTTTTCGGCATTGGTATACTTGTACCTAGGTGTAATCTGTGCGCTATTAGACAAAACATACATTCCTTGTAATTGTCTATCCCCTAATGCCCAAAATGCACTAAATAATTTCAACCTTTTCGAATCATCGATTCGCTCACTGCATTTTAATCTACATTTTTGGACACATGGTGGTTTCATATTACGTGCAGGAACCAATTTCTCCAAATGTATAGCTACATAGCTTTGACCCAAGTTTCGTTTCATTTTTTGCGTGTTTTGTATCTATTTGGTTGGATCTGCTTTACGTTTTCTGGATTGTCTTTGAATGTTATCATTTGTCATAGTTACATTGTTTGTATCAATCGAAGTTAGAGTTGCTGTGATCCGTGGACATCGACGAAAATGCTCTTGTTTGTAAGTGGGATCGTCATCACTGAGGTCTACGTCGCTTTCCTCTGAATGTATTGAAGACATTATGTAATTACCTACTGTTCTTGATCTAACTGATGGCAACTCATCGCATCTCGATAAGGATGGCATGGAAATATTGGTTTTAGACGTACCTTGCTGAGAAACGAACTCGGATTATATAATAAAATAAAATGTAAAAATTTTACACTACAAACAATACATTGCATCTATGTAATAAATACTGTTTTAAAACTACAACTTAATTATTTTTCTGTTAATTTAATCGGATCAATTAAAAAAATAGTTAAAATTTTCATGTAAATAAGGGCCAATTACAAAGTTCGCCATCAGCAATAAAACAATTTACGTACTATAATGAACTAATAAGATATGATTCCGTATAACATCTCTACTTTTTGGCAATATAGCGAGCTATTATGAATTAGACCCAATTATTAATTACATTTTACATAATATAAGGGCTAAACTAAAAATTGTTCTATATAATACAAAATGTTAAGATACAAACTCACCAGGAGTTTTGTCATAGAAGGGCACAAACACGAATCGCACGACGTTTGAACAGTCCGCCTTTGACGACTATGGACACGTTACTGATTGTTACCTTGTAGCAGTAAAAACAATAGGTTGGACGGGGAGAGTAAGAGAGAGGCACAAATATATTTACCGAGCAACTAATGTCCTATTTCTCTCTCTGTCAGCGCTAACCGGTAGAGAATTTAATTTTGTGCCCATAGCATCTAAAATCTCAATTTACCAAAATTTTTAGTTGATCCCTTATATTACTGAGGGTGCGAAAATTTAGCAGAATCGACCTTAGCGATTTCTTATGGGATTTAACATGGAAAAATATGCAGAATTCTTGTTGCCCTTTTACCCCCTTCTTCTTTGGGGCTCGAAAACAGAGATATATTTCATTAAAACAAGATCTTGTTTCTGTTTACCCTCAGCCATGTAGACTGCTTGTCGATTAATTTTTATATCATCGTATGATACCGTAACACAACGAAGATGTTTCGAATAATGGGCACATGGTCTGGTCTTCTGTTTTAAAAACACCAAAGGAGGATCATTATCGTTGAACTTCATAATTTTTGAACGTCCTCTCTCATTTATTTTGATGGATCGTCTTTTTTTAGATCCCACCGATAAATTAGTAACACTATCCATCTCAAAATAACACGCAAAACACAAAATCAACGTTGACATACAACGAATTCACAACATCCCGTCTCATCAAACGGAAAAGTACTGATAATCTGATACAGCGTGGCATAACGTGGCTACACTACACACTTTCAGTGCGACCCGTGAGTAGTTTTAGAACTAACGAATATATTTATTTAGTTTCACGAACCAACATCTACTTCTAGAGGATGCTTTTAAAACCAAACAAGAATAGTAGAGGGATAGTTCTGCATGATTCGAAATTTGACAAACATGACTGTAGATGAATTATTTCACGTTGCAAAAGACAGAGAAACTTTTAGAAATGTGGTCGCCAACCTCCGGTAATGGGGACGGCATAGGAAGAAGAAGAAGTTCTGCAGGCCAGAGGATTTACGCAGTTTTTTAAAACAAAAACTAATTTTAAAGGTTAGCTAAAGAAGGAGATGTTAAGTTTTGTATAAAAAAAGAGTGAACATGTAAAATTTTTTGATTAAATTAATTAAGTTTTGTGGAAGAAACGTGATTGTTTGGCTTATTTTAAATGGAAAATATTAACTTTTACCACATGAGACTTATAGACACAATCTAAGGCAGACCAAACTCTCGAAATTCAACAAAAAATGTATTTTCGCCAGAAATGGATTTATGAAGTTTTGTAAAATACTCTTCACCTAAAAACAGCCACTTGCTACTTTCACATTTCTCAAAATTTTTAAAATAGTTTTTTTTTTTGAAAACGACTTCCGGAATGAAAATCGAAACGCTAAACTTTATTTGGTTAAAAATTTAATTATCAGTAGTAATATCCCTAGGACATTGATAACAGACGAGATAATTTCATGACAATCGAAAGCTCGTTCCTTGGTAACAGCACGAAGCCGAAGGCTGAGTGCTGTTACCAAGCAACGAGCTTGAGAAATTTGTCATGAAATTATGAGGCATTCATCAATGTCCGAGGGATATTCGGCGGATAATTTTTCGAAAAAAAAAAAAAAATCATAGCTCAACATAACGAAACATTTATTTATTAAAAATACAGTAAGTGAAAGTACAATTATTAAAATTTAAGTTAACATTAGATTAGAAACGTGACATTTTAAAATTTATTTGGATGAAGTTGTCAAACTCGATCGTGTTGTCATAGGGATTGAAAATTTATTAAACAAATTATCATTACAATAAATTGAGGCTTAATCTCATATAAACATAACATTTCTTTGGCTTATTACATCATGAGCCGAATTTGACCAGCCTGTTATATTTTTATGAAATTAACTGCTCTAAAGCAATTTTTAATATGATCCGTAGCCGAACCAGTAGCCATGGCATGACTTGCAATGTTTGACTGGTATATGAAATATTCGAAAACGTCTATTCATGATTGATTAGACCTCAACTTTTCTAAATTATAGTTTCATTCATAAGTGCTTTGTGTAGAGGAGATTCGCTGATTATAAAAACATAAAATAATTTACTGTTAGGATGCAACGCATGATCAGTGAACGGGAAAATATTAATTTCTCATCCTGTGGTGTTAAAAGAAATTATATTTTTCTCTTATTTTTTCTCAAATAGGTTAGATTGTTTTCAATGTAATACAATAGGATAGTTTTATTTTAAAATTGTTTTCGGTTATGAGCTTTGTATTTAAAAGATAAAACATAAATCGATATTTTAATATTAGGGTATTTTTTATATAAGTACATACGCAGTAATTAAGTAATTAACCCTTGAGTAATCGGGAACTTGCAAATTACACGAACAGTCGGGTGAAGTCTATGAGGCCCAGCTTTTATTTTACACAACACATTAGAAACCATTAAAATAAAACTACTTAATATATATAAATCTTTTTTTATTTTATTTTTAGTACATCTTAACCATTTAAAAAAAATGATAATATAAAACATCTTTAAGAAAATGTAAAAAAAGTTACCTAAATGTACTTCTCTTACATTTATTTAACCCTTATTTAAATTTTCATTGCAGTCTTCTCCTTCAATGTTTATTTGTGGAAAAGGGTTAGGCTATGATTTATTTCGAAAAGGAATGATCTTAAAGTACCCGTTTAGAATCATTGAATCCTCTTCGGGCTAGAGTTAAATGTGTTGTGGTGGTACGAAAAGCAAACAGTCCGAAAACTCACTGGAGCAGTGGTTTTCTTCTGGTGGGGCATCTTGGAGGCTGTCGAGATGAAGTCACTATTCGAATCAGAGGCGAAAGGCTTGTCTGGATGAGGAGTTTTTCCCAGGTGTGTATATTTTTTGGGCTAAATGCGACAGAGTAGTGTCTATAGTTGCTATTGTTCAGTGAGCCTGTAGTCAGCTTTCGAGAGGCAACTTGTCGCAGTTTGCCCAGTATGATTGTGTGTTAACCCAACAGTGATGTGCGGTACCATTTGGATGTTAGTTGGCTCCGTCAGTCACCTAGATTTTCCCCGTTCGACCCCAGACTCCGTTTAAGTAACGGGGTTTGCGGTGGTCGGGAGTCCCGGTTACGAGGATTCTTCGGTAGCAGAAAGAGGACCCCTTTCACTGTCGGGTTGGTGTAAGTGTGAATTGTGTGAATATCTTTGAGTGTGAATGTGTACGAGTCTGAGTCGGCAAAGGCAAAAAACCGTGTTCTCTAGTGACTCTTGTTCCTGCAAACCATTTGTGCGTGTGCTACCAACTTTAGAAATAGTGTATTGCAATATAATTTTTGTTATTGGTCGCTTTCGCTAACGGCCAGGCCTCGTCGGAGTTTGATAGACGATTCCAGCATTTTACAGCTCAGGTTAGAAAATGGTTGCGTCTATTTTCTCAGGGACGGACAGTTGTCATAGAGCAGTGAGATTAGGAAACCGCAAAAAATCAATCTCCCCCTGTCCGGGGTAGGGATGAAGGATTGGGTTTGTATTAGGACAGACGGGATGTGAAGTTTTTTGTTTTTGGGCCTCCAGGATCTTACGTGACCACGATAAGAGCAGGAACTTTTTAGGGTGTTTTGGGTGTTGAATGGGGTGCCGTTTATCGTTATAGTTGTGAGTCTAGTAAGAATAAAGTTCTTATTGAACAGTTTTGATGCTCTTGATGATTGTGATAACATTTGCGGTATTATGAATTTCACGGGATGGGAAATACCAAAGCTTTGCAATACGCAGAATTCTGCGCTCTACAGAGAGCAGCTTTTTCTTTTTATAATCTTTAAGAAGGCAGTATAAGTTGGACTTATACTCTTAAACGGGTCAAATGAATGTTTGAACTGTGAATGAGAGATTTAGTGTGTGTTTTCCAAAAGTCGCTGTAAGTGTTATAAGAAGTCGAGCTCGGTTTCTGACCCTATTTAAAGTTGCCTTTAGATGCTAGTGAATAGAATATCCAAATAAAAAGGTATCAGGCTGATATCGAACCTTTGTTCCATCAAATACAGGGAACTTTTCATCGCTATAGCGATTGTTTTTAGTAGATGTTGTAGTGCTGCGGAATACAATTGTTTGCGTTTTTGCAGCGTTTAGTGTGACTTTTCACTTATCACACGATACCGTTTAAAAGAGTTTGTACTCTTCTTAAAGTTCTCTCCGAAAAATAGCCGTTCGCTGTAGTGAGGAGGCAGTGTCATCTGCATAGAGATACAGTTGGGTGTTTGGTATATTTTACTTGGAAATGTTACTGTTGTATATTATATACAATTAGGGTGTTAGCACTAAACCTTGGAGTACTCTAGCTCGTGAAGTGAATGGGGTTGATAGTGGATCGCTTATTCCCACTCGGACAGTTCGATTCATAAGATAAAAATGTACGATTTTGATGAATTGTAGGGGTAGCCTGATGTTAATTAGCTTCCGAACCAGTCTGTCGTGCCAGACTTGGTCGAAGGCCTTTTCTACATTTAGAAAAGTGGCGATGGAGATAAAATTGTCGTTTAGTGTTTGTGGAAGTTTGGAGGTGAAATCTATGAGTATCGATTAGAGATATTTGTCTGTATGATTCCATATTTATTCGAGGTTTACCCGGTTAGGGTATCATGATGGTGTTAGCTACCTTCCAAGGAGTAGGAAAGTAGCTATTCTTGAGATATGCATTAATAGTTTTTTGGATCTGCATAACTGTTTTCTTAGTTTAGAAATGAATATGTTTGCGTTCTGTATGATGGTTTCGAGAATATTATCATCAATAAAATATTTCCAGTACTCTAAAGGATCAACTGCCTCGACGAGCATTTCCTTTTGAACCTGTTAAGTATAAAATTAGAACTTCTTGTTCGAACATTTTTTGGGGGAGTAAATTTTCTACAGGATACCTTATCTTTTGTAGAATAAAAGAGCCGGGTTTTCCATATTTGTTTCAAAATATTTTGATGTTGCAAGTTTTTCCCACAATCCTTTCTCCAATTCTGTTTCCAATTCTTCCTCCCATTCTTCTTCTGTGTTTGTGTTGTAGTCACTTTCTTCACACCTATCTGATTCTGCCTTACTGTCCAAATCATTTTTTTCTTCTCCTACTTCTTCATAGAGCTGTTGTAATGTTTGAATTTCTTTCAGATAAGGATCCATCACTGAATCTGAAATACAAGAGAAAAAAATTAAAGGCTGGAACATTACTATATTCTTATATATAACCATAGGAATTAAAGAACTTAATCTTTGTAGGTTGTTTAAAAAACAATAGAAAAATAAATTTACTCGTCGGAACTAACAAAATTTACTCGAATAGTCAGGTAGATTCTGACAGACCGAAAGTGCAAATATTTAGCGAACTATTATAAACTAATGCAAACCGCGTTGTTGACTGTTGTTTGACGTTTGGACGATATAAAAGTAGCCATTAGAAATAGATTGTCGCTGGTCTCACAGGCCCCACCCGACTACTCAAGGGTAAAAAAACTTTTAGTCGTAGGAGAAAATAAAGCATTAAAATTTCTGAAAGTCATTTAACCCATCTAGACCTAAGTGTAATATGAAACCCACGGGATAGTTATTTTTATGGAATTCTTTTGACATAAAACAATCGTTTTGGGCTTCTATTCTTTCTCAAATCATAGGGAGTTCTCTTCATTATTTAAACTCTTTGGGTTAACTATTTTGTAGTTTGCAATGCCAGTTTGTCTCACTTTTTGTGGAGGATAATCATCATGGCGATTTCTATTCTTCAGGAACTTCTTGTTTATGCAAACATATATTAAATAGTTTCTCTATTTGAATTATTAGTACTTTGCTTTAACTCTTTTTTGCTTCTGTTTTTATACTAAAGATTATTAAAAAATTTGCTTAAAACATTTTTCATAAAATTAAGGTTATGTTTTTATTATTATAATTATTATTTTAATAAGGTAATAACAATTTGGTGATTTTTGTATCAATCATTGTACTTTTTTTTATATTGTTAATGTTATTATATAATAAAAACCGGTAAATATAGTTAAGCTACAAGTTTACAAAAAAATGTTAAATAAGTACACATACACCAACTAAATGTCCCATATATCACATACGTAAAACGTGTTTAGTATTCACGTAGCTGTGTCCAGCCCTAACAAATTGACGGGTAAATTAAAAACGATGTTACCAAAGTTGGCAGATTCACAAAAAGATGGTGTTCGTTCGATGAAAAAGGAAAGATATTTCACCGATCTTACGAACGAATACAAACATGAGCAGAACTCTGACTAAAAAAATATCAGTAGCTCTTTGTATTGATATCTAGTTTAATAAATTATTCCAAAATATACAAAGAAACGATGTAAATATAAGGGGGCAATTAATATTATAATTAGAACTAAATATCAATTACTATTTAAATGGGAATTAACCACAATTAAAGGTTAAAAAACGTTTATTGACGTTTCTATTTCCACTTCGGAAATAGTTCTTTCGAACGAAAGAGTTCGAGTTTTTTAAATTGTAGAACTGAACGTACAAATAAATAAAACCATATTTAAAGTCCCAATTACAACTGGAATTTGGATTTTTTTTCTTTACATCACAATGTAAACAAAGAATTGGGGAAATATTTAAACTTGGAAGGGGCGTACTAGATAAATTTTATATTCTTGAATATTAGATAGTTTAAGGAATTTTCTACTTACTACAATTTGTCGGTTAACCTTTTTTATGAATGGGAGTAAACGTGAGTTTGCCCCAGTCATTTGGCAACTTTCTGATATTCCAAATCTGAGTGCAAGTCAAAAGTATTACTCCAAGTTAAAATATTACTTCCGTCCTAATTCTTGAATTTCGTTAAATCTTTCAGCTGTTATTTTATCTTCTCCTTCTACTTTTATGAATTTTAGCTTTTTATTACCGCCTCCAATTTCTGATTTCAATATTTGAGGTTCTTTTTCATAACTTCTTTTCGCTGTGTTATTGTCTGGGTCGTTATTAGAGAATAGTGTTTCGCAATATTGTTTCCACATCCTTTGCGATACCGTCTTGGTTTGTTATCGTGTTACTACTATTATCTTTGATGATATGTGTCTGCGGTTTGAATTCTCCTTGCTAGATACTTGACTTTTGAGAAAAGTTGTCTAGATTCTTGTCGATCAGCATTTTCCTCTAGTTGTACACATACATTTATAATATAGTTAATTATCACTTTAATTATAACTATTTTTGTCCCTTCTGCACAAGAGTTTTATAGTTGTATTTATGGTGCACATCTCTATTTCTTTTTTAATTTTAATTTGATGTATCGTTTAGTTTTCGTCTTTCTTCTACAAGATTGAGAGTGTCTTCAATCATCCAATGTTTTTTCCTAGCTGTTTTGTCTTTTGGATTATTATTGTTGATGGCTTCAGCCATCCATTTATTTGTATATTCTCATGTTTTGTCAGGATCTCCGGTAGTGACTGGTAGGTCAGCTTCTAGACGAAGACCATATTGATAATCTCTGCGGATGATATTTAAAGATTGTGTTTACTATACTAAGATCCATATTGATGGCAAATTAAAGGAGCCATTCACCTCGTTCATTTCTCTCGCCTCAGCCATGCGCATCTTTCGTTCCTTTCCTTCCAATCTAATGACAATAATAAAGCAAGGCAAATAATAGGAATTAATGAAAATGGAAATAAGTAGAAATTTACAGCGCTGAGTAAGCGTCCACTTTTCGTGGTGCTTGATAAGCAAAATGCTTTCAGTTTTTAGGAAGGGATCATAGAAAAGAAAGTATAAAATAAATAGGGGCTAATAATAGTTAAGTCTAGATATTTATTGTCTTAAGTCGTAAAATGTTCATATTATAAGAGATTTATAGGAATATTTAGCATCCTTGTAGGCATATTTTCTCCATTTAATTCCAGAAATAAAAAACAAAAAAATCCAATTTATTTCCATCCCTCATCATTCTCTCAAACACCGGAAGCTTAAAAACTAATATTAGTCAAAATCTGGCAATCTCAAAAGTATTATTCAAGTTAAAATTACTCCTCCAACAAAAAATATCAGAAGGGTGGCATGAAATAACGCTTTGGTTGTCGGTTTATTTTTATCTGAATTGCTCTGAAAAAGAAGGGCACGAGCAATGGCGCATTTAGAGGGAAAGCGAATGGGAAAAATATTTAAAATAATGTAAAGATTGAGTTGAAAAATTAGAAGTGCCAACAAGGACTGTCGACAAACGGGAGCAAACTTTTTGAAAAGTTAAGGAAAATAATTAAAGAGTAAATTTTTGTAGAAACTTTATCATAGCAATTGATTTTTTATTTAAAATGTTAGGTAAACAAAAACAGAAAAAACTAAAACATTGGCATTCAAGTCAAATCAATAATGTACAAGATAATTATAGTACTTACAAAGACACATTAATTCACCTTAGTCTCCTACTACTAAACACAGGTCCGCTCAAGAGGTTTCTAAGTGTCCTGTCATCTCTCTAGGATCATGCGTTCATATGGTAAGTAGTCGTCGCTGGTTCCACTTTTCGCTCCTTAATCTCAACTATACAATCTGCTTTGTCTACGTAATATCTTTTTCGTTTTGTGGTTTTTCTGCTGCCTTAGTCTTTTCCAGATAGTTAATTCTTTTATCATCGACAATATGTCGTTTTAATTTATACTTTTAAGTATTACAGATATTCAATAGGTAATTTTAATTACATCCACTGCCTGATGATGAGTTTATTAAGCAAGTTATTCCAAAATAAGTAAACATGGTCTAATAAGACCGAGAACGTATGTTCTAAAACAGTTTAAACAATAGTAATCCATGTAGATTTTTAATTTAATTTTTTGTTGAAAGTTACTTCTGGTGCCCTGGGTGATGAAACACCCTTTGTTTCTTATTACTGTGGCTAGGCCACCTATCTATAGAGGTAGTACACATATGAATTTTCTTTGTATTTACATTACTGACTCTATAAAGTCTTAACTGGTCCTCATAAGACAATTAACTCTCACTTATGGCTCCACGTGCCACACTTCGGGCAACTGCGTTGGTCTGCAGGCTAAACTAAGTGAGGGTAGCCAGAATTGAGGGATATTCTTTTTCAACCACAGACGTGGCCGAAGGGCATAGAGGTGAGCGAATATTTTTTTTGCAGAAAACATTCCGGCGATAAATCTTCTAGATACATCAACCGAAAAAGACAGAAGTGAAAGTGTTGTATCTTATATTAAACCAAAAACTTTAGCAAACTCTGACCAGATTAGTCTAGTTAATATTTTACATGTAAACACACAAAGTTTATTAAACAAAATAGATCAGCTTAATATTTTTTTGAAAAATAAAAGATACAATATATTATGTTTCTCTGAACACTGGCTCAGAGAAAATGAATTAACAACATTAAAGCTTGATGGGTATTTTTTGTCAACTTTTTATTGTCGGAAGGTAAGGGAACATGGAGGTGTTGTAATTTTTAGCGATAATAAAATCCCTACACGACCAATTTGCTTAAATGATATATCATGTGAATTTGAGGGTGAATTTTGTGCATTAGAAATTATAGATATTAAAACTATTTTAGTAACAGTGTATAGAACCGGAAATGGGAATTTTAAAGTTTTTCTAGAGCTATTTGAAAAGTTATTGGAGTTTTGCTCTGCTAATTTTTTAGAAATAATAATAATTGGAGATTTCAACATTGATTTTAAAAAAGCTTCTAATGAATTAAACAGTTTCCGTGATCTAATTTCTACTTTTGGATTAACCATAAATATTAATGAATTTACTAGAATCACAACTAGATCAGCAACTTGTTTAGATAACATCTTAACAAACATAAGCAGTGAGATAGTTGGTTGTGGAATTGTGGACCCGTGTATTTCTGATCATCATGCACAATTTCTCTACTTAAAAATAAAATCTGAAAAAAAAACATAGTGCTAATCCATACAGAAGGCATATAACAAGTAATGGCATCCGGATGTTAAAACAGTCGTTAAACAACGTTGACTGGGCTTCAGTTGTTTCTCTCAAAACAGCAACAGAATTAGCTCAATTTATTACCGAAATGTATGTTAAGTTAACTGAAATTAATTTTCCATTAAAAAAATCACGAACTCATAGTAAAGCTCCAATTTCTTGGTTTGATGATGAACTAATAGAAATGCGAAAAATCTTTCCACAGTCAAGATAATTGCTGATGTTACAAAGGAATATAGTGAGTATAAAAAATTTAAGAAGCACTATAAATCAACAATATCATTAAAGAAAAAACTGGCTTATGAAAATTTTTTTTCCAATTCTGAAAATATATCTCGTGATAGTTGGAAAGTTATAAATTATCACAGAAATAAATTTCAAAATAAAAAAGTCTGTCCAAGCGCGATTACATCAAACGATTTCAATAATTACTTTACTTCAGTGGCTAAACATATTAGAAGTTCTTTTAATTCTACAAATGAAAATGTAGCCATAGATTTTTTGAAAGATGTACACTCTCCTTGCAACTCTTTATTTTTATTACCTGTTAGTGATACTGAAATCAGGAATGTTTTGCATAGATTGAAAAATTCACACTGCACGGATTTTTATTTCTTAAACAAAAAAATAATTGTGGAAACAATCGATATTATTATTGACAAATTAATTATACTTTATAATAATTGTCTTACTGAGGGGATTTTCCCAGATGTTTTAAAAGTAACAAAAGTGCTACCAGTGTTCAAAAAGGGAGCTTTAGATGAAATTGGAAATTACCGTCCCATCTCAATCATTCCCATTTTCGGCAAAATTTTTGAGAGTATTCTAAATGTTCGTTTGGTAGAATATCTAGAAAAACACAAAATACTTCACTGTAATCAATATGGCTTTAGAAAAAAGTGTAGCACTACACTAGCTATACAGAAAATTGTGAGAGATATAGTTGATGGCTTGGAGGAAGGTCATTTTGTGTCTTTGACATTGTGTGACTTATCCAAAGCTTTTGACTGTGTTTCGCATGAATTACTGTTGGAAAAAATGCATAAGTACGGTATTAGGGGAAACACTCTTAATCTATTTAGATCATACCTAACAAATAGAAAACAGGCAGTTTTTCTTAATAACAGCTATTCTGAGTTTAACACTGTCGAATATGGTGTACCTCAAGGTTCGATATTAGGACCCACTTTGTTTCTTATTTATCTGAACGATTTATTTCACTACACTTTTCCTATAAAATGTGTTTGCTTCGCAGATGATACAACTCTCATAAATACTGATATTAATCAGAATAATTTAAAAATTAAAATAGATAGTGATACCAAGAAAGCAAAAAACTGGTTCTCACATAATGGGCTAAAGCTAAATGAAGAGAAAAATCAGAATTTGATTTTTAGTTCTGATTGGAAGTATATCTTAAGAAATAGTGTTAAACTATTAGGAATCTTTATAGACGATAATTTGGATTGGAGTGCTCATATAGATTACTTAAGTTCTAGACTTGCTACAAGTATATTTTTAATACGCAACTTAGTTTATATGATTCCTAAAAATACCCTTAGAATGTGCTACTTTGCACTATTTCATAGCCATTTACAGTACGGAATAACTGTTTGGGGTAATTCTTCTTACGCAGATCGAATTTTTAAATTACAAAAAAGAGTAGTGAGGATACTTGCAAGAGCAGAGTATAGGGAACACTGTAAACCTTTATTTCTGGATTTAGGTATTATGCCACTACCTTCACTCTATATATATATATAAAATATATATATATATAAATATATATATATATATATATATATGAGACGCTGATTGAAATTCATGCCAACAAAGGTAAGTTTAAACGTAAACTCCAACGTCCATGATCACGATACAAGATCTAGAGATGCTATTAGAGCACAACGTTTTAGGTTGACAAAGAGCGTAAAAAATTCGACTGACGTTAGTTTGTATAACTTTTTGCCAGATGAAGTAAAAAGTCTTCACTTGTTATCATTTAAGCATAAAATCAAATCACACTTTTTGAAACACTGTTTCTATTCAAAAACGGAGTACTTAAGTACAGCTTTTACACAATAGTACTAGTTTGGTCAGGGCAGTTGCCTATTATAATTATATTTCATGTTTTTTTATAATTCCACAAAGTGTGTTTGTCGTTTTTTTTTAACTGTTAATATTAAATACATACATGTTTGTAATGTTTAAATTATCCAAAAAAAAATTATATGTTTTATAAGTAGTCACTATTCCTTTGACTTGTCAAAAACAAAACTATTTTTTATATTGATTAAATAAATTCTATTCTATTCTATGGCGAAAATTCCACCGCGCGATTGCCGGTATAAGCAATCTCCCGTTTACCGATGAACAGCTTCGGGTGAAGGAGCTAGTAAATGGTAGGGCACCCCTTTGTCCTGGAGTTAAGAAACTGGCTTCAAAGGTGGAAGAACCTTGAAGCGGTCAACGGAATAGAGATGAGGAAGAAAGATTGGGACAAAACATTTCATTAAAGATCCGGATTGGATAAGTCCTAGTAGAATCAAATGGCTATGCTTGGAGCGAAATTTAATTTTGGAGTAAGCTCCTCAATCGGACCTCCGGGAGAGCAGCTACAAGTATAACAAAAAGATAAAAATGGAAAGAAGATAATAGAATATGGCATATGGAACGTGAAAACCATAACACAGGAAGGTAAAATCCATAATGCAATACAAGAAATGAACCTAATGATCTGGGAATAAGCAAAATGCGTTGGCTAGGTTCAGGAACCGGAAATATCGGGGAACACAACGTTTACTATTCTGGAACAGATAACAGAGGGACCGCAGACGTTCGGATACAATTAGCGTCTCTTAGCAAAAACAATGACGTTAACTTTGCTAAGTATCAAGACAATTACTCTACACACACACACACAAATACACACATACACTACAATAATAAACTTATCTTGATTGAGACTGGCTGAATGACAATTGTCCAAGCCAAAAACACACAAAAAAAAATAAAGTGAACATTTTTTAAAAAACATTTTGTTTACCGATGAATCGACATTTTCGTTACATCGGAAATTGTCTATACATATTGGTCTCGTGCATAATAAACACTTGAGTATTCCAGTACAAACACAGTATCCCCAAAAACTTAATGTTTTGACTGGTATTTTTGGGGGATTAATATCGTCGGTCCATTTTTTTATTGGTGGTAATTAAACGGGAAATAAATATTTAGAATTGTTGCAAAATCAAATTATTCCAGCAGTTCAATTACTTACTGTCAACTTTGACGATATTTGGTTTCAGCAAGACGGCTGTCCTGCTCACAATACACGAGCAGTTTAAAATTATTTAGAAACATTTTTGGAAATAAATTAATTTCCTCTCGTGGTACGATCAAGTGGCCTCCCAATCACCAGACTTATCCCCAAATGGTTTTTTTTTCTTTGGGGATATTTAAAACAAGTGTTTATCGACATGGTTTTAAAAGAGCCCAAAATTTAGCGGAATTGAGGGACAAAATAACTTTGTGGAAGCATTAGACCGGAACTGCTCAGGGATATGAGACTATATTTGTACAATAGATTTGGTTATTGCTCCGCAGAGAGAGAGAGGGAATATTTGAACCTTTATTACGTTGAATTTTTGTTTTTAATATTATTATGTTACTTTTGGAATTCGTTTTTATTTTAATTTTTAGAAATATACTTTATTTTAATTTTTAGAAATCTCTTTTTTTATGCCATTATGGCAATAAAATATAACAATTTCTTTTAATAAAATAATATTTTAATTCCATATCTACGTAATATTGTAGATTTTTGGCGCTTTGAGATATAGCCTCTCCTGTATTCCGTTTTATACTAGCGGCTTGGCGAGATGCAAGATTTTATTATTCGGTGATCGTTTGTGTTTAGTAAGGTGCGCACGTGCGCAGCAGTCGAAAAATATCGACTGGAGAAGGAGTCCAGTCGAACAAATGAATTAATTATAAGACATTGCGACGTTATATTGAAATTTACACTGGGTAATTGCAGGTCAGGGGATCTTAAAAATTGTATTAATAAATCCGTATGTTCCGTTTTAATTCTTCCAATACTGTGTATGCACCTACCGCAATTTTCCATTATGTATAACACCCTGTTTTGATAAATTTCATGGTCAATGGGATGTATTTACTCGGTTATGCATACATGTTGTGTATAAGTTCTAAATAAAGTAAAATTAGTTTGAAATCTTCCTTTTTTTGAATTTATATTTTTCATAGTGGGAATAAGTAGTGGGAAGTATTATTCCCACCACTTATTCCCATCACTAGATCTCAAAATTTTCTTATGACACTATGAATCATTATGTGTAGTTATATTATTCTTAACCAGCCAAAGAAAATTGTTTAAAGCAATTTAATTGGCTGACGGCCCAAGAAAGGGTTAAAAGATTTCTCGATGAAAGTCGATGAAAGGTATAGAGATAATAAAAGATAAAGGTATATTATTAAAAAACGTTTTGTTTATACAAATACTTCCATAAAAAACTTTAGTCTATTGATTACGATCTTGAATTAAATTTTATAAGTGAGGAGCAGACTTTCAAATCGCACTTTGTCCATATTTTCACTTTTTGACTTAGAGTGGCGTTGGATTAGTCAAAACATCATTTATTAATTTACATACTCCTAGATATTCTAAACGTAATATTTCACGTATATTTTTGGCTTCAAAAATCACTTAGACAAACAAAACGCATTTTGTCCAGTAGCGAGAGACAAACAAATAGCGCTATTTTGCTTGCATTGCTTTTTTACTATTTAACGACTTTATTTTGCTCTGAGACGTTGATTTAGGAATCAACAGTATCTGATATTATTCGTGCTTAATAGGTTGTTTTTATAATAATAATAGGTGATAATAGTATTAAAATGAGTGAAGGTGAGCATATTGTAGGTGATACAAATAGAGGAACGAGAAAAAGAAAAATAAATACTACGGCAAAAGAACGTAAGAGAGAAATAAGGTAAACTACAGGTTATGTTGTGTTTTTGTGGTTTAATTTGTTTTCTTTTAGATATTCAGATTTATATCCAGAGTTATTGAATTTTAAAAATAATTGTGTTCACAAATCAAAAAAATTTGCATGTACAGATCTTTTGTTGGCCGACATAAAAATTATTAGACAAAATTTCTATGATAATGAAGAAAAGAACAAAAATGCTCAGGATAACAAATTAGCACAGATGATGAATATTAAGGAAATAAAAAGGCAAAGGAAGAGAAAGAATGGTAAATCACATGATTTTCACACAGAATTTTATGTAAGTTTTTATTTAAATAAACCAAGCTTTAGCATCAGTACATATTTATTTTTCGATTACACTTTGTAAGGTCTCTGATTGAGTATTTTTTAGGTTTGGCATAATAGCAAGAAAATCTTTGTTTGCCAAAAATTATTTTCCTCTATTTTTAATTGTGGTCCAAGAAGAATTCATACGATAAGTGAGAAAAAAGATGCTTGGCACTAGTATAAAAGACAATCGTGGTGGAGACAGAAAGTCCAAGAAAAATGCGCTTAAATTAGAAAGTGTCATGAAATTTATTTCGTCTTTGAAGGGCCATGAAAGCCACTATGGTAGAGGCAAGTCAAGAAGAATCTATTTGTCATCTGAGTTAAACATAAAAAAGCTGTGGGAGATGTATAATGATCAGATTCCAGATAATTCACTCCAAACAAACTACAAGTACTTTAGTCGAATTTTCAGCAATAAGTTTAATATAGGTAGATATTATTAAAAAAATGTTTTTTATTTTTTACTAAGTTGCCCGTTTGTTTTAGCCTTTGGAAGTCCAGCTACTGATGTTTGTGGCTTTTGCATAAGAACAAACACTGAGATAAATACCACCAAGGATGAAGAGCAAAGATTAAAATTAAAAATGGATTTAACTATTCATAAGACGCGAGCAAAGCAGTTTTTTAAATCAATGAAAGAGGAATCTGCTGATAGCGTGACATTTGCTTTGATCTTCAACAGGTCCAAAATCTTCCAAAGGCGCCTATTACGGAAGCATTCTATTCTCAGCAACTGGCTTTTTATGCATTTTGTGTGACAGATATTTTAACAAAAACTCCTGTTTTTTATACATGGCTTGAGCATGAAGCAGGAAGAGGTGTGGTAGAAATAAGTTCTGCGTTGACTGACTTTCTAAAAAAGACTGATTTTGACCCAGATATTAAACATTTAAGATTGTTTTCGGACGGATGTGGGGGTCAAAATAAAAATTCCCACATGGTACATGCACTTACCTTGTGGCTTTTGAATAATGCCCCAAAAACTATTCAAACACTTACGATGACATTTCCCGTTCGTGGCCATTCGTTTATGCGAGCTGATCGAGTTTTTGGTCAAGTTGAGCTAGACTTACGTGCCCATGCTTTTATAAAGTCACCAGAAAAATATTATGAAATCTATTCTAAGAAAGGACAAGTGCGCAAGCTGGGATCTGATTGGACTTTGTATGACATAAAACATGCAGCACTTTCACTCAAAAAAGTTATAGGTATCAGTGAAGCCAAAAGAATAATCATAACTCGAGGCAAACAAAGTGCTGGGGAAAGTAAAATCTTGTATAAAACAGAGGTTTTATACAGAAATGATGACAATTCTAAAAAGTTTTCAAGTTTAATTCAACCAAAGAAAAAACTAAGTGACATAGTACTGTCGGAATTACCAACGAAGCATGCTGTTAAGAAGAAAAAACTGGATAGCTTATCAAAATTTTTAGTTAGTCTATCAGGCAAAGAATGGGCATTAGATCCAGAATTAACTTGGTTAGATCCAATTTTGAAGGATCAGTATGGTGAAAATGTAATTGAAAAGGACCAGACCTGCGATCAATGTGAAGATGGAGATGAATGCTGCTGTCTTCTGGAGGACGACATACATGTCATATGATTTTTTTTACTACAGACATTGCTTTACAAACACGAATTTTCAGTTCATATTTTGATTTTAATCACTTAGGGAAAATAAAACCACATTTTGTCCTTCAAAGACAATCAAATGGCGTTTTGTCCATCATTAAAAATTTTTTTTTGAAAAAACTAATAAAGCTTGTTGTTTCTTATAAATAGGGTAAGTTGATAATAAAAAATTACATTTTTTCATATTTTGTGTTTTATTTTATTAATAATCGAGTAGCAGTTTTTCTCATTTCCTGAAAAATTTTAAAAATGGACAAAGTGCGATATGACAGTCTGCTCCTCAAGTGATAAAAGTAGTGAAATATATAAGAACATTACGTAAAAATCTTTTAAATTGAAATTTACAATTTTACGAAAGTACAAATTGCAAATGAGTTATCATCATTTTAATAAAATTATAACTAAATACAAAATTTAATAAATAAAAACTTAATACAGAACCAAAAGCAAATAAACATTTTAAACCTGTTATAAAATAAAATATTACAGACGATTTTTTGTTATTATATTGATTTTTTCTTACAATGAAGACGAATTCATTATGAATTTAATACTACACAATGATGTGAAAAATAAATTTTTTAATCTAAAGTAAATTTCGAACTGCAAAAGAGAACAGATATAAAAAGATATTCCAAAAGTTTTTAAAATCCGCGTTTCTACACTCCTTTTCCGAAGATTGCTTGGTATCGGATGACAGCTGAAGCGATGAAACTCAGACACACAAATCTAGCCGTCTCATTGTTTCCCAGTTTAAAACAACACCGATTTTGACATATTTACGACATACGTTTGGACTGTTTCAGCAAAACTCTATGTCACAACCAAAACAGGCAGGACTAAAAATATTAGACAATTTTAATTAATTTCAATGGTTAATTACATACACCTGGAATTTTTGCATTAATTCATACAATTACAAACTCGTTGTTAGTCTGCTCTTTATTTTTCAATATCAAAATCTCTTATAAGAGAATTAGGTATTAAGTAGTAATCGATTTAATAAAGATAAAAAGTCACTCATTAATTGATAAATATAAATTATTTTTAAAAAATAGATTAAATTTTACGTATTTGATGATAGATAGAGAGATAGATACGTTTATTGACAATTTTTACATAGTAAACGCTACATGTCATGTCACAATATAAATAAGTCACTTATGTAGGTATACATAGGAAATAACTAAGAAATAATATAAGAACACATAATATAACATATACAGTGAAGAAAGAAATATAAAAACATAAAAAAAACAATTCAGTTAGGTGTAAAATAGTTTTCATAAAAACGACCACACTAGGAGCTCAAACAAATTCCTGTACACTATAGAAACAGTGTTCCGGCAAGAAGTGTTTGGCTAATTTATGGAATTTTTTAGAATTTATTGCTTTAATCATCACCATTCAATCTTCGCTTATCCACTGCTGGACATAGATCTCCCTCATAATTTTCCATCTATTTCAATCTTGTGCCTCTTGCATCCAATTCCTATGACAACGTTTTATATCGTCAGTCCAACGTGTTGGTGGACGACCTCTGCTACGGTAGGCATCATCTCTTGGTCTCCATTCCAGTATCCGCTTTGTCCATCTATTATTTGTCATTCGAGCCACGTGACCTGTCCAGTTCCATTTCAGTGTTGCTACTCTCTCCACTGCATCAGCCACTCCTGTGTTTGTCGTAGCTGGCGATTTGGGATCTTGTCTCGTAGTGAAACGCCCAACATAGCGCGCTCCATCGCCCTTTGACACACACGGATCTTTTGAACTGTTCTCCTTGTCATGGTCAACGTTTCAGCAACGTAAGTCAACACTGACAAATCACACTGATTAAAGGTTTTTCTTTTAAAGCATCTTGTTATATCAGACGATTTGAAAATATGGTTCAGCTTGCTGAAGGCTGCCCAAGTCAGTCTTATACGACGGAGAAGCTCAACGGTTTGGTTATCTTTTCCTATGCGGATCTCATGACCTAGGTATTTATAGGCCATTACCTGGTGTATGAATCTTGTTCCTACGCATATATCTTCGCTGACTACAAGATTTGTCATTATCTGGATTTTAGATATTATTTTATTTTCAATCCCCCTTCTAGCGAGGAAAGCTAGAGCTGATTTAAAAGTTCTTTGGCCTCATCATCCTATCAGCTGTTACTACAATATCATCTGCAAACTTATTCTCCGTTTATGTTTATGCCCTTGTCGGTCAGTTTTGCCCTTTTACATATATATTCCAAAAGCGTAGTGAACAGTTTCGACGATATGGTGTCCCCCTGGCGTACTCCACGTTTTATCGGGAATTTTTGGGTTTGACGATTACCCACTCTAACACTGGCTGTTGCGTTTTGCTATATGTGTTTAATTATATTTATATACCGATAGTCAATTCGGCATTCTGTCAAGGCTTCCAACATTTTTTGTTGATTTACGGTGTCGAATGCCTTTTCATAGTCGACAAATATCAAAGCTAGTGATTTATTATATTCAGTGCATTTTTCTATAAGATTTTTTATTACCAGTAGGTGACCGATTGTTCCATAGCCTTTTCTTAAATCCTCCTGTTCTATGGACTGATAAAATTCCAATTTATTTTCTAGTCGTTTCGTAATTATTTTTGTAAATAGTTTATAAATATGTGAAAGTAGACTTATGGGCCTGTAATTCCTGGGGTCGGTAGCATCCCCTTATTTATGAAGTATGATAATTTCTGCGTTATACCACTGGGTTGGTGTTATTGCTTCCTGCAAACATCTAGTGAATAGTTTGGCAAGGACCTGCCATAATCTTTTTCTAGCCACATTTCAAGGCATCTGCCACTATTTTATCGCCTCCGGGGGCTTTGTTTTTCATTTCTTGCACTGACCTTCGAACTTCATTGGGTGTCACGTCCGGTAAAATTTCAGATCCCTGATTGATTATCTTTGATAATGATCCACTCCGGTTACATTGCTGTTCTTTGTATAGTTGTCTATAAAGACGCTCTATCGTGTTCATAATTTGAACTCTATTCTCAATGATTAGCCCCTATTCATTTCTTAATTTGTGGACGTTTTTTCTTCCAATGGATATGCTCTGTCTGAGTTGTTTCAAGTTTTCTTCTATTATTCTAGTTATTTCCATCGTATTGTATCGTCTTAGATATTTTCTGACTTCCTTTTTAATTTTCTTATTCATAATTCTTGGTTCATTTTGGTTATGATCCTGATTTTCCCTAAGTTTTCTTCTTTCCTCTAGAAGATGTTTTGTGATTGTGGCTTAATTTTTTGTTATTGTTTTCAGGACGAGGACAGTATTTCTTTTCAGCTTCTTCCAATATTTAAGTAATATTATTATTCATTTCAATAATGCTGATATTCTCTAAGTCGTGTGTATCCAAACTAACCTTAATATTGTCTGCGTAAAGTGTTATACCTTCTGGGAACATCCATCCTCCACTTTTCTTTTTGAGGATCATTTTTGTTCTTTCAACTTCAGTGTTAAAAGTGATTTTTACTCTAATTAGTCTATGGTCACTCCGTGTTGAAAATTTATTCAATACTGTTACATCCTGAACAATATCTTTCCGATTTGATATTATGAAATCAATATCATTTTTTGTTCTTTGGTTCGGACTCTTCCATGTCCACTTACGTTGGGGTTTCTTTCCGAAGAATGAGTTCATCACAAAGAGATTTTCTTGATGTAAGAAGTGACGAAGCCTGTTACCTCTCTCATTTCTATCATCAAATCCAAAGTTTCCCATAGCATATTCTGCATCATCTTGTTTGAATCTTGGGATATAAACAGAATAAGTGAGCAATAATAAAACAGTCCCAAAGGAAAGAAACGATGGCGGAACAGGCGACAACTGCCCAATTCCTTGAATAAGAAAGATATAATTGGTCACCGAAAACCTTTTCATTAGTAAACAGTTACTCAGCAGTCATACATTTATTTTATTGAAATTAACTAAAATCAATTGATTATTTATCTATTTCCTGGTCTAACACAATGGTTTCGATATAAAGTGTGTCTATAATTCTTAGATTATTTATAGTCAATCGTCGTACGGCCTAGTGTAACCTTGAACCTTAGAAAAATAGTATGTGAACCGAAACTTGATGTTATTTTCCACACCTTCGTGTCATTCGTGAAAATATGCTGAGAATCTTACTAAATTAATTCATAGAAATTAGTCAAATGCTCGTCGCGTCGCATGTAGAGTACGTTTACGGAAACTAATGCTAATTTATTCCTAGAACGATTGTTCAAACTTTGTTGATTATAAGTAACATGTTTAATCTCAGGTAAAGTAAACAAAAAACGGAAGAATAAGATAAGTTTTATAATTTTATCACAAACATTATATTTCAAGTAGTTATTCATTTACTGAAATAATCATGAATGTGTTGCTTGTGTGAGTCCATTTCAGATAGGTAAAAGAAATAATAAATAAGACTTACTCACAATCAGTTTAATTTAACTATCTAAACGACCGGTTTCGCTTTCTACAATATGCAAAGCATCTTCAGGTCTCGATACAAAGTTAATTAAATGCTGTAATAATAAAACCCATATTAGGGTGTTGTCTTGTAAAGATAAACAAAGGTAAATAATATAAATTACAGTAATCATGCCAATATTACATGTCTGTGGTTTTTTAAAATGAATAAACTGTTTAAGCAGACAAGGTAAGACCCACAATTTGGTATAAAATAGTCTATTAAATTGTAATAAATTAGCAAATAAATAAAACATTACTTACATGCCGGTACTCTATTAATTAATGGTTGGAAGAACATGGTTCGAACTATCCTGTATTGTTGAAATAAGAACTTAAGTTTTCGCTATTGTAATTGTTTGACAATAAACAGAGAAGTTCTTGAGGAGATAGATTTTATCCAAAAACATCTATTCTTATCTTGGATAAAATGTTCTTGAAAATTTCTTTGTCTATATTCGAGGAATTGGTGGAGCCAATAATCATCCATCTGCCTTTAATTTCAAATATCGCATGAGGTGGTATTTTTTGGGAAAACAATCAGCAGCTATTTTTATAGAAATTAAAAACCCTCTGTAAGAGAGTTTAGAAGAATTTTTAGTCAATGCAACCGACAAAACTAACTTTAACACTCCTCCAATTGATGATATCCAAGCAGAGGAAATTTCCATGACACAAGAAATGCTTCGATAGATAAAACTACAATACCATGGAATACCGTTTATGAGGAAAAGGATTTTGTTCAGCCGAGTTATTTACAAGACCAAATGTTAAACAAAGAAGGTGTACATTAGGTTAATTTGGGATCACTCAAATATATTGCTGAATTCGTAGCACATAAAATCAATATTATGGTCCAAAAACATATCAAAAAAAAATAGCTCCCCTTTACCTTAATCTATAAAAGTATCGTGGACTGGAAAGATGACAGCTAAGCTAAACCAATTTCTAGAACGTCGTTAACTGTTATTAAAAATTGATTTCTGGCAAAGATCCACAAGAGACTGAAAACTCTGGTGAAACATATTGAATGCTGTTAGTTTCTTGGTATGTTGTAAGTTCAAAGAATATATCGAAGACGACTAAGTAAATGACTGACTGACTTTCTAAGCAAATATGAAAAACCGGAAAGAACGAAAAGAGGCAAACCAAAAAATTCATGAATAAGAGGCATTTATAGGGCAATTTTTGAGAGAAATTTTTAGGCTGACTCAGTCTGAGGACTGGAATGAGAGATGAAAATGAAAACTAGAACCAAATTAGACATTTCTAGATATTTCCGATTAAAGAAAACGATAAAAGAAGCTAAAAAGAGATTTTTACGTGAGTAGTGTCAAGAACCGAAAGAGAGGGTATTACATGAGAGTGACAGAGGATCAAAAGTAGGACTCGAAATCGTTCCAAATATATTTTACAGTAACTATTGCTTAATTTTCCCGTGTCGAACTTGTAATTTATTGACTCTTTTCTTTTTTAGTGTGATACATTTGCAAAAACAATCTTTGTTTGTAACTATTTTCTTGCATTAAAACTCTGACGTTTGTGTAGTCAAAATGATGTCCAGTTATCATATGGTGGTCAACTACCGCACACTTTTTCTTTTTTGTACAGTAAATTTTGTGTTGTGTTATTTTCTGTAAGCCATTGTGAAATTTGACCGACATAACAACTGACAATCCGAAAAAGGCAACTTTTAGAGAACATTGGTTTTATAAATAGTTTTAGTCTTGTCTTCTACTCGATCTGATGACAGTACTGGCAGTACTGCTACAATTAATTGCATTTTTTTCTGTAAATCCTGTCTTAATTTAATTTGCTCCTTTTCTAACTTGGCTGCATCATGCTGATGGCCAAGTAGTCAGAAATAGGTATATACGGTTGCGTTTCACCTTCATCTATTTTCTTTTCTACTGAGTTGCGGGTTTTGCCAATGATAATTTTCTTATCGGGATAATTAACATTCTATTTCGGATAATATATATATATATATATATATATATATATATATATATATATATATATATATATATATATATATATATATTATATAATTTAAATAACTTAGAATAATGACAATTAAAATATACGATTTAAGCATTCCAAAATCAATTCCCTAGCCACCAATGATTTGTATAATTAATGAATTGACTGACGGTCATGTTAATTAGCAATGAGGGAGCGGCCAGCATGTCAATCGCCTATGTTCTATACAGAACATGGGTGTAATTGTGACATACGATGTGGCATATGAAAAAGACACGATGAAGATAGTCATAGTTGGCTAAATGATGGGTAAATGTCGATATTATTTTCAACGGGTATTCCCACGGTCTTTGTTGGTTTGGATCGCACGTCGTCGTCTTAACACTGCTTATCGATTGTTTGATATCGTACGGGATTGAAAGGATTTGAATATTGTCTCTTATCAGTAGTTGATTGTTTTGCATTAATGGCAATGACTGAAATTTATATTAATGTATAAAACTGTCATTATGCGTATACTAGAAGCAACTTTGCATATTTTATAAATCAACTGATAGCGCTGAAAACTACTACTTGTGGTACTATGAATTTTAAAATGTTAACACCTTTCTAAAATCTTAAGATTTTTTACAACTTAAATTAATATTTGGTATGTAAGGACATTCTCTAAATGCGGGAAATGATTATTTGATATCTTTAAAAGATACATTTTGCGAGACTTATACAAATGTACAAAAGAAAATAAAATTTGCAAAGAAGATAAATAACTTTGAACTATACAAAATAACGCAGCATCCGGATATCGTAACATTCATTCAAATAGGATGGCTGCGTTTAATATGATATGTCGAAAAAATGAACGAAGACCAAATATTAAATAAGCCTACAAGGGCCAGTAGGAAAAAGAACAACAGGAATATCGAAGGTGCGATACATGGAACAAATAGGATGTAATAACCTACAAATTTAAACAATAGAGAAAAGGGCATGAATCAGACCGGAATAGAGAAGAATCCTAGAACAAGCCAAGATACAAAAATTAGACTCAGTGATCTTTAAAGCCCCCCCCCTAGTAAAAGTTTGCGACCTACTCCTCTCTTGCCATCAATAATCTTTCCCTGGATGATTAGTTGAGGGATTGCATTTTATGTTGGTAGAATCCGTTTGGGATTTTCAGAGCGTAATGTTCACAGAATTTGATTAAGTGTTCCCCATTTTCATTTGTTTTAGCGTCACCATATTTTCCTAAGACATTGTCATTTGTTTTTGTTCCTGTCCAAGTGTTAAATTCTCCCAATAACACAATTTCTTTGCGGCTATTTATATTTTTAATGAGTTCCGATTAAGTTTCATAGAATATTTGTTTAGCTGCTTTTGCTGCATTTTCTGACGGAGCATATATTCCAATAACCCCCTCTGTGGCTCAGTGGTAAGAGCGCCTGCCTTTAAACCTAAAGGTCGTGAGTTCGAATCTCACCTGGGTGAAAATTTTCGTTTATTAAAAAAAAATTAATAAATGAAAATAATTTCTATCCTTGTGTGATCGGTACTCACCGGAGGGACCGCAGACGTTCGGATACAATTAGCGTCTCTTAGCAAAGACAATGACGTCGACTTTGCTAAGTATCAAGACAATTACTTTACACACACAAACACACACACACACACACACACACTACATTAATAAACTTATCTTGATTGAGACTGGCTGAATGACAATTGTCCAAGCCAAAACACACACAAAAAAAAATATATATTCCAATGATCTCGAGGTCGTGCCCTTTCTACGTAATAGATACTCTAATAATTCTCTCATTGATCTGCTCCCAGATTTTCAGGTTTCTTTTTAAGTCTTTTTTTTATCAATATTGATACCCCTGCTTGTGCTCTTTTGTGTTTCTCTTCTTCTTATAGTGACGTTCACCTTTAGTGCGTTGGCGAATTATCTTAAGGCTAGACGTCTGCCTCTGAGTTGAGGGATTGCGTATTTTTTTTCCTCTCAGAATATGGCCGAGGTATCCAATTTTTTGTACTATGATCAAATTGAGTAGTTCTCTCTCAGTATTTGCCTTTCTTAAGACTTCCTCGTTTCTCACGCTATCTATCCATGGTATGCGGAACATTCTTCGCAACGTCCACATTTCGAAGGCCTCCAACTTATTAATGGACTCTTAACGTCCATGTTTCCATACCGTATAACAATATGGACCATACATAGCATTTAACCATCCTGTAGCGGAAATTGAAGGAAAAATTGCGGTTACATAGTAGCGGTTTAAATTTGATAAAAGCTTGTCTTGCTTGTTCGGTACGGCATTTTATTTCTTGTTAAGGATCCCGTTGGTCATTCATCATCAATCCTAAGTATTTAAATGTATCCACTTGATCGATTGGAGCACTATCTACTTTGCATTGGAGCATGGAGCAGTTGTATTCTTAAAAGTGCGTTTTTCCTTATTGTCATGCATTTCGTTTTTCGAGCATTTATCTTCAAGCCATATATTCTTCCTACGGTGTTTATTTTATTTAACATTGACTGTATATCATGAGACCATTTGTATGGCCCAAGTATTTTGAAAGCTGAAATTGTACACGCTATCAAACTATTAAAAAGTAACAAAACCCCAGGACCAGATGATATGTACGCAGAAAACAATCAAGTTACTTAATGAAGAAAACCTAGACATTATTGTCAAGCTCTTTAACGACATCTACGATACGGGCCAGATTCCAAAAGATTGGCTTCGATCTACATTTATCGCCCTACCAAAAACACCACGTGCGAACTTCTGCAAGGACCACCGACTAGTAAGCCTAATGAGTCACTTTTTAAAACTTTTCCTGAGAATACTTCACACTAGATTGTTTAAGAAATGTGAAGAGGTCAGTGGATGGAGTTAGTTTGGTTTCAAAAATGGACTTGGCACGAGAGAAGCGATCTTTAGTATGCAAACATTGATACAGAATTGTTTAGATCAAAGAAAGGATGTTTTTATCTGCTTCATCGATTACGAGAAAGCATTCGATAATGTTAAACACGAATTGATGATAAAATACCTATAAGAGTTGGGATTGGATGCAAAGGATATAAGAATCATCGCCAATCTGTATTGGAATCAGACAGCAACAGTACGTCTTCAAAATTCCAACGAAACAGAAGATTTCTCCATTAAAAAAGGAGTAAGGCAAGGTTGTTTACTGTCCCCAATGTTGTTCAATTTATACGTAGAAAAAGCCTTCGCAGAAGCAGTGGAAGACTCTAATAAGGGTATTAAAGTTAACGGCATATTTATTACTAACATCAGGTATACCGATGATACAGCCATAGTGGCAGATAACATCGAAGATCTTCAATGCCTTTTAAATGATCTAACTCTTGCAAGTGAAGCTCGGGGTTTGAAAATAAATATCAAGAAGACAAAATCAATTATTATAAGTAGAAATGATTACCCCAACGCAAAGATATATGTCTCTGAAGAAGAAATCGAACAAGTCAGGCAATTCAAATACTTGGAATGTTTGCTGAATGAGGGTTGGGACCCCGAGAATGAAATAAAGAGCAGAGTTGAACAAGCCAGAAATGCTTTTTTGAGGCTTCGTAAGTTTCTGACTGATCGCAAATTGGACTTCAACCTCCGATACAAGATGCTTAAGTGTTACGTGTGGCCTGTTCTCCTGTACGGAATGGAAGCATGGACGTTAATGGCCAGTTCCATTAACAAACTTGAAGTGTTTGAAATGTGGTGCCTGCGTCGAATGCTCAGAATATCATGGACGGACAGGGTCAGAAATGAGGAAGTACTCAGAAGAGCGGGCTTACAGGATAGGGAACTTTTTAATTATGTAAAAAGTAAGAAGACTGCATACTTGGGGCACATAATAGAAGGAGAACGATACACTTTTCAGCAACTGATACTCGAAGGGAAGATAGAGGGTAGGAGAGGTCTCGGATGTAAAAAAATGTCATGACTGCGCAATATTCGACAATGGACAGGAATCCACAGCTGTGTTGTTGGTTTCTTTCTTATAAATGACAATGGATAATAATTTTTTCTTTAATTTTGTTGAATTTATTATCAGGTTTATTTCTTCATTAAGCGCATTGCAGGTGTTTTGAACTCTATCATATAGTTATTTGATTATTCACTTTTTGATAATTATGTTGCGATTTAAGTGATGGTGACTTGTAATTTAAATATATTTGGGTGTAGATTGATTTTCTATAGACTTTAGTTACATATTGTATATGTATATTCTCTTTTGCGATTAATATATCTAGAAATGGTAATGAGTTAGTTATATGCTGTTTCATGGTCAATTGATTGATTCTTCTTTACAGTTAGTGTCCATCATAAATTTGTCCAGTGCTTCTGGTCCTTAAGGACAAATGAAGAAACCGTTCACTACATATCCAAGCTGTGAGTTTGTGTGTTTGTCGTCTAGACAGTGTCCCCAATTTTATATTTTTCCCAATTTTAATAGATTTCCTTTTTGTAACATTTTCATTTTAAGACAAAAGTAATGCATCAAGTAGGTTATGTCGATAGTAGGTTATGGACAAAATCGTATGACAACGCCATCTGTCAAATATTCTTGTTTGTAAACAGACTTAAGATTTGTGAAATAATGTCGCAAATAGAATAAAGAAAAGTGGTCGAATATTTGTATACAGGGTGAGTCATAAACTATTGGGACATAGACTAAGGATAGGTTATCTGGACCAAAATATGGCTATTGGCCAAATATTCCTTAATAAAATGTTGCTGAGAAAAAAGATACAGGGTGTTTAAGTGGAAATTTAAAATTTTATTTTTGGCTATAACTTTCATGTTTGTAAACATTTATGTATAAAAATTTACAGCTGGCTACTATTGAATATCAGAAATTATAATTTGATGCATACTTTAATATATCTAATAAAGGGCACCACATATGCCACATACGTGGCATACTTTTACACTTAACTTTTTTGTTCTTCAAGTTACCGGTTTTCTTGATAAAAAATATTAAAGATACATTATTTTAACAAAAAAAAGTAAACTTGTTAATAACTTCAAAACTTAACAGTTTTCGAGATAATCGCATTTTACAAATCAACTGCACAATTCTTATTTAACGCAATTACTCCAGTCAATGAAAGAAAAATAGATAAAAACATAAATACTTCTGAATTTTGTTATAAAATACCTTTAATAAAGTCAATGGTTACAGAAATATTAAATAAAATAAATATATCAGCACGATAAATAATAACAGGATTTGACAAAATAACAGAATAATTGGATTTTACATCAAACATTTTACGTTTTGTATTAAATTAAAGTCATAATCAAAACATTTTATTTACAAACCAAATTAAAAAATAGTTAAATTAAATAACATTAAACTTTTTGTCAAAGTAAGTGTTCGATATGTCCACCATTTTCTTTAATTCATTTGTCAATACATTCCATAAAATATCGTCTCATATTAAATAGCATCATTGGTTTTAAAGAAGCTGCTGCCGTATTTATTATAGTTGTTTTAAGTATAATAATAATTAATTTTTTGAAATTTTTATGAATTAAACAATTATTATTATCTTATCACAAGAATATGACTACCACGAAACAATCCAACGTTCAGGAAAGTGTATTTAAAAACTGTCTCACTCCGCTTTCTCTGTAATGTAATGGTGTACCATCTTGTAGAAACCACATATTTTGCCTTAAGTTTGATAAAAATTCTTCCAATAAATCAATAAAATCATTTTATAAAAAATGTAAATAAATCTCGACATTCAAATTGCAATGTAATTGGCATATCAGAAAAAAATAATTATGAATGGTTCCAAACCATAAGACATGCATTTTAAATACAAATTTTGAATGATATTTTACAGATGTGCGAATTACCTTTCAATTTAAATGGAAAGATTTATTTACATTTTTTATAAACACTGATTTTATTGATTTATTGGAAGAATTGTCATCAAATTTAAGGCGAAATATGAGGTTCGTACAAGATGATACACCATTACATTACAGAGAAAGCGGAGTGAGACAGTATTTAAATACACTTTCCTGAATGTTGGATTGTTCGTGGTAGTCATAGTCTTGTTGTGAAATAATAATAATTATTTAATTCATAAAAATTTCAAAAAATTACTTATTATAATATACTTAAAACAACTATAATAAATATTGCAGCAGTTTCTTTAGAACCAATGATGCTATTTAATATGAGACGATATTTTATGGAATGTATTGACAAATGGATTAAAGAAAATGGTGGACATATCGAACACTTCCTTTGAAAAAAAAGTATGTTATTTAATTTAACTATTTTTTAATTTGGTTTGTAAATAAAATGTTTTGATTATGGCTTTAATTTAATACAAAACGTAAAATATTTGATGTAAAATCCAATTATTCTGTTATTTTATCAAATCCTATTATTATTTTTCCTGCTGATATATTTATTTTATTTAATATTTCGTTAACTATTGACTTTATTATATTAAAGGTATTTTATAACAAAATTCAGAAGTATTGATGTTTTTATCTATTTTTCTTTCATTGCCTGGAGTAATTGCGTTAAATCAGAATTATGTAGTTGATTTGTAAAATGCGATTATCTCGAAAATGTTGAGTTTTGAAGTTATTAACAAGTATACCATTTTTTTGTTTAAATAATGTATCTTTAATATTTTTTACCAAGAATACCGGTAACTTGAAGAACAAAAAAGTTAAGTGTAAAAGAATGCCACGTATGTGGCATATGTGGCGCCCTCTATTAGATATATTAAAGTATGCATCAAATCATAATTTCTAATATTCAATAGTAGTCAGCTGTAAATTTTTATACATAAATGTTTTCAAACATGAAAGTTATAGCTAAAAAATAAAATTTTAAATTTCCGCTTTAACACCCTGTACCTTTTTTCTCAACAACATTTTATTAAGGAATATTTGGCCCAATAGCCATATTTTGGTCCCAAATAACCTATCCTTGTGCAGAATATGAAACTATAAAGAGGATAAAAAATGGTATAGACATGAGACATAGACCAGTTTCGGGTAGACCGCGTAAGATTCGTGGAAACAATTTAAATGCTTTAGTGGCATTAGGACGACAAAATACGCGCCTAGGGTTTCGAAAATTGGCGAAAGGATTTGGAAATCAACAAAGAATAAAAGTGTGCCCAGAAACTGTCCACATGTCACCGAAAAAGCAAGACTATATATCGAGGAATTAAAAAAAAACCCTACAATGACACCTTTGTAAAGGCAACGAAGAATAGGTTCTTGTCAACGTTTTCGAGAATATAATTTTAATAATGTCTTCATATTTGACGAAAGTTGTTTCCAGCTTTCGTCTAAACTAAACGACAATGCAAGCTTACACAGTCCTGATTTGGCACGCAATGATTTCTTTTTTTCCGTACATCAAACACAAAATTGAGTGGTCTTTGATTTTCGACGCCCAAAAAAGCCGTTTTCATGCCGTTTCAAGCCGTTTCAAGTATTCAAAACCCATGTTTTGGAGTTACTTCAATTTTGAAGTTAAAAAAGTTCGTTTAAAAATGGTTTAAAATGCATGCAAAGGAGTATTTATTTTTACGGAGAATATTTTTATAAGAAATAAAGTTATTTCCGATCATAAATGCTCGTTTATTTATCGCTGGACCAGAAATATAAATAACGAACTCTCGTAGACCATATTTTTCGCAAAATCGCTGGTTATTTGTCAAAAAAGTTGACGCTGAAGATGCTGTGTTAAGCGAAAGTACTTGGGCAAGATTTAATTAAACTTGTGCTCGATAATTGCCTTAATTTTCAAAACTTTTTAGTTGTGTTTAGTTTGCAAAAGCGTTTATAGCTCGATATTTAGTTTCTGTTTCTGCTTAGTTTAGTTAATTTAATGTTTTTCAAGTTGTTTTTAGTTAGTTGTTCTTAGTTAATATTTAATTAAGTTATTGCTTGACTAGATGTTTAAATGTTTACAAAGGCAGAATGGTACGTACTGTAGCCGACAAAGTAGCAGCTGTGTTAATAATTGGTGAATATGGAAATAATTTTCATGTAGCAGAACGTCTTTTTAATGACAGTTACTCCGATCACCCTACATCAAGAGCTTATTTGAGGAAGCTTCTTTGGTAGTTTAAATAGAGAGGTAGTCTTCAAAATACAAAACGATCTGATCGACCAACAATTAGTGATAACAAAAAAATTGACATAATTTTCGAAATGGTAGTGAACCCTACTTCTTGTAAAGCCCAAGTTGCATCTTGGTAGTATACCGAGTGTTAGCTGAAAACAAATTTTATCCATACAAATTAAAAATTGTGCACACACTTTCAGATAATGACCTTAACCGAAGACTAGAATTCTTCAAATTAAGCCTGTTTTTCTCAATACTAAATTAACCGGTGAAGTGTATCTGGAGATATTATATAACATTGATTCATTAATATTTGAAATTGGACCGATATCAATTGAACCGTTAATACTTGAAATTCTGGAGGACAATCCAGATGAATTCGGCAACTTGAAAATAACGTATCAACAAGATGGTGCTCCTGCACACCATTATGGTACAGTAACACGTTACCCAGATGAGGAATATCGTGGTAGATGGATTGGACGACCAGGTAAGATAGAATGGCTAGCTCGGTCACCGGACCTCACACCATTAAATTTTTTTCTGTGGGGAGACTTGAAATCTAAAGTTTACGCTACAGCACTCGACAATATTGATATTTTAAAACAACGAATTGTTTAAGAATGTAGGGCAATTTCCCCAGACATATTTAAACGATTACGGACAGAGTCAGGCCGGATGTTCCTGTGAACGAGTTGTCGTCGGCCGAGCGCATGACGTCACGTTCAGAGGACGGGCAGGCGAGAAATAAAGAAACCAATATAAATAACGACCAGTTTTTCTTATTTTATTCAAATTACAAATGAAAAAAATCTGAACTCTACACAGAAGTACTTTATATGTACCTAAATACAACTTTTTGTCCAAGAAATTTCAAAATATTTGCCTACAAATTAAAATTAAAAATATTCAGAAGCAGAAGACCAAATAAATTTGTATAAATAATCTAAACAATTAATCACAAAATATGTTCGACCATTATTTTAAATATTAAGTTAGCTTTGAATAGATAGAACTACTAGAACTAAATATGTGTGATTTTCGATTAAAAGTTTGTATAACTGAAAGTTCTAGTCTTATACTTATTACTAAGACAAAATAAAAATGTGAAATATGCGCATAAATATGCATGTTTATTTAGAAAATATGCATGTAGCTAATAATAAAAGAATATAAATAACTCAGAAAGTATGTCCGTTTTTGTTTACAAAAATATTAACAATATCTTTATATTTTATAATAATTAACATTTATTTATTTTACAAACTTATAGTGGTTTAGTGGGTAGTGGTTTATATAATCAATGCTTATACTGAGGTAGGGAATCACAAATTTAAAGTAATTTAACAAATATATAATATTACTTTGCATTGTGCGAACAATAAACTATTAAATGCTGTCCAAATTTTTTTTAACAAAAACGTATAGCTTCTAAGTACATATATTTGTAAATGGAAGAACTTCTTTATACATTATACATTATAACAAGGGCATTTTCAAAATGAACGATAATATTTTGTTTTAAGTAGTAGGAATCTTGAAAATATCAAGATATGACTATGAAATAAGGAAGATCCCCTAGGTTTTTTCTGTTTATCTAAGAAAAAATATTATGAGCATAAATTAAAAGGACTTAATTAAGTCCAATATATATGTTTTTGTTTTAGTCAAACAAAGGCAAGCTATTGTACGAAAGAAAAATGTTAAGCAACTTTTCATTAAACTATAATGATTTGAATTTTCAAGAACTTTATTTTTCACACAAGAATTAAAAAACTGCTTGAAAAAAAAACATACTTCGATTTATTACGAACTAACCTTGTGTCGTCACATACCTATTAAAAAATATTCTCATATAAAATAATTGAGTTGTAAACTTTAGTTCTCTAGTAATATGGGTTTTGATCCAAGTATCTAAGTTGAAGAACTGTTTATTTTCAGCAGTTTCAAATCACAATTCAAAATTCTAGAGACACCTACTGGTTTCAATTTACAATAAAAGTGATTTCTAAAATTTTAACATCTCAATAAAAATTTTTACCTAGAGCTATAAACTGCCAGAGTTTGTAATCTTATTCAAGAACAAAACTATAAATATCTATTATCTACAGATATTACAAAATTCAATATAGGAATTTCCCAGCTATTTGTTGATTTATTTCATGAATATCTGCAGTTACCACTATAATTTTGGGTTATATGCACTTTATGTAAACTTTTATAAAAATGTTTAAAAAAATTTATGCGTAATATATAAAATATACGTTTCTACGTAGCAAAAAACATTACTAAAAGATCCTTAGGTCCAAACATCTAGTTAGGTCAAAATTTTTGTCCATTTTCTTTTGCTAGCTCTCTGGAGGGTAATTGATCTATTAAGTTCCTTTATACGAATAAACATTCTTGTTCTAAAAAACAAGCGTTTTGCCTTTTCGGGGCATTCAATATGTACACTTTTCAATAAAAGACTTTTATAAAATTTTCGCCACATACTAAGCCATCCTTATGTTCAGCAAAAAATACTCTGTTAAGACTTTCAATATCATTCATGAAGGTAGGAGATGGTTTTGACAAACCGCCTTCGCTCAAATGATTAATCCACGTATATGATTCACTTGATGAACATTGTAATGATAAATCATTCTTAAATTTATGACAAATGAATCCTGCCAGATTTTCTAGTCCATCATACGCTAATTCATTTATCTCTTCAATTAAAACATTATCCTCTACAATAGGATCGACTGAGGAACTAAAAATGGTTGGTGTAGATTTGAATTTGCTGACAAACGACCCGCTAAGGGGAATATCAGGAGTGTCATCGATTTCAACGTTTGAAAACTCAGAAATACGTTCCTTCATTTTTTCCCAAAAGATAGGACCTTAGTCTGTATTTAAATTCAGTGGCAGTAGGATGGTCGTGAAGGCCTCCTTTCGCTCTGATTACACCGAAAAAATTTTCCAGAACATCTTGATTCAATCGCCTGGTTAAAATAAATTCGTTGTTAAAACGACGCTTCAGGTCCTCAAGCAAAATTTTTAGTGCACTATTAGAAATCAGGATGCCTGCAATAATTCATATAGTTAATATTAATGATTCTACTTACACTGCATTTTATTTACTAGGTACCTTTTTGAAATGGTAATTTTCCTCGACCGCCGACTACTTTCATTTCTGAAATCACTTCGGAAACTTTATCCAATATAGAATTTTGCTCTTTAAGGGCTAATCCGTAGGCTTTATTCCTTGCCCGTGAATCGCTCACTGGAGTGCTAACATTCAACACATCAAACCAATCATTTATCTGAAATGATGATCATGTTTGTAAACTATATGTGCATATAAAAAATATCTACATTTACTAAATAGTTCTATCGAGTACTCACACTTACCAATTTAAAAAACTCCGCGCACTCTACCCAATTCTCCTCTGATAAAAAGCCAAGTGTTCCACATCTTGATATGGCACATGACATTGTATGTGAAAACAGCTTAGCCGCAAATTTAACTTTTTGTCTTTTTGGTCCAGAGCAATTTAAATTTTCAGCTGTCATTTTATGTGTGATTTTTAAATCAGAGACGTTAGTACAATTTATAGTTTGTTCCACAATCTCTTTTTTAATGATTCTATTGCCGATTGAGAAGCCATGGTCCACAAAATTATTCCTTATTAGTTTTAGAAGATGTGGAACATCTGCGAATACAAAAATGTTTTTCAGTGGTTACAGGATTTTCAAAATATGGCTTCGATTCTGATACTTGTAGTTCATTATGCAACCCTCTATTTGCACCACCCAAATCCGATACCATTGCAACAACATGAAAAACCTAAAATATTTTAATTATTTATTATTATTATTTTATTTGGCCATTTAATAAGAATCAGATAAATACTTACCAGAATCCTCTACAAGCTTAATCAGTTCCATTAATATAGACGATGACATTTTTACAGTCGAAATCAAAAAAGATAGGCTGTTTCCATGCTTTAAATAATCCGGAAATCATTGCTACCTGAACGTAACTGTATGGTGGTAAAACAGAATCTTTTACTTGGTCGTAAACATATTCCGCCCTTATTTTCATTTCGTCGAACATTATTGTACATATTCGATCACGTTCAGACATATCGGCAAATTCAGTTATTTTCAAGACATTTTTTAAAATGCCCCGATCTAACTGTATTTTCCTCAGCCATTGCTTTAGGGTGGATATAGCTGGATAAGGAAAACCCCTCTTCAAACTTAACCGGTATGCTCTAGGGCCAGCAGCATACATTGCAATAGCATTTGAAATTTCATTTACAGACCAATTTATTCTCTTTTGACAAGCCAGTTTTTTTATTTGATTCTTACTGAATACTTTTTTGACTGCAGCTAGTTCAAATTTCAATTTTTCAATTTCCTTGTTTTGTGTTTCCAGTTTGTTTCTTAATTCATCTAAATTTTCACCTGTTTCATCAGTTTGAATTCTAAATTTGAAGATCACCCAAAAAACAATACCAAATTAGAAAAATATTTATAAAAATATGAATAACATTTACCTTTTATCAGAATTACAACTATCTACTAAGATATCAATGCTTGTGCTACTATTTCCAACAACATTACCATCACCAACAATTTCATTTTCTTCTTCCACCCTAATGAATTTATTTTATAGTTAAATAGGTATACACCGTGCCCCATATTTAAATTGCCTATACTGAGATTTTCGTGCATTTTCTTGTATCGTTATGCTAACGACGCTAGACATGAAAAAACAAAATGAGACATTTCTGATTTTCTCGAATACCTCTCTGACCATTTGAAATATCGAAGTTTTAAACTTTGAAACTAGCATTTTTTTTTATTTAACCAACTCTCTATATTCTACAGTTTACAAGATTTCTGTATAGGTAATTTAAATTATGGGACACCCTGTAACATTTTTTTGTAACTTACGTTTCCCTTGAGGCTAGTATTTTCACTAACAAGTTGAGATTTTTGCCTCTTTTCAGCCAGACGTTTTCGATTCAGTTTAGATGTATCTGTTGGCACAAAACAAACTTGGGATTGGGTAGATTCTGAGTAGGAACTGCGTCATCTTTCAACCCACGATAATTTTTAGGACAGTAATTTAAAAGTTTATGTTTTAAATTGGTTTTGTAATCAGTCTCCAGAAAATGTTTTGAACAAATAACAGACGTTTTAACGTTCACTTTGTCTTTTCTTTTTGTAGCATGTAACCACTGCTTGCACAAACTAGAGTCTTTCGGAAACCGGTAAAATTTAACTGTTTTGTCACACGGATTTTTCTTCGACTGATTGTCAGAATTGCACGTACACACAGCACACCTCATTTTAATAAAAAAAAGCCAAAAGCTTAAATAAACACAAATTTTACAATTTTAAAAACGACAAAGTACGTCTAGAGCACACTTAACAGATGCTAACGTTTCATTTACGTTTAAACCGACTCTGAACGTGACGTATTCGCGCCAAATAGGACCCGCCCACAGATGCGCAACATATTATCTTTAGTTGAGTATATCGTGGGACAGAGTAGATGGAGCACATTTTGAACACTAACTATCAGAACTGGTTTATTCTTTAAAAAGCTTAAATATTATTATATTCTTTAAAGAGCTTTAACTTAAACAAAATTATTATGACTGAATAGGTATTTTCAATACCTTTCAAACGAGGTATCACTTGTGATAAGTTATTATTCAAAATTATCTGTCATAGTGGCACTGTAACGTCATCTGTCATTATTACGTCACTTGTTTTATGTAGTTAAGAAGCCTATGTCTGTTTATTACCTTCCTTCAAATTTAACTATTATAAGTATAACCATACAAAAGATACGAGGGGGAAACGGACTTTTGACTAGCACTGTATAATTATATTTTCCATATTAATATTAATTATTTGTAATTAAAATAAAATTACCTTAATATTTCATATAAAACCTACAACAACGAACAAAGTTTGTAATGCAAACCTGATTTCTTAAATTAAAATTGCTCAAGAAACATATTACCCATCTATTTCGCTAATGAACCCCGAAGTAGAAGCATATAATTAAGCCAGCGAGATACCAACTAGATATTTCAATAGTCTCATTGCACCAAAGCCTATTCTCAACCAACGGCCATCATCGAGATGAATAAATCAAAGGTAGCCGTGTTCTTGGAATGATGAGGAGCCGGTGATAGCCGCACGGTAGTCAACCTGGCGCTTACCTACGGCCCTTATCACTTTGCATCTGTTTATTCATGCAAAATGGGACCATTTAAATTGGTTCTTTGTTTTCATTAAATGTTCGATTATTCGTAGGAGTGATTCGGAGAATTTCACGCAGACAACTAATATAAACTCTATATATCTATAGTTAATTACGAATGATAATACAAGTTTACTTCTTCATCTTAATAGTAGTTGTAAGATTGTTTATGTAAATTATCACATTTTAAACAATATATGGAGATTTGCTTATGAAACATATTATTATAAATTTTTATTAAATGAATTAAAACAATTTAAAAACAACTTTGTGGACATTGTTTATTTGAACTTACTGCAAACAACCTGAACCTTGGTCCAGTTTGAAATGATTAGGACAAAAAGAATTATCTAGGATTCTACATTATTAATAAAGGCTCTTGAAAAATTAAAATATGTAGGAGAATAGGGATCGCAAAAATGCTATTAGTTGAACAACACCATGAGATTGGTACGTGCCCTTATTTTTCAAAACAATAAAATCGGTCGATAGAGAAAGAATTGCCGCATTTAAGAGGTGGTACTGAACGGAGTAAGACATGAAAGAGGCGAAATGCTTACCAACTTTCTACTGCAACACAAACTGTATGCAATGAACAAGATAATGAAAAGAAAAGTCACACAAAGTATATAAGCAATATACAAGCTGAGATATAAAGACGAAAAGGCAACAACAGGTAAACAAAGCATTCTGAAAATAACCAGAGAGTTTTATAAAGACCTCTGTACCAGTCAAAGACCACAAGACAATTTCCCGACACGAGTAAAGACTCTCATAAGTCAGGGATCGGAAATACTTTTACCCTTTACTGTGTCAGAAGTTAGAGCAGCTTTAAAAGAAATGAAGAACCATCGATCGCCTGGTGATGATGGACTCGTTATTGAGGCAATAGAAGCAGGAGGAGAAATTCTGTTACAATCAGTAAGCGAACTGTTTAATAAATGCTTACGTGCGGGTACGATTCCAACAGACTGGAACAATGCAGTGTTAGTCTTGTTACACAAAAAAGGCGATATTACTCAATTAGAAAATTATAAATCCATTAGCCTCTTGACACATATGTACAAACTCTTTACGAAAATCTAACAAAGAGACTAACACCTAAACTTGATTTCTATTAGCCCAAAGAATAGGCAGGCTTTAGGGCAGGATATGGAACAAATGACCATTTGCTTACCATATAGATCTTAATAGAAAAGTGCATCGAGTACAACATACCACTAGTTCTTGCATTTGTTGATTACGAGAAGGCTTTTGATACTGTAGAGTTTAAAACAGTACTGGAAGCCCTAAATCAAAGCCGAATAGATTACAAGTACACGATACTAATCAAAAACATCTACGAGAACGCTACATCAAATAAACGACTACACGAAGACACAGAATAATTCAGCTTAGGTAGAAGAGCTAGACAAGTAGACAATATTTCACCAAAATTGTCCACTGCAGCTCTAGAGTCAATATTTAAGAGCAGCCAAGAGCAAGATATGGGCATCAATATGGATGAAGAAAGATTAAATCATCTAATGTTTGCAGATGATGTATTAATGGCAGATAACTTACAGGATACAGTTTCTTTGATACATTCGCTTAAAAATCTGTCTAAAAGAGCAGGATTAAAGATAAACTTTAAGAAAACTAAACTTATGACAAATCTTGTAATGAGTGGAAATACTATTGGCAATATTGCCATACAACCAACAGACACTTACAAATATCTGGGACACGAGATCAAAATAAGCAGAGACAATCAAATACATGAAATACAGAGGCGAATAGGCCTGAAATGGGCAGCATTTTGCAAATTAAGCCATATTCTAAAAAGTTCAATTTCCATGTGTCTCAAGCGAAAGGTTTATAATCAATGCATTTTTCCTGTACAAACTCATGGAGCAGAGTCTTTAACACTCACGCAAAAATCTGCGAATAACCGTAGAGTTACACAGTGAGCCATGGAACGTGCAATGCTGAATGTGAGTCTTCGAGACCACATAACAAATCAGGCAAAGATCAGGAGTTTACGACGTCATCGACAGAACCACGACGCTTAAGTGGAACAAGAGCATAGAACAAATCACTCAAACCTTTAATACTTAATATTCAGACTGGACTCTCCTCCATTTGACTCGCAGGCATCTTAAAGTTTGTCAGACGTATTGCAAGAACAAGTATTGCTAATATTGGAAATAATAGTTGCAAGACATTCTGTAAGTCCATGAGACCAGTGGTGAAATTCCATTTCACTTGAGATTAATTTTTAACCATGTCGATATTAAAATTCTTAGAAGAAATAAAGAAAGATATTTAACGGTACATTTAGGGGTAGAAGCCCTATGCTACCTGCCTACATATTTTGGATATTATCAGCCAGTTCAGAACAAGCTATTGCCACAGTCGGTCTCAAAATCTCGTAAGCTAACATCGCTACCTCGCAAATTCGCTTATTAATATATTATATGTATTTATAACTGAGTAGTTCACATCGCAATATTATTCATAAAGATTATAAGTTAATCATTTATAGTCATCAGTGTTTCCTAAAACCTCAGTTATAGTTTCATTATAAACAGTTCATCTATTCAAACCAGCAGTGTTGCCAGTAGTTCGCTTTAAACATAGAAACAACATTCCGCTAAGCAATTCTACTTGTAATTATATATAATAGTGAAAATAGCACCAGTGAGAAGTGTAGTGAAATACCCCATATCACAGTGTTTTCGGACAGATTTCAGAAATTGCTATTTAATCTTAGCATTGAATATAAGTTAGTGTTTAAGTCTGTTTTTCATTCCAGCCCCAGGCTGGTGGTCCTTCGTTCCTCTATTCTTTAAATAAGTTAATATTCAACTAACCAGTACAGGATAGGATCCGATGGAAAACTTAGTGGGAAATCACGATACTCAATTATAAGAGAACAGCTAGAGAAAGAGAGATGCATTACTGTGGCGTTATTATCAAAACTTTTTCCTCATTCCTTGAACCATTATCAGGGAGTGGTGACAAAATTCAATACTTTGAAACTTATGTGACTTCTATTTATCAGTAAATACTATTACATAATTGTTGAATATATTATATATACCAATATTGTAACCGATTATTTTCAGTTTTTTTTTATTTTTAAATAACCAACATATCATATAAAAAGAAACATAAAGCTATGTCATGTTCTACATTTGTCGATAACTCGTTGGTTAAGTTCATTTTCACACGAATTATTGCTTTCTCATATCATTATTTAGTACAGAATACAATCTACAGAGTGTGAAATAGCATAATATCTTATAAAAAATGCAATCTCATTTTATTCCAATCTCAAGTGAAATATGAATGTATCGCTTGTAGAATTAAACGAACGTTTTTTCTCATTCTTAAAACGTATGCTACAAAAAATACGTATTTTCTTTGTTAAATATTGAGCATCCAGTTTCTAATATTAAGCTTTTTTCAATTCTTATTATAAGCTCATATATTATAATATAAAGTATAATCGTGCTTCATTCTGATTTAAACGTATTTAGAGATCTACCACAAAAAGAGATTAATCACAGAGCAGGATTCTCCCATTTCGTATTAACAACATGGAATATAATATGTGGTAAGAAATTTCATTTAATTACTATGGCCGACCAAATGACATTTAAAGAAAAATAGTACAGGTGCAGTCTTATCGGTGCTTATCAGATCGTGATCTATAATTGGTTTTTCTTAGCGTTTGTTCTGCAATTCTGACAGAAATTATTAAAAGCCAGGGATGTAAACGTAACGTTCTACTGTTTCTGTTGGTCAGTTGTAACCACTCTTGAGTACTTTCGTCCATTTTAACTGTTGGGTTTCCCTGGAATCTGTAGGTTAGTTCGAAACAGTACTGCAATTTTCGGTGCGTCGGGTTATACTTTTTATATCTGATAGTATTGAAAGTCATTCTGTTGTGTTTTAATGTTTCACATAGTAGGCAATATGTCTTTTTCTTTATTTTTGTTTGTTTAAGCATTTTGTTTTTTTAAGTTGTTTAAAGTCTAGTTTCTGCAGTATATATAGTTATAGGCTTTATAACGGTTTGGATATTCTCGATTTAGCCTCAATGTGTAGCGATTATATTGCCTACCACATAGGGTATTACTTATAAGTAGTTGAAAGCTGGGGACAGAAATTGCTGAGCTGGAGATACGGTAAGCAAAATAAACGGTAACGTTTGCGAAAGGTCACTCTTGGTTTGATTGGAGAGCTGGGTCTTGAGTAAGTAATTAAAAAAAAAGGGACTAAAAAGGGGTAACTACAAAATGAGAAATCAGAAGGTACTTACATGGATTTCCTGGACAACAGAACACAAGAAGATTATTAAAATATTTAATTTTGGACGCCGTTTACAAGAAGAGTTTTGATTCACCTCTCCACAATAAAAAATTTTGCCGGCCCCTTCAGACTACCTTCTTTTCCCTTCAAGATCTTAATCCAACCTTAAACTGTAACCACACATTTAACAGCCACCATACTGCACATTTTACATAACAAAAACGAACAATGAAAAATCATTACGAATTTAGAAAAGAAAATTTATGTTATCATCAGTTGCTTTTTGGTAATACTATAATGTGGATAACATGCAATGAAGGCAAATTTTTGTCTTTATTGGGTACCTACAGTAAAATATTATAAAATAATGAAATACAATGTTTTATACTACACTTATAGTTAAGAGAAATACAATAGGTACCATAATGTTGTTTTCCAAAAGCTACTCGAGTACGGAAATCAAATGACACTACCAAATTAATCCCATGAAAAATACCGCTCAAAGGTACCGTCAATACGATTTTAAGACCTTTTGGTTAAAGACAAGTTAGTAGTGGTCTGTCTAATTTGTCAATACAAGTGTGATAGTTCAGATTGAATTGTAATAAGAAATATGTAAAAGAACAAAAGAATTAGAAAGTAAAGAAACAAATTAGGAAAGAATAGGAAAGCTTTGAAAAGTTCCACATCTGTGGAGTTTTGCGTAATGTAAAAAAATAAAAGCAAAATAAATAAATTAACAAGAAAAAGCTTTTGACAGTAATATTTACATACAGAAGAATAAGTGCGGACCTGAAAACTAAAATAATTTATTCGTATATTAGATCACGAACTTATAATAAAATTCATTAATCTTATTTGATGAGATATTTTATACATTCTGGGAACAACTTAATTTCACTGTTCACGGTTTGTAACATTTGAGTTGGAAGCATATAACGTTCATCTTGATTGCTAGTTATTGATTTTATTTTACTTCAATGGGATCTGTGATTACAAAAGATTTTTTTAGAGGTGATCTGCGTGAAACGCAATCGTTTATCAGCACCTGTCTTCTCGAGGTGTCTCATTGTTTTCGTGAAGGTGTTTGTTTCGAGTTGATAGCTTCATTTTAAACAAGACCTTTTAGTGTTAAATAAAGAGGTAGACATGAATATTATTTCACAATTTGTTACTTTATGAAATTGTACTTGTTATATAAACACATCTCTTTTTCTAATATTCTAATGTCGAATGATATCAATGATACACTCAAAGTGATAACAAAACAAAGAAAAACGATGAAATTCTGATGAAATTTTTGTCATAACAAAGTATTTGATTGCTAATACTTTTTCTAATCAGACAAACTTAATTTTATAATTTTAAACTTAATGCTAGATGAAGAAATTTAATAAAATATATCAAAAATTTAGTGTGTAAAGTAAATTAAAAAATTTAATAAGCCGGAAATTAACAATTCCTTGATATATCCAAACCAAAAAATCTAGAAAGTTTTTATAAACTAATCTGAAAATATATGACCGTGTTCTAGTGGAAATTAATAACAGATGTTAGAAGTTATAGAGAAGCAGACGCTTATTCCGATCACATATTAATTATCACTAGACTTCGGCAAATATGCATACCTATTGCATATTTTGCATATTGTGCATATTTTATGCAAATATTTCATATTTTGGCATATTTGTATAAAAGTTTGCATAAAGTGCATAAATGTTTAGATTTTTATACTGTATTTGAAAATTTTTAAATATACCAATTTATTCTCAATTCTTGTATAAAATTTGTAGTCATTTTAATCAAGAAATGATCTAAGTACGTAATCTCTACAGGTACAAAACATTTACAATTTCAAAGAAGATCAATTTAAGTAGCCCTCAATATTCTTAGAAAGTCTCGGTCGCTGAGGCATTTAGTTATTATATAATCGCTAAGGTTTCGCTCATTTGCATTTTATGATCTAATCCCCAAAATCTATCTACAATTTATTGTATCTTAACAGCAGGTAAACGGCTAATAGTTTTGTTCCTAATTTAGGGATTTTCCAAAATCTCCCAGTTTATTGAATTAGGTACCTAAACATTTCTAATTTGATGCTCAGATTTGTAAATCTTTTTGTTTTGATATTCAAAGCGTAAACACACTCGTTGTGCGTAACAAAAAGGAAGATTGTGATTTTATAATGCCTAAAACAACCAGTGCTTCAACTTGGATTAAAACCTTATAAAGAGGTGTCTATGGATATGGGAAAAATCTACTGTTCAGTCTGTGGCAAAATTGTAAGTATCTAATATTTTCTATTAAATATCTAATATTTCATACATACAGGGTGTTTCCAAATGACACTTACAACGTTCGACTGTAGATACTTCTCGAAAAATTGAACAAAACGATATAGTTAATGAGGGGTCAAACTTATTTACTTTTCGAGATACAGGGTGTTAAAATTAAAAAAAAATAAATTCTTTTAGTTAATAACAACAAATGAAAGGTATGATTTATAACAGCTTAAGCAAGGTCCTGGCCATTGAAAACGATGTAGTGTTAATGGCGAGAACTAAAGGGGAACTGCTGAGGATTTTTAACCTCTTTAAAACGAAGGCTAAAAAGTATGAACTAATTATTATTGTACAAAAACATAGTATATGGAAATGGTGCAGACCACACATAAAGACACGACTGAAAACTACCACAAACAACAGGAGTAAAAAGTATTGCTTCAAAAAGGTCTTTGACGGACGTTAAGTATCTAGGAGTAACTATAATAAGTAAAGGGGAAGAAAGCCATAAAATTAGGAAGTGAATTTCGAGATTAAGGAAGATGGTCGGAGCTCTATACAAACTACTAAGCGCAAAAACATCTTCAGATAGATAACATTGATACTATACAGAACAGTGATCCAACCCATGGTTCTATATGAAAGCTAAACATGATTTATAAAAAAAATTGAGAAAATATGCTGAAAATCTAAGAACGGGGGGTTTTAAAAAGATATTTAAGGCAGTAAAAGAATAGGAAGACGTTTGGAGAAGAGGAACAAATGCAGAATCGTACAGCTGTAGGATAAACCAGAAATTAGCTAGACAAAGAGACTTAGATGGTTAAGCCATCTTTAGAGAATGGAGATGGAAGATGGGGAAAGAACTTGCTGTTAAGAGAGGAACGAAAGAAGAGAAGAAGACAATCAAGTGAAAAATAGTTAGAAGCATGTAAGAAAAATCTACAAACAATCTGGATAATAAGTTAAAGAACTGCAGACATGGATAAAAGAAAATGGAGAAAAACAGTGGAAATATTCCAAGCCATGGGCATCTAGGAACTGTTGAGCTGGATATATATATATATATATATATATATATATATATATATATATATATATATATATATATATATATATATATATATGTATAAAAAAAACCTAAAAATAACTTACTTTTTCATTCCAGGGTTTAGAAATTGGGAAACCGTCTCTCGCCGTTCTTACTACTCTATTCGTTATTATTTGGCTTATATAATTGTTCCATTCTATTCTTTTCCATTTCTTACCCAATTTGTGATGTTCTCCACCTTGCATTTATGTCGTATATTTGTAATTCTAGCTCTGTCTCTGTCTAAGAGTTTCATCTTTGCTGTGTCTAAATTTCTGTTCTCCTTGTGTTAGGTCATATTTCTGCTACATATGTTATTATTGATCCAGTTATTTGTAAATTCTGTCCTTCATTTCTGCCTCAATATTTTTAGTTTATACCCAAAATAATAAAAAAATATATGGAGGTTTAAGTTGGCAGGAGATGTGCAGAACCGATGACGAAAGGCTCATCAAACTGAAATGAGAAAAGAATCCATCTAACAAAATAATCGTAAAAGGATAGGACCAGACTAAAATGGATAACACTTTTTAAAATTATTAAAATGTCATGGAAACACAAGATTGAAGAGTATTAGATATTATGAACCAACCTAGATGAAGGCAAATCTTGCAGAGAGCAAAGACTAAAAAAGGGGTTGTAAGTCTACACACCCAGAGAGAGATAGAGAGAATGGGAGAGAGAGAAAGAGGGACAGAGAGAGTTGTGAAAGTGGTAATAAATATTTTAATATTTGTGTTAACAAATAAAACTATTTTTTGTTTTACAATATCAAACGTATATTCAAAATGGCATTATAGGTGTATACAAAAAACCAGTTTAATAGACTTTTCATATTATTGGTTCACTTGCTCATTTGTGATGAATAATACACGGGCCTCTATAAAATAAATTGGAAAAAATTGTTTATGGAAGATAGAGGTATTTTTCCAATAGACCAACAGCTTTACCATGACAGGCCAAGGTATTTAAACTATCAAAAATCGTTTGTGTTATGTCTCATAAAATGACGTATGTAGTTATGCGGCAATAAAAACGGACCACGATAAAATTTTTAACGTATTAAGACTACTGAAATGATCGTTATGGCCCGGCGCCACCATAAGTCTGCCAAAAGTTCACATCACAATCCTAAAAAAACTAGTTACATATTTATTTAAGCACATACGTGCAAAATGCTAATAATTCCTAATGACAGTATCAAAGACGGACGTCTTGGTCGGCGGCGCATATCTCGCGAATTCCACGCTTGAGACCGCCACCCCGACTCCGAATTATTGCGGGCGGAGACCCTCTAACGCAGTGGCGTAGAAGTATATTAGACAATGATTAATTATTCAATCGACATTGCTAGCTTTGATTTTACGCCATTTTCCATTGTCATTACGTAAAAGGTTGACATTTATACAAAAGTACACAATTAAGCACAATAAATGTTATAATTTTTCAAAGTATCAATCAAAAAGAGCGTACTGCCAATGTTTTTAACTATTGGAATAACGATTAAAATAATAGAGACAGACGAATTGAACCAAAAACAGGTAGTCAGTCAAAATGTAGTAATAAATAGTAGAGTGGAAAGAAAAGATGATGCAGTAGACGGTACGGTAGGCTATTGCAAAGCATCAGTTAAAGTAGTAAAATTAACTAACTTTTTTGTAAATTTACTTAGATGTAAATTGGAGCTGGAAAATCAGATAATAGAACAAGTAATGGAGTTTAAATATCTGGGAATTACATTATCTAGCTACTGAAAGCTAGAAACCAAAGTGGAAGGTCAAGTGAATAGAGCAAACAGACCCGCAGGCTACCTAAGTGAAACAATATATAGAAAAAAAAATATTGGGAAAAAAACGAAAGGCAGAATTTACAAAACAGTTATCAGACCAATAATGACATACGCGACAGAAACAAGACCTGACACAGAGAGGGCAAAAAGGATGTTAGAAAATGCAGAGATGAAAAATTGATTGTAAGGCACTATAGGACACAGCTACAAGCACAGATATACGACATAGATGCAAGGTGAAGAACCTCAAAAACTGGGCAAGAAATAGAAGAGTAGAATGGAACGATCATATAAGCCAAATGGCAACAAATAGAGTAGTAAAGACGGTAAGAGATGGTTCACGAATAGGAAGACGATCAGTAGGAAGACCACGAAAACAATGGAATGGCAAATTACTGGAGGCACATTAAAAAACAGACAGAGTCATGTCCATATAAAAAGAAGAAGAAGATGAAAAACTTTTTTGTAAATACGCCTATAAAACCATAATAAAAATTCAATACATATACAAAATAAGAAATACATGTAACACAAAAATTGTATGTTAACTCAGTTCCAATTTGGTAAAACATTCATCATCTAATTCGTCAATGAATTTTTTTTCAGATAATGAAAATCCGTATGATAAGTTTTTTATCTGAAGACTTTGTTTTACTTGTTCTTGGATGACATTTGTCTCTTCTACCTTCCTTCTGACAAACTTAAGAATTTCCTCCTTATGCCTTGATTTGATAACTTAAGTTTCTCCCAAATTACTTACCACATCCTGTAAAACAGAATTGGTAGTGATGCGCTCCTCATACATTTTTACCAAGTGCGCGTGCTTACACAAGGTATTCCTTATCACAGAGCAGGTAGCGCTGAATACAAATTTTACATACTCTACATTCACAATGTCATTCACACAGTGACATTCACAAACACAATGTCACATTCATTTTCACATACTTGTCTTATACTTACATTATATAATTTATTTGGATCTCTAAAAGACTTTGTCCGAAATTGCAATACACCTTCAAATTCTTCTTCACCTTCATTTTGTTCTTTATCAATTCTGCCATTTTGTACAATCCTTTATATTGTACATTAAGTGTACATTGCAGTGTACATTTTTATGTAGACTAGATTCTATTCCATTATATCCATCTCTTGTATCCAATAACTTTTCAATTACCACTGTAGCATTTCTCTTTAGGTAGTTGTTCTTCAATTTATTCTTGAATGATTTTATTGCCATGCTTGTATTAATTCCTGAATGTCTTCTGCAATATTGAACCCATATTTTCCTAAATAAACCTAAAAGTAATACCTAGAAAAAAATATACCGAAGGTACCTCAAAATGTATGATTTCATATGTTTATTTAGCTTGTCAGATAATTAACAAAATCTGTGCGATTTGCTTCTTGTAATTTTAAAAACAAGTTCATAAATCGCTTTTCACATTTTCATTAATAATTCTTTTCATTTTTATTTTTTAATTATATTTTCTTTATCTTTTGAATATTTAAAATTTTAACAATATATCAGGTATCTTCTTTGGCAGATTGCTTATTGTCTTTGCCCGAGCATTGAAATATTTCGTACCATCATTGCTCATAAAATGTTCTGCATGAGTTTCTATCGGCGTCCTATTCTTCGGGGCACCTAAATGTTTTTGAACATTATTCCTACTTATTAGTCATAAATTTTCACTACTCCTAAAATACATACCTAAAAAACTCATTGAACTTCTCATCTGTCTCATATGTTTGACAGTAAGAAAGCAACTGGGAATCCGGAAATTCTAAGATCTTTAATACTCACTCCCGTCTTCTGTTTTTGATACATCTTGTTGTTCTCCTAATAAAAATAAACCATCAAATTTATAATTTAGGTACTTAAAATTTATAGTTTAGAGAGATAATTCATAATAAATCGTAAGAAACTATAATATAAATTGTATAAAAGTAAGGCTAAGCAACATTTATTTATCTTCATCATAACTTCAATCACTCATCGCTGTTTTGGTTGTGGATATTAATTATAATGGGATCTACTTCCAGTCATATCCAATATTTGTTCTTTTTCATACAATTTTTTAGTTCAGTTTCTCAAATTGTATAGCATTCTTGGATGCAATCTTGTTCTGTATTGCCATCTCTCCCAATATGCCTATTTAAGCATATTTTTCCATACAAAATTGTTTGGAAATGCCCAAAATCCATTTAATAGGACTAAAATGCAATGATAGGGAAGAAGGTAGCACATTATTCTCATTTATATGTACAAAATTTTATATGATTATTTTATTTTATATTATGTTAGCCTGTATGTAAACACTTAATGTTTACTTGTATTTGAGCTTAAGTAGAGCTTGAATTTGGCATTTATGTAGCAACATACTGTGATATGAAGCATTGTTTTTAATAATTTTAGAAGTTTGTACAAGACTCTTTAATAACTGCTCTTCAAACCAGTGTAGAAAATTATCTTTATTCATTATCCCATGGTAATCAGATAGTAAGTTTTTGAAGAATATATCGCTTGTACCACATTGGTAAATCCATACTCACTACCAGTATTGATTATAATAAGGCGACAACACTGTAAACAATTTTTCCAAACGCTGAGTCGCTTGTCATTGAAATTTGACGTATTCCTGTATCAGTGGTATACGATTGTCTAATCTACTTAATTAAAGTTATTCTTTTGTGGAGTATTAAACCTAAACAGTTATTTCAAAAAAATATATTATTAATAATAAAAAATGTTATTAGCTGCCTTAGGGAAATTTGAACTCGTAAAATTGATGTTACGAAAATTTTAAATACAAGTTATATCACTTTGTATAAATCGTGACGTGCAATGTTTTTATTGTGAAAAATGGTATACCACCACTTTCTCATATTTCAGTCTAATATATGAGCCTCATACCTGCACTGTTTATATGGAATTGTTTAATTCAGTGATATTACTACTGTAATTTTAATTGTAAAGAAAAATGTTTTTCTTTGTCTAGTTCTTAACCGATTAACCGGTCTTCAAGGTGGAGTAGTAATTATCACGTTCTATGCTAGGGTCTATGATAGTATTTTGCCTATTGGTCTTAAAACACATGATATTTTTTTATTATCTATTAGTGTATAGTAATGGTCCTCTTCAAGGTTTAAGGTAAAATTGTGTACAACATTTCATTTTAAATTAGAATTTTACAAACATTCCACAAACAAATTATTTTTAATATGTTCCTATTTACAGTTTTTTTTATATTCTGATTAATCTAGACCTGAAACCTTTTATGTAATTTACAAGCATATAATTGTCTTCAAATTTTTAGTTTTTCACACGTGTATATACCAATTTTTCCTAATTACGAACTGCATTGTCCCTATCCATATTTCCCGCCGCTGCCTCTCGAAAGACAGACAGATTGAACCGCTTCCTGGAAGAGACGTGATCGACAGTCAGATCAAATTACCCATTGTGATAGACAGTTGACATTATTTTAGACAGATCCGGATTGGGAACATATGCCAGAATGGCCAATTTCTGTGATTGGTTTCGCTAGAAATGTGTCAATTTATTGGAATTGGACGAAGGGAAATAAAGCCGATGGTGCTTACCTTTCACATTTTTTTTTGTAAATATCTTTTTATTAGGTACGTAGCCGAGTATCAAAGGTCGATTTCAGTCGATTGATATACGCGCGTGGTTACGAATAAACCTACAAATTCTTTTTTTAACAAAATTTTGCGATAAAATTGTTTTTGAGGGTAACACGAAATAAATTTTACGCTTTGGGCAATTGATCAAATAAATTTATTATAGATTTAATTAATTTATTAGTTGAATATTTATTTAACTTACTATTAAGTTGAATTACCTTATAACTAAAAATGTTCCCAACCTAACCTAACCTAAAAACAGAAGATTACTAATAACTTAAATAAAACTTTTAATGACACAAAACAATTAGTAAGGCGTCAGTCTAATTGATCACTTTTTGGCAAAAAAATTTAAATCAGATTTAACCCTGTATCTGGTCCTATAGCTTTTTGGCTACATCAACTTTGAACGATAATTTCAATAGCATAGCACTTTACTTACCCCAACTAAAAAGGTTGCTTGGAGCACCATCTATTACAAGGTCGAAAGTGAACAGCGGTGTGGGTACATGCTGCTTGAAATTGAATAAATATTGCATCATAAAAGTAAGTAAAAACTATTTTTGTACAATATTTTGCTGCGGTTTTGAATGCTGCGGTGTTATGTCTTTTCTACCCTGTTATATGGAGTTGAGCCTTGGACACTAAAACAGTTGTCTATAAAAAACATCGAAGCTTTCGAGATGTGTGTGCTGTTGCCTATTCGAATTCCTTTTTCTTTGTTGACGCTTTTAAAAAAAACTTATTTCATCCATGATTAAATTATCTCTCTCTCTCTCTCTCTCTCTCTCTCTCTCTCTCTCTCTCTCTCTCTCTCTCTTCAATCCTGACCCCCCAGGGGGAGTGTAGTGGTCGACGTGATGTCGTGTATTGTCCGTCTCCAGAGATCTCTGTCTCTGGTCATTTCTTTTAATTCATGCATAGGTCTTTGGCATATTCCTGTAATTTGATGTATCTATCTTGTTGGGGATCTTCCTCGTGATTTTCGTCCTTCTACCTTACCTTGTATTATGAGTCTTTCCATGTTTTCTGTGTTTGATCTCATAACATGCCCAAAATATTTTAATTGTTGGAGATGGACTTTACTAGAGAGTCGTTGGCTAACTTTTAGCTCTCTTAAAATTAAATTATTTGTTCTACGGTCGGTCCAAGGAATTTGTAACATTTGTCTCCAACAGAACATTTCAGTGGCGTCTATCTTTCTTCTCTCCGATTGTCTCAGAGTCCAAGATTCACATCCGTAGGTCAGTATTGGGAATATTAAGCAGTTGATCAACCTCATCTTTATCGCTCTTGAGATTTGAAATTCCTTCCATATTTTGGTCATTTTTGCTGTGGCAACTTTTGATAGATTACATGTACGTTTAATCTCTTCTTGTAATGACCCTGTGTTTGTGATTAATGATCCCAGGTATAAGTATGAGCGCACAACCTCGAACCGGTGAATTGTGGTTATGTGTGAATGATTGTTGTGTAATCTATCCACTATCATGGCATTTATGATTAAATTATATTACATTATGATTAAATTATAAAACATGGCATTTAATGAGTACTCTCCTTTTCTTAGTTTAAAATTAGATTATTAATGAAAGTTGGCTATATAAAATATTACTTTAAAAACTTGACCATCGAAGTAAAAAACGTCTAAAAATAAAAATAAAATAGACATTTAAGGTTTGATTTCGTTACGTTATCATTTGCTGATATGCACATTTCTGCCTCTTGGTTTCATCAGAATTTGCCTTGGAAAAAGGGAAGATCTAAAGAACTATAGGTCAATCTCCATGCTATCTCAAATGTACAAACTGTTTATGAGAGTAATATCTAAACAGGTTAACGTCGAATAGCTATCAACCGGTAGAGCAGGCAGGATTCCAAAACAGTTACAGTACAGCGGATTTGTAGGATGGAGAGAGCTATAAAAAACTGCAGGATAGACTCCCGATACAGAATGCTCATACATAATATTAACAAGAAAGCTACAATGAAAATACAAATAAATGCGAAAACCAAAGCTATACCAATCAACAGAGGAGTTCGCCATAGAGATGTTATCTTACCAAAGCTATTCACACTTAAAATGGAAGACGTGTTCAAAGACATTAATTGGGTAGATAAAGGAATAACTGTCAATGGAAGAAACTGAGTTATTTAAGATACGCTAATGACATTGTAATATTCGCTACAAGTTTTGAATAAATACAAATCATGATGACGCAACTATTTCACTTCGGAAAAAGTAGGTCTTAAGATGAACTTGGAAAAAACACAAATATAATGACAAATACACCAAACATTCGAGAAATAGCATTGAATGACATAAATTTAGAAACAGTAAGTAAATACATCTATTTGGGACATATAATAAAAGTTAACAAAGAAAATTAAACTGCCGAAATTACCAGAAGAGTAAGATAGCATGGGCAGGACTTAACAAGTGAATTGTATCTTGAAAAGCACTAAAATAGAACAATATTTAAAACCAGAATTTACGATCAGTATATCCTCCCTATACTCAAATATGATTCACAGACGTGGACACTCACCAAGTCTAATATTGATAAAATAGTAAAAGCACAGAGATTGATGGAAATATCAATGCTCGGGGTGAGACTTACAGATAAAAAAAACCAAACAAATAGATTAGAAGCAAAACCAAAGTAAAAGACGCAGAAGGACATGTTGCCACATTAAAATGGAGCTTTGCAGAACACAATATCCGACTGAAGGATAAGAGATGGAACCACGAAATATAACAGATTGATTGATGATGATTGAGAAAGAGACTAGAGTTGGATTACTTAAGGCCGAAGAATAATGAGAAGAAGAAGATCACTGACAAGATCAGTAACACTCTTAATCTTCCGAACTTCCGGATCTTCCGAAACCATCTTCACTACTTACTCAAAGTTGTCCAATCTCGTCAGATCCGTAAAAGACCAAATCCCTAATGAAGAGCATGGAGTTTACGAGATACCTTGCTTCAGTTACCTACGTACATAAATAGAACAGATAAACCGACGCATCCATAACCGTATTTACGAACATTCTATACTACTTTAGTCCTACCCCAACATCATATTCATACAGGCCACAAAATAGATGTCGACAAAGCAAAAACCAAAAAAATACGTAAAAAAACTGCCAGCAACATGGCGACCGATGTCGCTAAGGCCGGTCGTGAGTTGACACTGAGAATAAGGCAGATTGAGAACTCAGTGCCGTTTACGGTTCATGTATTTCTGCAGAACAAGAGGAGAGTAGGCATATTGAGACACCGAACTCGAAAGGCACCATATTGCTCTGGATAATGGGTCCAAAATGGGTACCAAAACGTCGAGGTTAAAGCAATGTATAAGGATATTCAATGCTATGTATTTTTTACTATCCTTTATGGCATGGAGGCATCGACACAAAAATAAAATACGAAACTTCACTATACAATGCCAAATTCTATGAAGATAAAATGTCGGAAGACAAGCAATATGCTGGCTTAAAACATTTACGGATACTTTGAAACCTTTCACATTTTACGATACAGATACTTGGTTTTTCTCAGCAATTTTTTTGCTTTTCAGGATTTATATTTAACATACTTGACTTGATTTAATTACATGATCTATAATTTAACCTTAGGGTTTAGATTACTTTAGTCGATCTTAGTAGTAATTTCTTTGCTTTGCGGTACGTATTTGTGTATTTCGGAGAAAATGGCGCGACGTAAATATTATACTGAAGAGGAATTACGTAGAATTTTAGAAGAGAGTGACAATGATGAATACGAGATCAGTGATAGTGAATCAGAAAGTACCGATAATGTCGAAGAACAACAAACAGTTCTAGATAAAATTACAGTCTCTGAAAACGAAAGTGAAAAGTCTACTTTTGAGCCAATTGGGGAAATACTAAAATCGAAATCAGGATACGAATGGAAAACGCAACCCCTGCACCTACAAGGCGCAAGGCTCATAATATATTAAATTGTCGAGAAGGTTTACAAAATAATAGGTGAGTATATATATATATATATATATATATATATATATATAAATATATATATAATATATATATCCGGTTTTTTAGGCGTTACGCTCGTCCGGTAGGGATCTATGGAGGAGTATCACCAAGCCGCAAGCCTTTATCTCTTGCCGTACTGCTCCACCATAGGCCGATCAGATCCCAGCATATCCTAGTTTAAGCCGCAGATTCATCTAGAATTTTAAACTGCTGCGTTAGACTTTTTGTTTTCAGTACACCGAGCTGGGGCTCGAACCCACATCCACTGAACCATTCGACAGTGAAGCGAATGAGAGGCAGCCGCACAGCCCGCTGAGCTATCTGACCGACATAGGTGAGTATACATTTTGAAAATAAACAAATGTTTTGATTAATTCGCAATTCGTTTTAGCATGGCTCTAACTTCAATAAAAGAAGCATTCCAATGCTATCTAAATGACAATATGCTAGCTGACATATTATGCACTCACACAAATCGACATGGAGAAGTATATTCTGAAAAATTTAATGAAACTCATCTTGATGATCAAATGCGTTGGAAGAATTACTGAATTATACGCTTTCATTGCAGTGCTTATAGCAAGTGGGAGGACTCACAGAAGAAAACTCCACTTATCGGAAATGTGGGCCGAAAATGAACTATTCAAACAACCATTCTTTACTGCTGTAATGTCTAGAAATAGATTCAAAATGATATATAGACACTTGCGATTTGATGACCCCTCAACAAGAGCAAATAGAATAATAGAAACAAAAGATAAACTACAAGCAATTTGCAATACATACGATCAATTTGTAAAAAATTGCGTTGATAATCATTCATCTGGTGAAAATATCACAGTCGATGAGAGATTAGCTACATTCAGAGGAAAATGTCCTTTTAGAGTTTATATAAAAAGTAAACCTGGTCGATATGGAATAAAAATTTGGGTTTGTTCGGATTCTGATACTGCTTATATTTTGAACAGTCAGATATACACTGGAATGATAGAAAATCAACGAGAAATAAATCAGGGTTTTAGGGTAGTTCTAGACATGGTTAAACCCTATTTTGGATCAGGGCGTGGAGTTACCACAGACAATTTTTTTACCTCTGTTCTCCTAACCGAAGAACTGCTAAGACGTCAACTTACAATTACGGGAACTCTAAGGGCCAACAAAAAAGAGATTCCTGCTGAATTTGCTCCAAATTCTGCGCGCGAAGAACGTTCCTCTATTTTTGGATTTTCTAATGATCTCACATTAGTATCCTATGTACCTACAAAAAAGAAAGCTGTCATTTTGTTATCGACACAGTTTCACAGCGACGAAATATCCTCTGATGAAAAAGCAAAACGTAAGCCTGAAATTATTTTACACTACAATAAAACCAAAGGGTCAGTTTAAAACGGAAATAAAATGACTAGAGAATATACATGTGTTCGTTCAACTAGGAGATGGCCATTTAGGATTTTTATGGAAATTATTGATATGGCTCATGGCTCAATGGCTCAATATGACTCAATGCCTATATTATATTTACTAAAAAGTTTTCCGATTGGCAGAGTAATGACCGAAGTAGGCGAAGAATTTTTTTACAAAACTTGGCAGAAGAACTTTCACTCCCAAACGTTCTACACCGGAAACAGAATAATAAAAATTTTCACAAAACTGTAAAAAGTGCAATAGATTTATTTCTCTCTAATAGCAATGCCACTGTGTCAGAAACCCCTGCCAGAGACATTCAACAATATACAAATCGAAGATGCAGCTTTTGTGCCAGAACACGGGACAGAAAGACTAAAATATCATGTAGTACATGCAGAAAACCCATATGCAACATACATCGAGAAGAAACTAAAACATTTTTTTGACCTGACTGTAAAAATGATAAATAAGATCATATTGTAATTACAGGTAAAATAAAAAAATGTACATCTTTTTAATAATAAAAACAAATTATTTCAGTGACTAGCGCTTTATTATATAACTTTCCAAACAATAATGTATAATTTAAATGAATTATTAAAGTATTTTAGTGGGGTACCATAGATTACCCCGCACGGCCTGCAACGTAAGTTTTTATAGCACGGTTCCGGAAAGGTTAAACCTACATATGTATATTCTGCTCCTAAATATTTGTTCATAAACCCGATTAGTCTCTGTATATAATACAAACGAGAGCATAGAGATCTCACGCTACTTTTTGTGCGAATAACTAACATAATGCTGATCGAATGTCATTAAAATAACCATTGTCATATTTAATAAACGACCTGGGCCAATCATCAAAATTGATAAACTGACGGTCCTGGATCTGTCATTGTTTTGGTGGGAACGGCCCGTGCGAGCCTTGTGACTACCGCCGTCTCCATCGTCACCTGATTTATTGCGCAAAAAACCATTATAAACATTCCTCTGCTCTCAAAGAAATTTAATTAATTATTTCAAATATACCTCAATAAGAATTCTTCTAAAAACTTTGGTATGTTACTCGGAACTGTTAAATTTTAGTAGGCTGTCGTTTCTTTTTTAATTGCCGAAGTCGCAGAAGTAAGTTCGCCGAATTGCGAATCGAACGTTTAATGAAAACAAAACGTTTATTTAAATTTTGGCGGTACGCATCCTAAAGTTTACTAAGCGATAAAAAGAATGACATGAAGTTGTCAAAATTCTCTTGCTATATTCGTAATCCCCACGAGTCTCCAACCAGTATTCATAAAAGACTGTAGACCAAATAAAGAAGACAAATATAAAACTTTTTATGAAAGATATCATTAATTTATACTTTTTTGATATAGAATCAATATAAAATCCATTCACCTATAAAAAAAATAATACTATAACCGAAGAAAACAATAATACATAAACCTTAAAGATAAATCAAGAAAATGATCAATAAAATACTTCAATTACACTTGAATTCACTGGTACTTAACCAGTATTATATCAACAAAAGGCCTTCCCTTTTAATAGCATATTATGTCTTATTTTTATTTAAAATATATGAGGAGGTAAGATGCAAACAGCCTTAAGTCACACAAAAATCAAAGTTGAGTTAGATGTGCCTATGCATAGATTGATGTAGCCAAAGTGGTTTATTCTATCTGATTTATGTAAAAAAAATATTTTCGATGATAAAAGCATGTTAAAATCATGAAAATCAACCAATCAATAGAAGCGCAGCAACTGCCACGCAGCTGACTCAGTAAGTCTTGAAAATTTGAGGTTATGTAAGGGTTTTTAAGGCAAAAACAACCATAATTTTCATTAAACTCTAATGCTATGATATCTAATATCTAACAAGTACACCAAATATTACAGAACTAACGTTGAACGATATAAATTTAGAAACAGTAAGCGAATACATCTACCTGGGGTAGATAATGAAAGTTTTCACAGAAAATCAAACTGCTGAAATTACCATAAGAATAAGGTTAGCGTGGGCAGGATTTGGAAAACTGAGTTGGATCTTGAAAAGCACTAAAGTAGAACAATATTTGAAAACCAGATTTTACGATCAGGGTATCCTTCCTATACTCCTGTATGGTTCACAGACGTAGAAACTCACCAAGTCTAATATGGTTAAAATAGTAAAATCACGAAGAGCGCTGGAAGGATCAATGATTGGGGTAAGACTTATAGACAAAAAAAAAACAAACAAATGGATTAGATTCAAAACCAAAGTAAAAGACGCAGGAGAACATGCTGCCAAATTAAAATAGAACTTCGCAGGACACAATGTCGGACTGAGGGATAAAAGATGCAACCACGAAATACAACAATGGCGACCATGGTTAGGTATGAGAAGCAGAAGAAGACCACTAATAAGATAGGTTGATGACATTAAGAAGATTGGAGAACACAATTGTAGACCAGTGACGCAAATTAGAAAACACTGGATTGATTTGGCAACGCATATGTGCAAAATTATATTACTTAAGGCTGAAGAAGAGAAGAACCATGATATGTACACTGGTATAGGCAGCCAAAACAGCCATTTTAAAAAAGATAATGAATCAAGGTTCCAAACTAATGCCAGAAGTAATGGTAGACGAGTTTCGATAAGCGTTAAGAAAAATGAAAAATAAAAAAGTTTAATCTATATTTGCAGCAAAAGGAGGTGCCCAAAGAATGGAACAATGCTATATCCCTTTTTTATATAAAAAACGGAGATAGAACTGACCTAGAGAATTATAATTATAGACCTATTAGATTGTTGAACCATCATATGCAAGCTCCTCATTAGGTTAGTGACATCAAGATTGGGGAAAAAATTAGATTTCTACCAACCGAGAGAGCAGGTATCGATTCCAGTCAAATTATGGTACCAATCATCACCTCCATACAGTAAAGACGCTCATTGAAAAATCTATAGAATACAACAAACTTCTTGTCCTCAGTTTCATAGATTTTCATAAAGCGTTCGACACGATCGAAATAGACAGCCTTATAGAAGCAATAAATGACAACAGGATTGATCATAGGTATAGTGAACTCATTTACAATATTTACAAAAAATGCCACTATGACACGATAAAATCCCGACCAATAAAAATAAAACGTGGGATAAGGCAAGAAAATACAATGTCACCGTTAATATTCATAACGGCATTAGAGTATGCCTTTAAGATGGTCAGTTAGAGACCACAGTAACAACCATAATCATCATCAATCAGCCAATCGCGTCCACTGCTGGACATAGGCCTCCCTCAGTTCTTTCCAGTGTTCTCCACACTGGGCCGCTTGTAGCCAGTTTCCCGCTACACTGTTTTATATCATCGGTCCATCTAGTCAGTGGTCGTCCTCGGCTTCTTTTATAGTTTCTGGGCTTCCATTCCATAATATTCTTGTCACCGTCCATCTTGTGGTCTGGCTAAGTGCCCTGCCCAGTTCCACTAAAGCGTCGTGGTTCTTTCGATGACGTCTTGAACTCCTGATCTTTGCCTGATTTGTTGGTTTGTTATGTGGTCTCAAAGGCTCACGTTCAGCATTGCACGTTCCATGGCTCGTTGTGTAACTCTGAGTTTATTCGCAGATTTTTGCGTGAGTGTTAAAGTCTCTACTCCATAAGTTTGTACAGGTAAAACACATTGGTTATAAACCTTTCGCTTGAGACACATGGAATTGAACTTTTTAGAATATGGCTTAATTTGCCAAATGCTGCCCATGTTAGCCCTATTTGCCTCTGTATTTCATATGTTTTATTGTCTCTGCTTATTTTGATTTCGTGTCCAGATATTTGTAAGTGTTGTTTGTTGTATGGTATTATTGTCAATAGTTATATTTCCACTCATTATGAGATTTGTTATAAGTTTAGTTTTCTCAAAGTTTATCTTTAATCCTGCTCTTTCAGACAGACTATTAAGCGAATGCATCATAGAAACTGTATCATGTAAATTATCTGCGATAAATACAACATCATCTGCAAATCTTAGGTGATTTAATCTTTCTCATTCTATATTGATGCCCATATCTTGCCGTTGAGTGCTCTTAAATATTGACTCTAGAGCTGCCGTGAACAATTTTGGTGAAATATCGTCTCCTTGTCTAACTCCTCTACCTAAGCTGAATTTTTCTGTGTCTTCGTGTAGTCGTATACTTGATGTAGCGTTCTCGTATATGTTTTTGATTAGTGTCGTGTACCTGTAATTTATTCGGCTTTGATTTAGGGCTTCCAGTATTGTTTCAAACTCTACAGAATCAAAAGCCTTCTCGTAATCGACAAATGCAAGAACCAGTGGTATGTTGTACTCGATGCACTTTTCTATTAAGATCTTTATGGTATGCAAATGGTCATTTGTGCCATATCCTGCCCTGAAGCCTGCCTGTTCTCTGGGCTGATAGAAATCAAGTTTAGGTGTTAGCCTCTTTGTTAAGATTTTCATAAAGAGTTTGTACATATGTGTCAAGAGACCGATGGGTCTATAATTTTCTAATTTAGTCATATCGCCTTTTTTGTGTAACAAGACTATTACTGCATTGTTCCAGTCTTTTGGAATCGTACGCGCATGTAAGCAATTATTAAACAGTTCGCTTACTGATTTTAATAAAATTTCTCTCCTGCTTTTATTGCCTCGATAACGAATCCATCATCACCAGGCGATCGATGGTTCTTCATTTCCTTTAAAGCTGCTCTTACTTCTGACACAGTAATGGGTAAAAGTATTTCCGATCCCTGATTTATGAGAGTCTTTACTCGTGTCGGGAAATTGTCTTGTGGTCTTTGGCTGGTATAGAGGTCTTTATAAAACTCTCTGGTTATTTTCATAATGTTTTGTTTATCTGTTGTTGCCTTTCCGTCTCTATAGTAACAATAGACGGTGTAAAACTTAACCATCTTCATTTCGCAGATGACACTGACCTCATTATTAGAGATAATTTAGGAAAAGCCATAGATATGTTAAATGAACTGGACTTTGCATGTTCGAAGATGGGTCTCAGAGTAAACTTGTCCAAAAATATTTTTATAACAAATATGATCCCCAATAACCATTTACCTATTCAAAACACAGTTGTAGAACTGGTGAACAAATATATGTATTTGGGTCACGAAATAAAAATCAGCAGGGATAACATGCAAAATCCAAAGATGAATTACTTTAGCGTGGGCAGCCTTTGGAAAACTGCGAAACACACTTGGGGCCAACGTACCAATTAGCCTCAAAAGAAAAGTACTCTCAAAGTGACTCTCACCAAGACTACGGCTTCGAAATTGAGAGTGGCACAAAGACTAATAAACGATCTACGCTAAGAGTGACGTTGCGAAACCAAATAAAAAACGAAGATCTGCGAAGAAGGATGAGTAGGCCAGGCCAGTGGGCAGACCATGTAGCGGAAAAATAATGACTCGCGATGGACGAGCAAAATTACACATTATCACGAAAAAATTGGCAACAAAGAGCACAAAATCGCAAAGAATGGAGGGGTTTAAGGGAGGCCTATGTCCAGCAGTGGACGTAATAAATAAAGGCTGAATGATGATGATGATAATGAAAGGAGATGTAATAGCACTAGGAGAAGATTGGCCACTATTTGATACTAAGGAGCTAAGTGAATACTATAAGGACATCCAATCAATAAGTGAACTGAAGAGAATTGAATTCGCTACTAGACACAAAAAGAAATTAAACACCTGCGAAAAAGGGGAGAAAAGAAGAGTTACAAAATGATCTTATTGGTAAAAGGCTTAAAAAACTTCAGGTATGAAGGAGAAGAATCTTTTGTGTCTTTGAGAAAGAAAGGGAAAAATAATCTTAGACAAGTGAGACTGGAAGAAATACCACTTCATCATGTGTTAACCAAGGAAAAGACCAAAGATGTTGACAAACTTTTGAAAAAAATGTTTGGAGAAGACTGGTCTACTTCTGATTCACATATTGGTTGGGACAAGAGTTTGATTTTTGATAAACCACTACAGCAGCGGCTGGTGAGGAGCAGAAAGAGATGTGTGATAGCCTCGACGATGAACGCTGTGACATGCACATAAAAAAAAACTGTTTGTTGCATTAATTACCTATTATAACAGTAAGCTCACCATCACCGTATTTAAAGCTATTGTTAAAAAGCTAATTTCAATTAACAATTATTGAGGTCATATAAGAAACACCTTCTGACCATTTTTGTAAAACTACGTACCATGACGTGTTGTCAATATTAACAGAATATTTTATAGGTCATTAAAGACTTCAAAATATTGATGTATAAAAGTCTATCACTATTATTCTCTATTGCATGAAGTAGTACCGACTTCGATGTAAATTCTTGAAGAAACATTATCTACTCTATGTGTGCGAATGGTCATTTATTTATGAGAAAATTTAAGTCTTCTATCTTCAAACGTAAAAAACCATCGCTAAAGTAGTAAATTATATTTATTCCTACACTGTACATTTATTAAAGAAATATTTATTAAATAGGTCATACGTATTGTATATAAATGAAATAATCTCGTGATTCAATCTTGATATATTTAACTTTTTATTTCGATTGTGCTTGTTAGAACGGTTTTCATCGAGAGACTAACGTCCGACCAATTATCGCATATAAGGATCTTTGCAGTTTCCAACTAAAAATAAAAAAAGGTTATTGGCAACAACTGCTGTAGATTATCCTCAGTAAAATCTAATAAACTAGTCATCGAGCCTTACATCCTGTGATTGATGATATGGTATTTTTAATTTTTATCGGGATCGTACAATTAGCCATGCTTTAAAGCAATAATTCTACAGGGTAAAAGGGGAGGGACGTACCAAATTGCAGAAGTTTATTTTACACACAAAAATAATTAGTTTACGTAAAAATTGTTAAAGTTCTTTGATAAACAGGTGATTTAACAAAAATGGGAATCAAACGATTTCTACTTGGCGAAATCGAATTCGAATATTGGACCACTGTGCTTTCTATAACTTTCAAAGCAAACAGCTTGATAAATTACTTACAAGGGAATTTAAGATTGCATTCCACATGCCGTTCATCATGGTCAAAATTCAAAGTGAATTTAATTTCTGGTACTCCAAACGGAGTAAAGAAATAAAATATAAAGACGGTACTAGATTTTTGTTTCAATACAGCGTTGCTATGTAGTTGAATGTAATCATTCGTGGAGTTAATCATTGTTCCAGATATGCATATTTGTCTACTTTTTTTTATTTAGAATTTCCGCATCACCATTAAAGGTTATTAGCGGGTTTTACAGATTTTACAGTTGTGTATTACAATATACAAATTTACTAATACAAATTGCGTAGTATAAATTACACATAATAAATTACAAATTACAAAGAGATACATATAATATAACTTAAATTTTGTGTAGTAAACGTATGTCCTTAAGGAATTTTGATTGTATTAGATACATTACTGTTTAAAATATCTTTAAGTTTCTTTGCTTCTTCTGGTACGTTGTTGATGGCTCTTTCGTAGGAATAAAGAGGACATTCAATCAACACATGTTGAACAGTTATTGGACATTCACAATAGGAACATTCAGGTGGTAGTTCTTTTGTTATGAGATGCTGGTGAGTTAACGCTGTGTGTCCAATTCTTAGTCGGTTTAATAATCACTTGTTGCCTTCTGTTTTCTGCCAGAAAACTGTAGTTTAGTGCCAATCCTAGTTTTCACGTTTTTAAGGTTAGCCTTAGTAGAATTCCACAATTTGTTGCCAATTTTTTACACAGTGCTGTTTAATATTGAGCTGGATATCACTGAATGGAATTGTAGTCATAATTTCAGTTTGCTCGTCAGTAGCAGCTTTCTTTGCTAATTCATCTACTTTTTCATTTCCTGCGATACCTGTATGTGATGGTACCCAGAGAAATGTAACGTTCACGTGTCTGTTTTGTAGGTGATAAAGTGCTAATTGTATTTGTTGCAGGATTGCAAGTACTGGATAAATTTGACTTAAGCTCTGAAGAACAGATAAAGAGTCAGTAATGATAAGAAAATCTGAGCTTGCATGACTCTTACACATGTCTAAAGCCTTTAAATGGCGATTGCTTCTCCGTGAAAATGCTGCAGAATTGAGGGATGCGAACTGCATATTCAGACTTTCCTAGAATAAAGGCCGCTGCGTGTCCGTTTTCAGTTCTTGACGGCATCGGTAAAAATCTTGTTATGGCCAGTGTATTCTAATATCCGTTCTTGATATAATTTGTTAATGATTATGGGATTTGTGGTACTCTTTGGATAGGCCGTGAGGGATAGATCAATAGTGGGAAAATTAATAGTCCAGGGAGGTATAGTTCGTTGTGTAGGGTAAGAATGTGTGAGCTGCTCCATGTCAAAACCGTATCTCGTTAGACGTTCTTTAAGGGGTGGATATTTAATTTGTTGATGGCAATGAGTAGGTGGATATATTTTATAAAGAAGTGGATAGTTTGTGTTATTAGGGTTGGAAGACAATCTCGCGGCATAATTTAAAGAAATGTGTTGTCTTCGTATTGATAGGGAGATTCATTTAGGATAACCTGAAAACTTGAAACAGGACTAGTTCGGTAAGCACGCAGAATTAGTCTTAAACATGTGTTTTTGTATAATGTCTAGTTTTTTAAGTATATAATTACTCGCAGTTGAATAGCATATTGCACCATAATCCAGTTTACTTCGGATTAATGATTGGTATATGCAGCAATTTTATGGTGTCCGCTCCCAAGATCGGATTGATAGCATTTTAAGGAGATTTATTTTAGATTGACAGGATACGACTAGCTTTTTAATATGTTTCTGCCCATGTTAACTGACTGTCCAGTCTTAGGCCAAGAAAGTCAATGCTCTCTACTTGTTCTAGGTTGATACGATTTAGAGTAAGTGTTGTTTTGCAATCAGTTTTTCTTTTATTGAATACGATGAAACGAGATTTATCACCTGAGAACGTAAAACCAGTATTTTGGGACCAGTCTTCTAGTGTATAATTGCAGCTACTAGTATATACAACTAATACATCTGCATACAGACCTGCTTTCAAAGGTAGCTTTATCTGTTGAGCGATATTATTAATAGCTATTAAGAATAAAGTGGGGCTTAAGGTTGAGCCTGTGGAATACCGTTTCAAGACATTCTGTTTTTGTGGTAATTCCATTTGAAATGTCCTATTATTCATGAAATGTTTTACAAAGGCAAGAAAATTTCCCTGGATACCCCAATTGGACATGGTTTGTAAAATGTTGTATCTCCATGCAGTATCAAATGCTTTAATTATATCAAAAAATATGGCAATTACTTTCTGGTTATTTCTAAAGGACTCACATATAATATTGTCAATAGCTACTAAGGCATCATGAGTTGATCTGCCATTTCTGAAACCGCTTTGGATATGGCTTAATAATTGGTTTTTTTCAAAAAACACTAATCTGTTATTTAAAATTTTTCTAGTAGTTTGCATGTATTATTTGTAAGAGAAATTGGTCTATAGGAAAGGGGGTCAGTTTTGATTTGAAAGGTTTTAATATGGGAATAATTGTTGATTCAGACCAGATTGAAGGAAATTTTTTATTAAGGTAAATGTGATTGAAAATGTCTAAGAGAATTAATTTTCCTATGTACGGCAAGTTTTTGATAAATATGATTGTATTTATATTTGTTATATTATATTTGTCTACTTGTTTGACGTCGATTCCGTTTATTAGAAGATTCTCGTTATTTTTTTGAGTTTTCGATATTCTCATAAATATCGTCTTCTTAACAGTCATTGTTAGACCATACTCTTTTCCATACTCCGCTATTATGATCAGCAGTTTCTGAAAATATTTAATATTTTCGGCTAAGATCACAGTGTCGTCCACGTATTAAAAAGCTTTTTTCAGCATCTCTTCGGAGTAGGCATTAAAAAGAATTGGTGACAATACGCATTCCTGTCTCACTCCACGTCTAATTTCAATTTCTTATGACAGCTGTTAACACGTAGTTTCGCTTGCTGTTTATAGTATAAATTTGATATGATCCTGAGGTCGTTGTAGTAAATCTTGTTTGATTTCAAAACATTCATTAATTGTTCATGTCGTACTTTATCGAATGCTTTATTATAGCCAATAAAACATGCGTATATATCTTGATTGCCGTCCAGGCATCTTAGTATCAGTATATTAAGTGAAAAAAGAGAAACGCGTTCCTAGGCCTTTGCGAAAACCAAATTGTGTATCATTAACGTCTATGCTCAGTTTGTGATATATTTGGTTATGGATGACTCTTAGTAGTAACTTTAGCACATGAGACATCAAGCCAATGGTGCGGTAATCGCTGTATTCTCTTGGATTTTTCTTTTTGGGGAGACAAATAAAAATCAACGTTAACCACTCTTTGGGTAATATGCCTAAACTATAAATTTGGTTCAAGAATGTCACTAAAACATCAATGTGCTTCTCATCTAGAATTTCTAGGATTTCTATAGGAAGCATGTCAGGTCTAGGGCTTTTCCCACTCTTCATTCTTTTTCACCCCTTTGAAGCATAAGGTGATGCATGATAGTAATATAACGCATGTCCAGATTTTAATTTTCTGCAGCTTTCACCTTTTTACCTCGCATAATCCTGTGATCCCAACACATGTTCTTTAGTTTCTCCTCTATAAAAAGTTTTGTATTTTCTAATGAAATAGACTGGGATTGGGTTGCAGTTTTTAATTTGTGGTTCTGTCGCTATTTTAGTAATTTTGTTTTGACATTGATGAATTTCTGTCCCTCACCAAATCGTTGAGACGAATTTATAGTACCCCTAAGCCATTTATTACTATGCCTTTTTTTTATTTTAGTTTGATGGCCTTGGCCGAGCCAATTAGCCAGACAAAGTACTATGACATAAAATGGTGGAAAATGTTTCTTAATATTGACTTAAAACTATCATTTTTCCATACACAATAGACTCCTGGATATTGGTGCTTTCCACCCCACTCACTCTGTATACGTAAATCCGTTTATTTTCTAAGAAAGTCTCACGCCATGCGTTTCTGTTATTTGGATTTTAATTAACAGTTTCTTTGTACATTTACTATAAATAGAAACAAAGAAAAAGGTGATTGGCTTTTATTGGTATTTTGTATATTCATTTAGTTAACGGATTGTTTTATCAGATGGATATAATATTGTACTAAGAAAACCACACAACAATCGATGACGAAAACTGTTGATAAGATCTATTTTTCACGACAAACTTAAACATTATACAAATGTGTTAAATATTATAAACATTTTAATTATTTTAAATTGAATAAGATTTATTTAAATTTATTAATATAAGTTATTAGGTGTATTAAAATGAATCGACAAAAATTAACATGAAATGTTTTGCTCTACCTCCGAGATTTATAACATTAACTAATACTTTTATTTATATATTATTGTTTCCTATTGTACATAATTTTCATAAATGAATAGCTTTTAGGAGCCGTGTCGTACTCCTCTGTAGGTTTTTATTTTGACAGGTTGTTCAAAGATCAAAAATCAATTCTGATTTTTGCTGTTTGCTGCTAGTCTTCTTCTTCTTCACGTGCCATCTCCGCTACGAAGGTTGGCTATCATGATGGCAATTTTGACTCTGGAGGCTGCCTCCATTTTTGCTCGCAACAATTGTATGGAAGTGCAAGCAAATCACTCCCTGAGGTTTCTCAACCATGACATTCTTCTCCTACCTATGCTGCGCCTACCTTCAATCTTTCCTTGCATAATTAGTTGTAACAGTTGGTATTTATTCCCACGTGTAATATGTCCCAGGTATTGTAGTTTCCTCATTTTAACACTCAATACGACCTCCTTTTATTTGTTTATCCTGTCTAATACAACTTGGTTAGTTATCTTATCCTTACAGGAGATTTTTAACATTCTTCGGTACGCCCACATCTCAAATGCCTCCAGCTTACCCATACATTGCTTATTTAGTGTCCACGCCTCCACCCCATATAACAGGACCGAGAAAAACATAACATTTAAGCATTCGTATTTTCAGCTTTAGGCTTAGGTTACGGCTACACAACATTTGTTTCATATTGTTAAAGGCACTGCGGGCTTTCTCTATTCTTATTCTTATTTCTCTGGTGTATTCGTTTGACTCGATAATATTTGTTCCGAGGTAATTGTAATTTTGTACTCGTTCAATGAGATTCTGTACTACATGTAAGTTGATATTATTGATACGTTTCTTTGTAATTATCATGAATTTGGTCTTCTTTGTATTCAGTGACAGACCAAATTCTTCACTTGCTTCTACCACTTTGTTTAGTAATCTCTGTAGGTCGTCAATATTTACTGCTATGAGCGCGGTATCATCAGCATATCGGATATTGCAAATGGGGTGACCGTTGATCTTTACTCCGGCTTTTTCGTTCATAAGAGCTTTTTTAATAACTTCTTCCGCGTAGACATTGAACAAGGTTGGAGACAACACACAGCCTTGCCGAACACTTTTTTGATCTGTATTCTATCTGATATCGAGCTGTTAATTCGTACTGTAGCTTCTTGTTTGTAGTATAGATTCCTTATCACTCGCATGTCCCTGTATCAATATTTTTATTTTCCAGTATTTGCATCAGTGGCCTATGTTTTACTGTATCAAATGCTTTATTATAGTCTAGGAAACACACAAATATGTCCTGATTTACGTCTAAGCATCGTTGTGTTAGAACATTAAAAGCAGACAGTGCCTCTCTAGTTCCTAGTCCGTCTCTAAAGCCAAATTGAGAGGGTCCGATGTCAACTTCCAATTTTTTATATATTCTCCGATTAATGATTTTTAAGAAGACCTTTAATATATGACACATGAGACTGATGGTGCGATGTTCCGAGCATTGTCTCGCATTAGACTTTTTGGGTATGGCTATTATTGTTATTACTAGCCATTCATTAGGTATGATACCAGATTTGTAAATGCTGTTAAATAGTTCCACGATCTTTATTAAGTTGTTGCCTTTGATGAGTTTAATTATGTCTATTGGTAGTTCATCTGGGCCTGTAGCCTTTCCCGACCTCATTTCTTTAATCGTGTATTCCACTTCATATCTTGTTATTTCTGGTCCTATGTCACTGTTTATGTATTCGTTATCTACAATGTCTCTTTGATCTTTAAACAGTTGTTCTATGTACTGTTTCCAGACTCTTAATTTTTCTTCTGTGTCCATAATAATGTTTCTACTCTTGTCTAACTAATATGTTGTGTCTGTTACTTTGTCTCCTCGTCAACTCTTTGATCTTCCGATGTGCATTAAAGCTGTCGTGTTTTTTTTATAGTTGTTAGATTTCTTCGCATTTTTTCCCCGTACCAGTTTTCTTTAGCTGTGCGTATTTTTACACGAATTTCTTTTTGTATCTCTTTATACTTCTGGTACTTTTTGTTATTCTGTTTTCTTCTTTTATCCATTAAGTTCAGTATCTCATCTGTCATCCATTCTTTTTTATATTCTTTACTTTTATGGAGGTGACTTATGCTTGGTTTCATTAACGCTGTTTTAATGTCTGTCCAATTCTCATTGATGTTAACTTTTGTGTTGTCTTTTATGGGTTGTATCTTTGTTACTGCTTCATCAATTTCTTGTATCATCTGTTCTCTTACTTCTGGTTTACGTAATTTGTTGATATCAACTGTTTTTTTGCGGGTTGTGCTATTAATTTTCTTTAGTTTTATTTTCACTGCCTAGTACAGGTTATTAATTAGCCTTACTTATTTGTTATATAATCCCATATTCTTTAGAAGTTGTAAAAGTTTGACGGAGACTTAACAAAGGCCTTGTTAAAATCAACAAAATATATATATATATATATATATATATATATATATATTATAATATATATATATTATATATATGTATATATATATATATATATATATATATATAATATATATATATATATATAAACATAATCCTTTGATTGCCCCGCCAGAAACAATTTCTTAATTGTCCTATTCCTACATCAAGATTTGCACTAGCTGAGCGCAGTCACATCATTGTCACCAGCGCTACCTCTTTGACATATATGTTTGGAGGCGTGATGCCAATGACCAACTACATTGCAGCACTTGGAGTTATTTTCATGGCATCTGTTATATTAGTGCAAGTCATTCCCTGAATATGGTTTTAGTTTGTTAATCACTGTTGCCTGTAGCTCTTTTGATACCCAAGCAATAGCTCGTAAGTTAGCATTAGCCTAATAACAGTAGTGTAGACCCAGGCGATCACATTGGTCGAAAGGCCCCATGTGTGTCCTACCTTTCGTCCACATTGCTCATAGGTAATATATGCTATTTAAGCTCTGCCATCAAGTGTGAGGTTCATGTTAACTTCCTGTCAAGCGTAATTTCAAGAAACTCCACCTCGTCAGAGAAATTTATACTGTAGTTTAGAATCCTTGGGGTATTAAGCCCGTATTTCTTCTTTTTCTGGTTTAGAGGACCATTCTGTCTTTTTAGGATTTATAGATAGTGAGTGTTCCTTGCACCATGTCTCTATTAATCGGAGAGCAACTTGTAATCTCTCATATAGTGTTCTTAAACATACCACTCTGCAGGACAGCAATACCGTCTGCATAGGCTATTGTATAGAACCTGTTTGCTGAGTTGGTCAACCAGGGTATCTAAAACTATGTTGCAGAGGATTGGTGATAGCATCCCTCCCCGTAAACACTTCCTCGTAATTATGCCCCTAACAGAAAGGTCTTCTACATTTATACCTCTTGCATAGGCTTTCCATCGTTTTTAAGAAAAATAATGTTAGGCTTATTTGCCGGAAAGCCTTTGGTAGGGTGTAGTCCATCATACCTGGTCTTTGTATGAAGACTACACATACCTCTCTCTATTTCCTAAGAAGATATCTCAGAGTCAAAGAGGCTCTGAATATTCCTGAAGAGGCTCACACAAGGTGCGGCAGAAATATATTCAGTCCACACCGTAGTAGGGCTGGATATATGCCGTCAGGATCTGGTGATTTAAAAGGGGTGAAGCACAATATGCCGATCTTACCATTTCCTTATTAATCATTATTCTGGCGAGATGCCAATCGTTTAGTGAGGGTATGATTGCTTCTTCCATCCAGTTTGGTATTGTTGAGGCGCTAGAACTGGGGAAGTGTATTCTCATGAGGATCTTAGTACTTTCGGAAACGTTGGAAGTTTTTCCTCCATCTTTCTTCGTTTAATATGCCGATATGCCAATGTGGTTCTTTTGAGAGAGCTTTTTATAGCCTGGAAGTTTACGGGAAATCTTTATTTGCCTATAAATTTTTTAAGCAGCTTTTTGTCTTTGTCTGCGGACTTTCTTATACTCTCTGAGGTTTGATTGATAAGAACCACAATCTTCATTGGGTTTGGTACGCTTTGCTCCATTTAAAGCTGCTCTTGCTGTCTTCCTAAGGTGGCTCAAGTGCAGTGTACTACTAAGAGTTGGTCTTGCGACTTTTCTGAATCATTCTTATTGGACAGGATTTTTTTAGCTATAAACTATAATACTTATTTTATATTTATTGGCAGATTTGAGTAAAGGTCTGGTACACAATACCCAACTTGGAAAATTGACAACAATAAAATATTGTTTGTAGGTGTTGATTACGTAGAGTAAAAAAGATTGTAAGTTACCTTACTGTAGTATTCTCCGACTTCATTTCTTTTAGTTTAAGAAAAAGACTATAGGTGAGATTCGTCGGTGACATAAAAAAATAGCCTGAACAATTTTTAAGTTGCTTAGGATAGAGATTTCTGGAAAGAGTTGAGAGAGGTTGTGTCCAAAAATAAGCAACAGAAGGTTAAAAAGGAGAAGGGGCTAGCGTCAAGTACTAAATAAAGTGCTTTTTTGAATAAAGTGCTTAGCCGTGCAATATATTGAATTTTGTTTTGATTGTGGCTTGTACTTTTCTCATTCTTTGCTCATCTTCATAATGCTTTATATTTTATAGTGGGCAGCTATTGTTTGGACCGGATTTATAGAGAGATACCTACAATTATGTACCTGTAATTAGAGGTACCTACATAATTTTAGGTACATAATTGTAGGTATCTCTGTTTAATAAATAAAAAAAATTAATAAAAATAGGACATTAGCTAGTTATAGCAATAGCAGCTATTATCGGAGCTATTACAAATTCAATTTCATTTCTTTCTTAAACGTACAATAGATTTTTCTGATTTACTTATAAAAGAATTTGGTATATAATAGAAATTTTTAATTTACTTTTAGTTTTTATTTTAAATACACTACAAAACATGATACAATAAAATCAGCTAGTTTTAGAATCAAATTAAAGGGGTTATGTATTCGATGTTACAGATAATGCCTGTGTACGATCATTTGTGAGAAAAACGGTAATTTCCGATCTATTTGAATTTTATTTCTGTAAAATGCAATTCGAAAATATACTGCAAGATGTGTTGTGTTAAAAAAAGCCGTAAGAGTCGTAATATTAAAAGAAATTAAAAGCTTCATTAGATTGGAGTTTATGACCGTTTGGCATTCAGACTGGCATATCGTTCTAAAGTTAAGCAGGATGTGTGATTTTTACGAGCAAAACTTAAGTGAATGGTGCACTAAAAATGGTCGTGAACTGAATGAGTGCTGTTGTTTTGATAATTTGTTAATTTTACTACACAACTCAGACACTTCGATGTGTTTTAAAACATCGTCAGTAGCTACATTTAATAGATAAATAAAATGCATCTGGTTATGTGATAGAGGATATTAAAAAGGGCTTTATAAATTACAAAGTCGCATATATACGGATTAATCGAATAATTCTGCAAGTAAGTATTAAATCTCTTTACACTATCTTGTCTATCTAGATTACTTTAAAATAATTAACAGAATATTTACACATTTAATTAGGAGGACAGTGACTAAATCAATTATCTACTATATAAATAGAAGCTTATGAAACACATTTTAATTACTTTATTTAAGTCAATTATTCGAGTCAAGGCCTGCCAAAAACCAGACCTCCTAAGCGGTGAGTCGTTTAACAAGAGGCAATTTTTGGACTTTTAATCTTATGCCTCCACTATACAATGGCAGACGTATCTGCGGACGCATCTGCAGATGTATCAGCACAAGCTAACCATACATCTGTAAATCGTTCACTCTGTGTTAATTCCCGGGAGACGCAATATCTACACGAGCATTTAAAAATGGAAAGGAATGGACAACAATCGGATATCTTGCAGACGCATCCATGGATGTGATATTTATATAAAACGACAGATGATCAAATTAGCCCATCTACACATCTCCAGATGCATACGTAGATATCGTCCGCGGACGCGTCTGCCGATGTGTAGAGGAGCCATTACAGTTCACGACTGTAGCTACTAACAAGCTCACTACTATTTATGGCATAAATCTTTAGCAAAACGGGGCGAAAGTCAAATAAGTTCCTATCTATATCAATACCCAACAAAAGATATATATCCTAAAGTCGAACACCTAACAATCTATTCAGACTGCTGTCCTGGCTAGAATAAAAACAGTTTCATAACAGCAAGTTGTTTAACTTCTACAAGGCTCTGCAAAGTTAAAATATTGACTATAAGTTTTTAATACCAGACCATACATATGGAATATGATACGAAACATATTTTAAAAGAAAAAAATTAGTAGTCAAATAGAACATTCTCAAGATTATGCTCAACTAATTCGGCAAGTTGAGAGAAAACATCAATGTTCAGTTACAGAAATGCAGTGCTCTGTGTTTCTTAATTTTGGAATATTTAATTCCGTACTGATACTCAGAATAACAAGTTAAACTGTAGACAGTTTTGTTGGTTACGGTATGAAAAAACTAAATAGTTTTCAATACACGTTGTCCTTTGACAAAGCAGAAACTTTTAAGACCGTAGATTTAGGAAAGAGGGAAAAAGCGGTTTACAAATTTATTACCCAAGGAGACATAGCGCTGCAGAGATATGAACAAAGCCGTGTACATATGCTTTATAGACTACGCAAAAGCATTCGATAACGTAAAGCACGAAGAGATAACTGAAGTTCTCCATAAGATCGGAGTCGACTACGAGACATTCGAACAATAGCGAGTCTCTATTGGGGTCAAACAGCCAAAGTGAAAGTAGGATCTACATTGACCAATTAAATTGAGATCAAGAAAGGGGTACGACAGGGCTGTATCTTGCCTCCTATTCCCTTTAATATATACTCAGAAGAAGTATTTAAGACAGCGCTGGAGGAAAGCACAGAAGGCATAAAGATAAATGAAGAAATAATTAATAACATAAGGTCTGCTGATGACACTGTGATTCTAGCAAGTAGCATGAGGAACTGAGTTGCCTAATGAGTAAGATACAAAAAACAAGTGCACAATACCGACTCAGACTAAATATCACAAAAACCAAATGGATGATAGTAAGCAAAACCCCACAACCACCACAGCAACTGATATTAGACAATGAAAGAATTGAACAAGTGGATTCGTACATCTACTTGGGAACAACAGTTAACTCAAATTGGGCTCAAGCGAAGGAAATACGTATAAGAGTAGAAAAGACAAGAGCATCGTTCACTAGCATAAAGCAAATTTTCACCTCTAAAAGCCTCACCCTACCTCTCAAAATTCGACTTCTGAAATGTTATGTATTCCCGGTTTTGTTATATGGAATGGAGGCGTGGACAATGACTGCAACATTGATGAAAAAAGTAGAGGCCTTCGAAAAGTGGGCTTACCGACGTATATTACGTATATCCTGGACTGAGTACGTGACCAACGAAGAGTACTAACGCCGGATAGATAAAGAGAGAGATGTAGGAATAAGTATAAAGAAAAGAAAGTTGGAATACTTGGGTCACGTTATGAGACATAATAAATATAGACTACTACAGCTGATCGTTCAAGGGAAAATATATATATATATATATATATATATATATATAAATATATATATATATATATATATATATATATATATATAGCGATAGAAAAGATATTTAAATATATGTTGCACTTAAGTCAGCGTGTATTAACTTAATAAAATTTTCGGTTATCCTGTGTATTAACATTATTATGTTCAATTACAAAAGGGATAAGTCATATGCTTATTTGTGGAAAACGAAGTAAGTCAGACAAATATCGCTTTAAATATATTTTGTTCCCAAATACTCAGCAAAAAAATCATTTAGGAAAAGTACATGAAATAAAAAAAAATTCAAGTAATTATCATTCTACTACTACTACTAAGGATTTCCACAGTTTTTCACTGTCTTCCTTCACTTAACCGTTTTCTCAAATTTTCCCTGTCATTCCAGTCTCCATCTCGTAGGGTTCTTTTCTCCATAGCCTCGTCGATTTCGTCTCTGAATGACCTTCGGGGTCTTCCTCTCTTTCTTCTTCCGATCCGCTCCATTCTGTTAATTTTGTTTATCCAGCGTCCTCTGTCCGCTCTTCTGACGTGTCCGTACCAGGATAGTCTGTTCTCTGTATATAGTCGATTATTCTGATTGCACTCCCATTCTCGGCTTAATCTCTGCGTTTTCAATTCTGTCTCTTTTTGTAAGTCTACAGCTTCTCCTCGGGAATCTCCATTTCTATTGCTTTTATTCTACCTCTATTTCTCTTGTTTATTGTCCAGTTTTCGGGACCCATATGTCAGGTACTTCTTGTCAGGGTATTATATATTCTCTTTTTTGTCTTTATCGTAATGTTCTTATCCCACAGCACTGAATTTAGTTGTCTTATATAGTTTCTTATTTGTCTTAGTTTTCTGTTGTTCGCTGGTTCGATATTATGGTTCCTAAATACTTGAATTTATCTGTGCCATTTGATTAATAATTAATTTAATTCCAGGAATTAGTATAATATTGACGGTAGGTAGACTTTACGGGAAAATTATCAAGGAAAAACTAGAAACTGAAATAATAGGAAGAATTGGAGGAGACCAATCAGGGTTCACTGTAGAAAATCATGCCTAGGATCATATACGTACACATTGGAACAACTGCTAGAGAAGAAAATGGTAAAAGATAGGCCGGTCCACCTGGCGTTTGTTGATCTAAAGAAAGCATTACGACTCAATACCTAGAGTCAAATTATGGGAAGCAATGATGATCTCAGAAGCGACAAACACTAATAAAAGCAGTTAAAGCACTGTACAAAGACAACAAAGTAGCTATTAAATGTGGAAATAAAGTCTACAATCCATTTAAGACGACAAAATTACATCTACAAGGCTGTGCTAGGTCCCCTACTCTGTTTAAAATATTTTTGAAAAAGACACTCAAACCATGGAGGAGAAAGTGCGAAGGAATGGGCATACCAGTAAGAGACGAATAGCTATACACCTTAAGTTTTGCCGGACGAATCAATGTAGTCAATCGCACAAGATGAAGTAAGATCTCAGCTCTTATGCTCAGAAAACTAGAAAGAAGAATATAAAAACAACGGAACGGAAATAAACTTAAAACCGAATACCTAACAACAGAAAGATAAGAATATGAGAAAAATCCTAGAGATAGACGAATGGAAGACATTATCATTCTAAACAACTGTAAAAAAATGATTTTGTTGTAAAATTTTAGATAGTGTTTTTCTCGTTTTCAAGAAGATGAAGTGACAACGCTTCCATCCGCCAATGAAGGAAAAAAAAGAAAAAAGTACCTTTGTAAAAATACTTCTTTTTAAAGAAAATTTTTAAAATTATAAAAAAAGTATATATTCAAAAGAAAATAGATTATTAGTTAAATAAGTCTATGCAACTTTACAAACATATTTTCACATAGTTTAGTTTAAAAATGCTCTTATGAGCTTAAAACCGGCTTTTAATACATACAGACCTGTGTATTTATTGGAAACAATGGTTTTGGAGGTGCTGTCAAATACTTTCAGTCAATATGTGTTGTTTGGACTAATATGGTAAATATTTGTAATTTTTTATACAGGTGGAAATTGGATGAGAACTTTCGATATATATGTATGCATAGCATTAACAGGCCTTTCTGGGTCCATTACTACATGGACAATTTCCATCGTTTGCTGGAAGCTGTCAGCTTCTAATCTCTGCTTCCCATCTCTCTGACATCCGCCATCACTACATCTCTCCATTTCTTTCTTGGTTTTCCTCTTGTTTGTTTGCCCTTAAGTACTATCTAACCAATATTCTTGACTTCTCTGTTACCTTGCATTCTTTCTAAATGTCTAAGCTATTCTAGTCTACGTTTTTCCACAACTTTTGTTATTGGAAGGTTAGTATATAATTGGTACACCCACCGAACATTCTGAGAAGTATCTTTCTTTCCCATGGTTCCAATATGTTCTTTATGGTTGTGTTCATAGCCCGTATCTCGACAGCGTATAGCATTGTGAGTATAATTATAGTTTTGTATACTCTTATTTTTGTATTACGAGATATATATTTGACCAAAATTATTTTGTTCGTGTCCCAGCACATCTGTTGCTCTCGGTTAGTCTCAGATTGAATTCAGTTTCTTCTTAACATTTCTGGTCAATAAGGGTACATAAGTACATATATTTCTCTATCTTTCCGATTTCTTTAACTGATCCATTCTTCACCTCTAATTCAAAGGAGCCCTTGGTATTTATTTCTATTGAATTTAATAAACCTATTAACTTTTAGCCGCATTTTAGAGCTTTCTTGAATCAGTCTTTATGCTGTACTTGTCAGTTTTTTTTCATTCCTGGGCATGAAAACCACATCATCAGCGTACGCTAAGCATTGGTGCTCTTTATATAAAATAGTGCAGGACCTATTTCTCTTACCATCCTATACAATTTTTACTAAAACTATACTGAATAGAAATGTAGACAACGGGTCTCCTTGACGAATACTTTTTTTCACGTTCGAATTTTTCTGAAATTGTATGATTGCATTTCACCGCAAAAATGGTTTTTCTAATTGTCATTTTTATCAATTTTACTATTTTTTCTAGTAATTGGTATTCTTTTAGCGTCTAATAATTTGTTTCTGTCTATTGTATCATAGCTGCTCATGAAATCAATAAAAGTACTTATGCCGAAATGTTGTATTCATAGCAAATGATCGGGATTTATTTTAACATGATCGTTTGTTAATATTCTTTCTGGGATTGTCTTAAATTCTTCTCCACATATATTTCTAGTCGTTTTTGATTAGTACGGCGAGCACTTCGTATATTACCTTCAACTAGGATATTCCTCTATAGTTTGCGCATTCAGTTCTATCTCCCTTTTTGAGTATAGACATTATAATGGGCTGGTTACTGTTTTTTGGTAACCTTGTTTAAAATCTAATTAGAACAAGTTCTAATTGTGTGTGCCAGAAATCTTTTTAAATATCGGAATAACTCAAGGTAACTTAGATTTGCTTATGACCAGATGATTTTAGCGCAAGATCGCTAAATTAATTACAAAACATGCAAAATAATCGATATATCTTAGAGATTATTAGAAATAAATATACTAAGAATAAAACTGGACCATCTGTTAGTGGACAACATACAACTGGTTAAATATAAGATTGCAAATATATTCCATGTCGGAACAATGGCAAAAAGGGGTTTATTAAAGCTTCAAAATAACATTGTTAGAAACATATGAACTAACCTGACCAATTAGATAACCGCCTTGCTTCACTTCCGGGATTCAGCTTTAACTAGTTTCTACCAGATTATTAACAACTTTAAGAAGCTCAGTTACAGTTTGTTTTGTCCAATATGCCTTAAAAAATTTCATAAGTTTGACAATTGTAAAATATAACTTTTGTGTGGAGTAAAGAGTTGACAAAATTGCCGTGCCCATCTTATATAATTAGAAAAAGCTATATAGTGGTTTAATCCAGTAGTAGATATGTGATTTCTAAAAATCATACGAACAAGCCGAACTTTGCTGAGAATATCAATTATGGAACCCAAAAAAACATGAAAAACATTTTTCACGTCTACCCCCGGCTCTTCCCCTAAAATGCTGCTTGGAATTGCTGCCAAAAGGACGGCATAAGAGTAATATGTAGCTGAAAACTCAAAATTGAAGGTCCTAGTTTTGTGACGATGCCATCTTGTGGCACTAGTTCCGTGATGCTTACCTCAGTAATACAACGCATTATGGAAGCTTTGTTCAAAAATGGCCAAAACCGCGCAACGCTGATATATTTAAAAGCTTTATAGAACTTCACTTTACGTTACTTAATCAGTAGACCCATATGTACCTTTCGGGGTGGGCCGTCTATAATACAATTCATTAAATTACAATATTTTACTATCTTCTGAAGTTTCCTAGCTCTTAACGAACTTTTTCCATTCCTTCCTATTGGATACTATCTGTGTTGCTTCCTGCCAAGTCTTATCCTTACTCTGCAGTATCTGCGAGATATCATTATTCTATTCTTTAATGAGTCTTCCTCTTCTGTTCTTCCCTATTGGTTTGGTGTCCCACACTCTTTTTACTTGTCTATTATTGTCCATCCAAGTTGGATGTCCGAACCATGCCAATTGTTTTCTCCTTGATTAAGTCGAGTGTCTGTTTGATTTTGAGTCTTTCTCTTATTTCTTCATTTCTGATTCTATCAGTTCTTTTTACTTCGATCGTTCTTCTGAGGTATTTCATCTCTGCTGCCTGAATTCTGCTCTGTTGTCTTTTGTTTATTATCCAATTTTCTGCTCCATATGTCACTGTAGGTCTATATATTGTTTTGTATATTGTCATCTTGGTCTTTGTTGATATTTCTTTGTTATTAAGGAATCCTCTATTTAGTGCTTGGAATAGTTTTCCTGCGTTTTCCATTCTGTTGTTAAGATCGTCCCCGATATCTCCTTTTTTGTTGATTACTGTTCCTTAGTATTTGTATGGACTTGTATGTATTATTTATTGTTGGTTTATCATTACTTCTTTTTGATCTTCCGTTGCTTGTTTTCTTGATATTTTCATTATCTGTGTCTTCTCTTTGTTTACGTTTAAGTTGTATTTGCTTACTTCTAGGTTCCATTTCTCATAAGTTGTATTTCAGTTTTTCTGCTGTTTCCGCAAGTAATACTATGTCGTCTGCAAATATACACATCTCAGCGTTTATCATTTGCATTCTGTTCCAACCGATGCAGTATTTCTTGAATGTTTTCTTACATTCTTTCACTATCTCATCTAAAACATTTATGAATAGTACTGGGCTGAGACTTCACCCTTGTCTAACTTTTTGAGTTGTTTCAAATGATTCTGACTGTATATTTAACATTCTTACTGTATTTGTGGTTTTCATGTATATACTCTTTGTTGCTTCTATCAGTTCTTCACTTACTTGTTTCTTCTTTAGGCTTTCACATTTATCTTTTCTTTGACTGAGTCGAATGCTTTTTCCATGTCTATAAAGCTTAGATATATTTCTCTATTTTTCTTTAAGGCTTTTTATATTACTTGTTGCATGGTGAATATATGGTCTTGTGTGTCGTGTGTTTTTCTGAATCCACTTTGTACTTCCTATAATTTATGTTCTATTCTTTCTGTGATTTCCTTTCTATTATGGTTTCGTATAATTTTGTTGCTACACATAGTAGTAATATGCCTCTATAGTTCTTACAGTCTTTTGTGTTTTCCTTTCTTGCATATAGATAAAATTACTGCATTTGTCCATTCTCAATATGATCGCCAACGTTCGATAATCGGACAGGGTACTTAAAGAAGAAGAAGAAGAAGTCCATTCTCTGGGTATTACTTTTCTCTTTCATAGTACTGAGGTTATATTTGTATAACAATTTTTCGTTTGCTTTTATTCCTATATATTTCATCATTTCTGGTACTACTTCATCGCTTTTTGGTGCTTTTCCAATCTTTATCTTTCTATTGCTTCTTCCTGTTCTTTTATTTCTATAGTTTTTGGATTTTCCGTGTTCTCTATGGATACTGTCTTGATGTGGCTTTCCTTCTCCATTGTATTCGCTTGATTTTCATTCAGTAGCAGCTGGAACTGTTCCCTTCATCTTTCCATTATTGCTTATCGTTGTTTATTATTGTTTCTTCCTTGTTCATTATTTGTTTTAGTTTCGTTTCTTTGTTTAGTCTTGCTTAACTTTTGCTTTTTCTCATTTCTCGATTTAACTTTCTTTCTTCTAATATTCTTAATTGTTCTTTGTCTCTTATAATTTTCATATTTTTGTTGCCTTTTGTCTTATATGTATTCTTTCCATAATTTCTTCTTTTCTTTTATTTCTCTTTTCACTTCATCGTTCCACCAAGATTTTCGTTTCTGTTGTTATTTCTTGTATTCCACATATGATTTTGCTGTTTTTATCATTGCATTTCTAAATTTTCCTCATTATTTTTCTATTGCTTCTGTTATTTTATGTTCATTGTCCGTACCTTTTTCTAGTCCTTCTCAGTATCTTATTTTCGTTGTTTCTTCCTTAGCTTTCCCTCAGCTTTATAGAAACTGACTATATTTGCGTTTTTTGGGTTCCAAAATTAGTGACATTTTCAGCAAAATTCAGCTTATTCGTATGATTTTTAGAGATTCAGTGGCATTTTTCTCACTATTGATAGGAGTATTAGTTTATTTTCTTTAAATTTGGAGATATTAATTTATAAGTACCCAAAGACGAAATGCGAAAAAAGTTTTTTGTAGAATTTTTGTAAAAGTTGTGCGTTCAATTAGATACGTATATACTACAATAATGGTGCAAAGCCCACTCGAATGCTTTGGGCCGGTTCATGCGACAGGCTCGTCAATCGTGCAATCTGCCGTCACCATCTCGACATGACCACCGCCAGAAACATGTGCGAAAAAGAGAATGACGGGCCGACGCGGCCGCGGCCGATCCGCGATGCATGTCTCCGATCTTTTTGACTGACAACTGATGCTGTACGATGACTGCGTGACGCTATTCTTTTGTTGCATCAGAGATGATCATCATTGAGAGATGCTACTCGCTTACTTCTCGATGGAAGGTAATATATGTCCACGCGAAGTGGCTTCCTGGTAGCTAAGTACAATGTTAAAAAATGCAGGTTCTCAGTATTGCGAATGGTGAAAATAACGCTAAAGATTTGTTGGTTTTAAAAAAGGAACTAGCTAACGAGAGTATGTTTGATTGTTACTGTATTTCTGATTTAATTGGAATTTGAAGCTTGAATTTGAGGAAAAGATTACGATTTTATGAAGCAAAGTTATGAGCTACCAGTGACAATTGTGTACTTCATTGAGAATGTCATTTATCTTCTGCCAACAGATTTCTTGTAAATTAGTGTCTAGAAAAAAACTCGTCAGTATTACATGTGAATGAATAGTATAAAAAAATGTGGAAAAATTTTTTTTTAGTACTTATAGACTTAGTACGAGACTGATGGTGTCTATGTTTTGCATTAGAATAGTGCAAAAGCCATATACAGCACTGAACAGTTTTAGTCTTAGTAATATGGGAATAAATTATATCACCGACCATTTTACGCTTATTCTACATAATTTCTAATTTCTTTTGAGAGGGCTAAAAGGCAATTTATTTCTGTGCCCAGATAGATGACATGCTGTACATTCTGAAAGAAGATGTGATCTATATTTATAGCGTTTAATTATATATAATTAGGATCTTATGGATTTCTGTTAAATACCATAGTTTTAATATTCGAATTTCTTTTGACAGTATATTTATAAGTGCTGTTAGTTGTTTTTCTGATTCATCTAATATCACAGTATCGTCCGCATATCTTATATTTTTCTTCTTTTCTTCTTTCTTCTTCCTCTTTCTAAGCAAATTCTGTTTATTCAATGGTGGATTAATACCTCTATAGAAGGTTGTCACTCTAGCTTTTTAGCGGTCGTCCAATACTTCTATCAATTGGTGGACTATCTCTTACTGTTTTAACTACACCAGTCTTCCCCATTAAACTTCTGTGATTATTCCATTCTTTTTTTCTATTTAGTGTCCATTCATTTATAAACTGTAATTATATCTTTTTCTAATGACTTCACTTCCCTTTTTCTAATAACATACGGATGCGAAACGTGAATAAAACGTGAAACGTATATCTGCACTTTGCAAGTGCTCTCCAACACGTATGATTCCGAAGGAGTCTAATAAGGCTCTTATGATCCGTCAGGTGCGTTTCTTAAGAGTATGAGTATTGGTACATTTTGTGTTTCCGCTCATACTTCGGGATGTTGACGACAGACTGTATGGTTCGTTCAGCATGCCATAGCATGGATGGATGGGCTGCACGCCATTTTACAATGTACCACACCCAAACTCCATGGCCTGACTTACAAGTCTCTCTCTAGTTTTAAACATCTAGTTCTAATATTTATCGATTTTCACAAAGCCTTTGACACAGTTGAGCTAAGCAAAATATTACAGACGCTTAAAGAATGCAGGCTAGATTATAGACATACTAAATTATTATACAAAATATAACTGCATAGCAACAACCACTGTCAAATTACATACTAACAGTAATCGCATAAAAATAGAACAGGGGGTTAGACAAGGAGACCCAATGTCACCTAAACTTTTTAATACGGTGCTAGAACATGCTTTTAAGAATTTGGATTGGATGACAAAGGGAATAAAAATAGATGGAGAATATCTAAACAACTTACGTTTCGCCGATGATATACCTATTATAATAGCTGAAGAACTAGGTATGGCAAAAGAGATGGTACAGGAACTCGTTGTGGCTACAGAAAATGTAGGTTTAAATATAAATATCTCGAAAACAAAAATCATGACCAATTTGGTGCCCAACCAGAACATCAGTATTGGTGGGAAAGAAATAGAACTTGTAGATAGATATAAATACCTGGGACATGAAATTATGATTGGCAGAGATAACCAGACTCATGAACTGAAGAGAAGAGTCAGCCTTGGGTGGGCAGCATTTGGAAAACTGAGAGAAACTTTTAAAAGTGAGCTGCCACATGCCTAAAGAGAAAGGTGTTTGATCAGTGCGTCCTCCCAGTCTTGACGTACGGAGCAGAAACACTTACCTAACAAAAGCAGCAGCTACCAAACTAAGAGTTACGCAGAGAAGAATGGAGCGGTCCATGTTAGGAATAACTCTCCGAGACAAAATAACAAACGAAGACGTCAGGAGAAGAACCGGAGTGACTGACATCATCGAGAAGATAGCCAGACTAAAATGGAGATGGGCAAGACACATAGCCAGAATGACAGATGGGCGATGGATAAAGAGGTTATTGGAATGGAGGCAAGGGAAGACAAGAGAAGCGTCGGTCGACCATCTACAAGATGGACTGACGATTTAAGAAGACTCAATAAAAACTGGATAAGAGCGGTGCAAGATAGACGGGTTGGAAATATGAGTATGAGGCCTATGTTCAGCAGTGGACTCTTGAGGCTGGATGATAAAATCTTGTATTATATTTATATGCATATATTAAAAAGGATATTGACTATATGCAAAATCTATTTCTAGCAGTAACACCTATCCAAAATACATTTTACCTGATTTAACTTACAGTCAGTGTGTTTACTATCTTAAAACCGGTAAAAGCTACTGCTGCTTATATCACGAAAGGTTAGGCAAGGGGTGTGTGTTTTTTTAAAAATGGATAATGTTAAAACACTTGTATCTAAGGAAGTGTAACACTTTCACATTTTCTCTGATGGGGCTGCAGGTCAAAACAAAATCCACAAAGTATTAAGGTTCGCTACTGACTTAAAAGATTTGAAGCAGTGAAGCAGTACTAAACTATTTGTGGTAACTTTTTTTTGCTTTGTACCGTAACTCTACTGTAGTAAAAAGAAAAATAGGAAAGGCTGATAGGATTTTATACATTAAAAGAGTTAGTAGAACTCATTATAACTGCTATCACTAAAAGAAATTTCACTGTGTATCTGACCGAGAATGATAAAAGTATTATCAAAGAATACAAGTCCTGGTGGACTAGATATTACAAAAGAAATGTTTTACCACAAGCATTACTAGGTAGGCATACTCTCAAATAAGAAAAAGTTTATTTTTCTATCAGATAGTTCACTTTGTAACTTGCAACAGGTAAAAGGTCAAATGAATGAACTCAGGGAAAATTGCTGTATAAAATAAAATAATATATTAGAAGAACTCAACGTCGTTAGTGGGGATAGTCGTTGTCGAGCCATACGTTAGTTTTTGTTAAGTTTTTAATCAAAATATCAATAGCTGCATCTGTATATAAAAATTTTAACATCGTTGATAATAAAATTTAATCACCCAATTGGTAGTAATAAATTTTATTAAAAAACTAAGATCGATCGTGAGTTATAAAGTCGACTGCCGCTATTCTTAATTGATGCCAGCAAAAATATATCAAATAAAAACAAAGTTTTATTTCACAAATGGATCCGGTCTCGTCATCCACAACTAAACCATCGTGGGTGGTAGTCGTCAAAAGAGTCTCTGTCAACGATATGATCCAAAATTTATAACTTCTATATCTTTCAGTTCTTTGGCAATAATTCACTAGAGAGTTTCTTGTTCTACTACCATGTCATAAAGATGTATAAGGTGTGTTCAATAAATCAAACACCTCAATAGTAAATCAACAATTTTTGATTAGAACGTAATATAATTTTGTCTAAGAGGTACAGATGTACAGACAAAAGTCAGTAAAAATTGCAACAAACTTAAAAAATTAAACGCTAAATATTATATACGTAAAATACAAATAATATTTTCTATAAATCAACTTTAGTGGGTTCACGCAGCTTTAGAATATTTTAATATATTCGCTGTCAGAAAATAAAACACACAAATACTTTTGCAGACTTCTTTAATAATCAAAAAGAAGAAATAATGGTAAATAATTATGTAAGGTGAACCGGGGTAAGTGAAAATTTGGGGCAAGTGTAACCTGTAAAAACTCAACCGAACTAGAGAGGAAGATACTGCAGAAAAGGAATGGAGACAATTAAAAACAATTATAACGGAGTCAGCAGAGGAAACTGTGGGAAAAGCCAAAAGGAAAGAAATGCGGAATGGTATGATGAGGAATGCAGAACTGCAGTAGAGGAAAAAAGGCAAGCTAGGCTTAACCTACCCTTAAGAAATACAGGAAATAGCAGTGAGATTTATAACGAAAAAAGAATACAAGCTACTAGAATATGCAAAGAAGAAGAAAAAAGAGGCTATAAAAAAAATAAGTAGAGAAATCGTAAAGCATAACAACAGACGCGAAAGCAGAAACTTCTATAAAGGCATAAAAGAAAGCACACAGTCATTTAGAACAAAACTAACGATATGCAAAGACAAGGACGGAGAACTACTAACAGAGAAGCAAAAAATTATAATGAGATGGAAACAATATTTCGAAGAAAATCTAAATGCAGACAACGAAAATGATCAGAACGAAGACAATATTATACGGCAGAGCTGCACATCAAAAATCCGAGTTATGAAGAAGTAGTTCAGATAATAAATAAACTAAAAAACATAAAGCACCAGGAACGGACGGAATTTCGGCAGAATTATTAAAGCATGGAGGATCCGAACTCTGGGAAATAATTCATTACCTAATAACATTAATATGGACGAAGGAGCAAAATGCCAGAGGAATGGACAGTTGGCCTCATATAGCCAATATATAAAAAAGGAGATAAGAGGGAATGCCAGAGTTATAGGCAAATTACATTGCTAAATGTAATATACAAAATTTTTTTTGGTATAATCTACAATAGATTATTAGAATACTCCGAAAATATAATTGATAATTATCAAAATGGATTCAGACCAAATAGAGCCACTACAGATAACATATTCATACTAAGAACGATACAAGAAAAAGCTTATGAATACGACATAGACCTATATAATATGTATATAGACTTTAAACAAGCTTTTGATAGTGTGAAAAGAGACAGAATGCTGGAAGACCTTTGTAATCTAGGTATACCTAAGAAATACATCAGCCTCATAAAAATGACGTTGCAGGGTTCAAAAGCCGCAGTCAGAGTAGATGGAGAACTGACTCCCCTGTTTAACATCAACATGGGAGTAAGACAGGGAGATGCCCTATCAACCATGCTATTCAACCTAGTTCTTGAGGCAGTCATCAGAAAAACCAATATAACCGGCCATATAAACACCAAATCAGTACAAATTACTGCATATGCAGACGATGTAGCCATCATTAGTAGGAATAAGCCACGACTAATGGAAGTGTTCAAACAAATTGATCCTGAAGCAAGAAAAAGAGGTCTCAAAATAAACGAAGCAAAAACGAAGTATATGACAGTCAAAAGAATAACTGACAATGAAAATAATATCACAATAGACAACTATACTATCGAACGAGTGGATGCCTTTACATATCTCGGCACAGAAATCAATCAGAAGAACTCCGTAAGTAGCGAAATTAATGCACGTATTTCCAGCGGGAATCGTACATACTATGCTAATAAAAGATTGATGACATCGAAATTATTAGACAAAAGAACCAAAATGACTATCTACAGAACACTGATTAGACCAGTAGTAACCTATGGATGTGAAACTTGGGTAATGACGAAAAAAGATGAAGCCCAACTCAGGACATTCGAGAGAAAAATACTGAGGAAAGTATATGGCCCGGTACAAGAGGAAGATGGCACATGGAGAATCAGGAGAAACGACGAGGTTAATGAGTTAAATGAAGGTTATGACATTGTAAGATTTGTGAAAAGTCAAAGACTGTCATGGCTGGGACATGTGCAGAGACAAAACGATGCAAAAACAACAAAGAAAATGTTACAATGGAAGCCCATAGGAAGGCGAAAAAAAGGAAGGCCCAGAACGAGATGGTTGGATGACGTGGAAGACGACCTGAAAACAATGAACATAAGACAATGGAGAAGAAGGGCACAAGAGAGATCTGAATGGAAGGACATAGCCAGACAGGCAAAGACCATCCAGGGTTATGATAGAAGAAGAATAAAGAAGAAGAAGAAGAAGGAAGTAAACTGTAAAATAAGTTTTTTTTTTTGAAAATAGTAATGCTTTCAGTGGTGAAGTGGTGCGAGGAGCTGACAGCGAATCTAAGTTAAGAACGCGATTACCAATACAGAAACTAAAACAACAAGAAAAAAAGCGAACTACGAAACATAGGAAGCCGTACAAACACCAAATAAAGAACTGGATAATCAAGCGGCAAATAAGCAAATAGATTCCAATTGCTGGGAGAGGAAGAGCATAATGTAGAGTTAGAACAAGCATGGCAGCAAGTGGCATCAGTTATAAAACAGGCAGCCAAGGAAACCATTGGAACAAAGAGAACTCGCCCAAAACGGAAATGGTTTTACAAAGCATGCGAGGAAATTCTGGAAATAAAAACCAAAAAAAAAAAAGATTGAAAATGCTACAAGACCCCACAGATAAGGACAAAACAGATTTTAACAGAACAAGACAACAAACAAGGCGACTATTCAGAATAAAAGACGAGCTACCAAGAACAGCAAATCCAGCAAATGGAAAAGTCAGTCAGAAAAGGTGCCAGTGTTGGAGTAAACTAATACTTTAGGAATTTACTAAATATTGGAAGTAAGACGGAGGAAGCAGATATTACGTTTTATTCTGCAGATATCTGCAGATAACCAGCATCAACACTTGAGGAAGTAAAGAATGCGATCACGTCTCTAAAAGACTATAAAGCACCAGGAAATGATGGCATATATGGAAAGTGGTTAACTAAAGGAGGAACCTTTTACACCAAAAATTGTATGACATCATTCTGAGAAATGTTTGGTTGTTCTCGTACTTATTCTGATCTCATGGCCCAAGTATTTATAGAAGTTAACTAACTCATTATCTTTTGTCTTCTCCTGAGATGTTTTTGTTGTGGCAGCAAGCATATAATTCCAATAAAAAAGCAAATTGTTGGTAGCAATGTTAGAAATGGGAGATACAAGAAAATTAGTTGAATTAACGCAAGTGTGCGTGACACACTTCATATGCGCAAGTAAAGATAGGAAGTAGAACATCGATGCCATTTGGTATAAATTTGGTATAAATTTGGTATAAATGAAATATTGATGTAAACAAATTTTGTCTGGATCTGAGTTAAGCCAAAGTGGTAGCACCGACCGGATTTTCATCAAAGAACACCAGGGACCGGGAAAAGAACACATCATTGTTTTAATGGCTTGAAATACAGATGGACAAAAAGCTCCTCTATTAATAGTTTTCCATGGAAAACATGTTTGGGATTTGTGGATGGCTTTTAGCAATTAGGAGTTTACAGAAATAACCGACGCTGCAATAACAAATTGCTGGATAGAGATATTTAGAAATTATTATGAAAAAGTTTTTTTTTTTTTTTAATTTATTGGAGACAAACGACCTACGTGATTGATGTGTGATGGAGATATTTCACATATCTATCTTCAATATGTTCAAAAAGCACGTGGACAAAATGTTATTATCCTAAAGCTTCGCAAGTTACGTTTTGTAGCCTCTACGGACTGAAACCGATCCCGCTTTAATAACCCGATCCCGTATAGTCCGTTTAATAACTAAATTATCCACAGGGATTTATTTAAGCCTATCAGCGATGGATCAGCGAAGTCATTGCAGGGAAGTCGAAGACAATTAATCAGATAAGTGAACATTCCTGTTCATAATACCAGCAACTCAACTAAAATTGACGATAAAAGAAATGCTTAGCAGAGATACCACAATCATCAAGCCCACATACGCAAAACCATGTTTACATCAGGCAAGCACAAAAATAATTGAGATGATCATTTAAAAATTAAAATTGCTCTATTTCAATATTTTCTTTTAAAGTGTGTTTCTGAAATAATGAATCTATTCCATACTTTTGCATCATACTGTATATTATTGTCCGTATAGTGCGTTTACAATTTTCTATTTCTTTAGAAGATATGTAATGATTAGCTTGAAACTTGTTTAAATTACTCCTCGTATATTAACAGTTTATGCTCAAGTTGTCATTGGTTGTGACAACGTGAATCGTTTTAATTATAACAAAGTTTTCTGATAATCTGTCGGCTTTTGATGCATGGCATAGCTGCTGCGACGTGAATAGATATTGCTCATTTAGTTCTCCTTTTAAGTTATTTTAATTATAAAAAGATTTTTAATTGCTCATGTGTATAGGTTAGTTTTTCTCCGCCGGCATCCATTTTTAATTTGTTGTCAGTTGAAAGTAGCCTGCTATGATATATTTTTATGAGAATACTGACTTTCACACGAAAACGAGAATATCTTTACAGATAGAAATAAAAATAGAAATTTTTACAAAATTATTTTATTAATCCAACATATAAATTATTATTAATTAATCCGTTTACTGTGGTTTCTAATACACTTAGTACTTCTTCGGAATATACTTGAAATTTAAGGATTTATATATTGTGAGGTCAAGAACATATTACTGATTATGGTCCTCGCAAGCCAAGATCAATCAAGAAGATGCTAAAATTAATGATTCCGAAACATCCATGTCGGTTATATAACATATATTAAAATAGTAGTGAAATACCATCAAAATGGCTTAAACCTAGATCATTGTCAGTCTTCTTCTTCTTCTTCTTCACAGGCTTTACAAACTAGAGGTGAGTCTTCGCCGCATCCACTATCGCTATTCCATCCTCTTCGATCTTGCGCTTCGATTTGCCATTGTTGTACTCCAATTCTAGATAAATTCGGCTCCAACATCATCCTTCCATCTTTTTCTCGGTCGGGCCTACTAATCTTCTACCATCCAGTCTTTTAAAAAAACACTGTCTTTAACACTCTGTCATAATGTGATCGTACCACGTGATCTTATTAAGTTTGCCTTGATATTTCTAACTATGTTTCCAGTTCCATACACAGTCCACCAATTCAGCATAGCGGCGTCTTCTCCAATCCCTGTGAATTCATCTCTTTAAGAGCCAAATAATATTCTGAGAACCTTTCTTTCAAATACTAGAAGCTTATTGATTTCCCGCTGGTTGAAAGTCCATGTTTCACTGCCATATTCTAACAAAATTTGTAACAAAATTTTTATATTGCTCCACTTTGGGCACTACTGTAACAAATAGTAGCTAGATCACTTGGGACCAGGTCCCTGATGTTATAAGATCTGTAAAGTAGTGTGGGAGATAAGTTTCGAAACTAAATTAAAATAGAAGTTGAAACTGAATGCAGTTCGGCTAGCTGGGTATGCTTGAGACTGGCCAGTTGATACTCAAGGTAGGGTTAGGCCTATTTGCATGCCCTGCGAAAACAGTAAAGAATAGAAAAGTTGTAAATTAACTAAGAAAATATAAGAATAACCAAACCGAACTAAGAGTAAGTACTGAAAACCGGAATAAAGGAAAGAAGAATGGTTTGGGCGCCAGGGAAGATGTTTACTGAACTCTTAGTCTAACAAAACACTTCACCGTGTAACTTTATTGCTGCTGCTGACTATGTTTCTATAATTAGATATAACCTTATTAAATAAAAAGAAGCTTTAATAAAACAGAGTCTTACTTAAAACCCAATTTAATAACAATAAAATAGAAACCTGTAAACCTCGTAATATACAATTTAACTTAAATACCCTTATAATATACACTATTATTGACCCCTTTTATATATACAATATATTTACATTTAATAATCTACTAGAAAAGTATCAACTTATTTTATGAAGTTTTATTTATGAAATAAAGCAAAAAATTAATGACAACCAACATTTGACAATTTAAACAACTATAACCCCTCCCTATAACACAATGTATCAGTTTGACAGTTTCCAAATTGATTCCAATCAGATAACCTGTAGATATATTTAAATTGGTCTGTCCAGAAAGGAACAGATACAAGATGAATTGGTGATGTTACAAGTAGAGCTGTAGAAATACAAAATGGACCTTTGTGCACAAATGATCTTACAAAAACAATTGTATTATGATCCACCCTACCCTGTTATAACTGATACATATATAATATAGTATAAATATTTAATGATAAAATAAACAAAATGATATTGAGAAACAAAATTGAACGTTATATAACTAATGATACGAAAATATGAGTTAAGAAAATTGACTAAGATTATTATTAAGGTTTTGTTCGTTGACTGATTAAAGTTTAAACAAAATTTAAGGAAATTATTTTAAAATAGTAGGAACAATTATTATAAAGGAACATGACTAATCTCAAATGAGAAAGTTCTTCTTCCGGATGCTTACGTCACTGGGACTTGTAAGGTTGAAACCTAGAAGTACACTCTTCTAGTAGTTAACTGAAACTGCTACTCCAGTAACCGGGAAAAACCAAAAAAAAAACTCCAACCAAACTATTTGTTTGTTTGTGTTAAATGATCTCCAACCAAACTACATGGACTCATTTCCCAAATTCAAAATAATCCTGATTTGACTTTATAGTCTTTCTTTCCTCCAGCGACTAAAAATAAAATCCAAAGAAAGCTCTCATTAGCTTTATTCTGAGTTGATAAACAAAAAGGCGATTAGGACAAAAAAAACTAGCCAAATGATGATAATTAGTAAAGGTTTGTACACTTTTTGTGACCTTGGAAAATTAATTGAAAATTATTTATTTATAAAAATAATGTTGGGATTTAACTATGAATATTTCAACGAAGAATTGAAATTTAAACATATCTTAACGAATATATTATAAGGCACAGAGTAATGAAGGGTCTCCTTACATTACCGAATTGCTTGGATATTGATGAAAACGTGTACTTAGGAGAATTTCGAACAGAAAGAATTCTGAACGTGATTTGACTGATATAATTAAGGAAAATTAATTGGAGAAATGATATAAATATGAAACTAGTAATGGTTTAAAAAAATCATTTACTTTAATTAAAATGAAACTTACCCAACGCAACACTATTTCACTAATTAAAACAAAATCTTCTTATCCCAAAACTTCTAAATTCAAAACAAAACGCCTTCTGTAACTTAAATAATTGACCTCTGAATAACTTAAAAGGTTTTTCGGCTAACTTGAATAACCACGTGGCGTTGGCGCTGGATTCAATCAGTCTCTGTCCGTTCAAAGGCAGGATATAAAGTGCACTTCTTAAGGTCGATTAAAGGTCGATTCAGACACATCAGTCACGTCTCGTCACAGTGATGGCACCGAACCGAACAATCCTTCATACAAAATATTCTTTAATACAAATATGGCGCCGGGCATTCAACCAATCAGTTTGACAATCAGTTTGCCAGCTGTCAAATAGTTGATAGTTCTGTGACCAAACAGGACGGTTCGGTGCGTGACGATGACGTGACTGATGTGTCTGAATTGACCTTAAGACACATCAGTCCGTCATAGTCTCGGCGCCGAACTGGTCCTGTTTGGTCACAGAACTATCAACTATCTGACAGCTGGGAAACTGTTTGTCAACTGATGGGTGTGAATGCGGCAACATGTTTGTATTAAAAAATACTTTGTATGACGGATTGTTCGGTTCGGCGCAATCACTGTGACGAGACGTGACTGATGTGTCCGAATCGACCTTAACACTTTTAAAATCGTTGGATTCCGTCAGCTCCAATGTAAACGGAAACGGCAGGTAGGCAGTTTGACCAATTGACAAACAATTAATAACCCCATTACATGTATAGTTGGTTGCATACCTTACAGCACAGAATTAAGTTATTTAAATTTTCAGTAACGATAAAGAAGTCTTATCGTTACAATATGTATATAATTGGGCGAATAATCGACTTGTACAGTGTTAATTTAGATTTTCTTTTTAGCAGCTTCGATCTTAATAATGTTGAAAGGGAGTATAATGCTCTATTTCCCGCATTGATCCTTGCTGAGACCTCTTTTTCTATGTGGTTGTCAGCTGTGATTATCGCCTCCAGGTATTTAAACTCCTTTAATACTTCGAAGTTGTGATCAATAATACTGATGTTCTGCCTAACTCAGTCGTAGATTTTTGGTTACTACCATGTATTTTGTCTTTTCTTCATTTATTCGGAGACCCAGACTACTTGTTTCCTCCTCGATCATTGTCAGTCACAACCTCAAAATTATTAGCTTCGGAGTTAAACACTAAAAAAATCTGTTTTTTGCAAAACTTATGTGTTATTGCTGGTTAAGTAGCCGTCGAACTCTGGTATCTCCATACAGCTGCGTTACAAGATTTTTCTAATAAACTTTAAGTAATAGAAAAGATAGACTGCATTCTTGTATTTCCAACTCTTTAGTTGGAAATATAACTTTTAATATAACATATTATTAATAGGAATGTAGGCCTTGTTGTTTCTATATATTTCTTTAAAAAATAATAATTATCGCCTGCTTAACTTGAAGTTCGTATAAAGTTTCTCATCATTTTACGATTTGTTGTATAATAAAGTAATTATCAACGCTAAACCTCTAAGGTATGAAACCAGTTTGATCTTCGCTTAATTTTAGTGCTTGCTATTTAATTCTGGTCTTTATTATGTTTCAAAAGAGTCTCATAAGACTGCTATAAACTCACAATTCTCAGTAGTTTGCAGAATAACTTGTATGTTCTGTTAACTGGTTACCTCCATATTTTATCATTTCCATCATTATTCCACCTGGTCCTGAAGTCCCAAAATTCTTCTGTAGAAGAGTAATATAAAAAGTAGGAGCAGTTTATAATATACATATGTAATGAACAAGAACATTCTTTTTTGTAATTTTTGTATTTATTCTATATTGCTTCTGCGTTTAGATAAAACCATTTTTTGTATTTTTTGTTGTTTTTTGTAATAATTTGTTCTGTCCTTCGGCCATCCATAATAAACTGCTTATCTTTTACCCTTCTCTTCGATGGTAATTGCATTTTTAGCAGCTTGATATTCTTATTTTATTGTATCCAATAAAAGTTTTCTTAGTGTATAAAGAGTTATATATAAAACTTAAATATAAAAGTTTGTCTTTATCATTTTGTCAATGTCCAATCAGGCTTGAAGCATATTTCTCAAAAGACACCTCTGCCGGATACACACTTTTTCTGTGATTTATAAATGACTTACTTTTAATTATTAAAATCATTCACCTTTAACAAAACCACATCTAGAAAATATATTATTTATACATAGCAAAATGACAGGTTTCATGAGCGCCGTTAAATATAATATTAGTAGTCACTGTTAATTTTGTGCTAATTAAAATAGTAATCTCATCAAAATATAAACTATTTCAATTTTTTTTCTTGCTGTTTTTGCCTTTGTAATGTCAATTTTAGCCTAAATTGATGTCCAGTCTCTTTATTCTCGCGAGTTTTACAAGTTTTATTGCCATTGTTCCATTTAAAGATTAGTCCTTTAATATTTTCAAGCAATGAACTCCAAGCGAATTTTTCCCAAAGAGAATAAACAGGCAAGACTGGCGATTATACTGAAACCAAAGAATATAGACGCTTATAGAAGAATCTTTCACTGTTATTTTGAAAGTTGGCAAAAGATGATCGCACGTTATAAAAAAGAATGAGAGGGTGGATCGAGATTTTAGTACCAGTAGGAAGCGGTCATGTCGCGCTATTATTGCTTTTAAAATATGAAAGAGTGGGGCAACAAATGCAACAGATATTTTTATGTAGATGCCGCGTGGTAGAATAGGATTAAATTTTTGCGTTTTATAACATTTTTTAAAGAAAATAATATTTTAACTTTTAATAAATGAATCCTATTAGAAAAAATATTATGATTCAAATTTTTAATTTAAATATGTACAAATCTACAAATAATATACTTAAAACTCTCTTCTTATTAACTATAAATAAAATTAATTCAATCAATAAAGTCATCAATCACCGGAATTAAATATTTCCAAATTTTCTAAATTTAATAATTTCTTCTTCTTTGTTTTTAATATAAAATAACATAAAATGTAAAACACAACACTGTTTTTCTGCAGAATAACGGAAAATTGTCCAAAAAGTGGAAAATTAAATTTTTGGTTGAAAAATTTTGAAATTTTTAAAAAATATTTCGTTAATTTTTGGGCAGAAAAACAGTATAATAAAAATTTATTTGACGATTTTTTCGTTGTGTTGGAACAAACCTATTTTTAATTTAAAGTTATAAACTGTAAAAAATAAATGCTTTGAATATTGTAAATATCATACCTTTTTTAAGTTTCAAAATTAAAAATTTAACAATTTAATATATTAAAGATAAAGATTTTATTGTGAAAAAACCAAAAAAAGCACGGGAATTTTTTTAATCGTAGATGCAAAGTTAAATAAATAACTCCGTTCGTACTCCTTTCCCACTTTCCCCTAACTACATCTTTTATGATAGTTTTAAGCCGACTGCCAGATGTGTTTTAAAGTATAAACTGTAACCAAATCGTCCATTTGAACTGTTCTTCTATAAGCGTCTATATTCTTTGCTGAAACTGAGTAGAGACCCCGAGACTACCAACTCTTACAGATAGATAGACCGATCTGCCTTCTAGATAGTCCCGGGAAATTTTATGAACATCTAATTAAAACTCGCCTAGAAGACGAATTACAGATAAACAGAAATATATCTGACAAACAGTGTAAATTCAGGAAAACTAGATCTTCCGTCGATGCGACAAAAGAAATAACTGACAATGTAAAAAATACGAGGAAGAAATAGGCTACCATCGTGATGTTTGATGTTAGAAACGCTTTTAACTAAACGAAATGGGATAACCAAATCAACGTACTGGAAAAAGCTAACGTGTCCGAATATTTGATCAGTGTAATTAAGAAACTACCTTAATGAATTGTGGCAAAACCAAGTGGTAAAACCTAAAGACTTGAAAACATCAGCAGGTGTAAAGCAAGGATTTATACTAGAACCAAAGCTTGGGAATATTTTATAAATACTAGAAATCGACTATGGAGAAGAGACCTGTTGCAAAGGCAGACGATCTAGCTCTACTTATTTAATGTGACAAGAACTTTAAGTTAGAAATTTCAGTGAACACAAGTTGCAAAAAAGTCAACAGATGGATGGTAAAACAAGATCTAGAGCTACATAAAAAACAGAAATTTTTATCTGAGAAGGCCCAGAACTCGTTCAATTTTATTTTGTAATAGATAGTATAATTATATAGCCTTTGTACTGTGATACTATACTATATCTAGGCATCCATCTAGATACAGGTTTAAGATTTGCAAAGTACCTGACGAAAGTAGTCTAAAGAACAGAAAAAGGAACCGCGGCATTATAAAAAATTATGTCAAACATAGGCGTTATGTCCAAGTACCCTCAAAAGAAGGATGCACCTTCTGGTTGTATATTCTACCTTTTTATATTGCGCCCCCATATGGTACGAAACCTTGAGAATGGATAAATATGAAGATGTGCTTACAAAGGCACAATAAAAGCCCCTACTAAAGGTAGCAAATACATACCAAAGTACTTTAACGACTGCTTTACAGGTCATAACGAATATGCTACCCATTCACCTTTTATCGATGAGATACGGTCATCTACCTGAAATAAAATCCGAAAATGAATGGACAGTACAAACGACGATGGCTCAATGGACCAAAATGTTAATCCTTGATGTGGTTACAGGGTCTATAATGTAGGTTTAGAAGGATAACTATTATTTTACACAATTTGTCATCGTCCGCGGGTCCTTTATATCATACACGTATAGAATAAAGAAGACCACAAATGATAACATTCTAATATCAAAGCAAGGAGCAATAACACCCAAAAATTTAATAAAAAAGGCATGCAGAACAAAGTAGCCTACGATGTTACTGTCGACCTAATTACGCAAAATAATAAAGAAGAGAAGACGTCAGAGAAAGCGAGACAGGAACAGAGTGGATGAGGTGAAAAATTTCGTATAGTGTAAGTATGGGCCCTTACAGTCCAGCGACAGATACAGAATTATATTACGAACCATGTTTTTACGACCTCGTGTACTCCTTTTTTATTTTTACATTCCCCCTTGTCAGCCCGCATACATCTGCACTTTTATCACCTCATATTTTGTCTCTTTACAATACTGTCTCTAGTTTTTAGGCAAGACTCTTTTTCCAATTTTTGACTCGATTTTCTATATTTCCCAAGGCATCCCAATGTTCCATTCTCTAATTAAAATCGTCCATCGATGCCTTGTTCGAAGAAGGGGTGGTTTTAAATGGTAGGTGACTGATCAGGGATAATCCGTACTTTGGATGCTATGTCCCAGCAGGTGTTCCTCTCCAGAGTGAACTGAAGGGCGTAGGAAATTTCGACACTAAGCAGGTAGCGACTAAAATTTAATGGCAATTTTCGACACCAGCCCCAATTCCCGTTTTTATCTTACAGGTATATTCGACACCAAATAAATATAGCTGCGACATAAATAAAATACCATAATTAATTGATTTATTTATTTTAATAAAAGTAATGTGCATTTTATTTCTTTATAACTGTAATAATATCCAAATATAATACAACTAGTACCTAATTTTTGTACATTTTACCGTTAATATACTTGTATACAATGATTTATTTGCTATTATAGGAATGATAAGATACAGCTTGTATAAAATCTAACCTACGTATTTGTTGGGATCGTAGTTTATCCATCGTAAATCCATCTTATCGTAAAATGTACCATCCATATACAAAGTTTTTAATTTACACAACAAACGAATATTTGTCTCGCATGAAAATACAATTACATTTAATTCAGGATGATTTAAAAACAAAAAACTTTCATTGCGACAGGTTTTAGGAGAATAATTACTAACCGCGTTATGGACTTCTGATATGCTTCTTGGTAACGGACCTGGTAACAGTTTACGACGACAGTTGTAAATGTTCTTTTCTTATGCTAGCTATGTCAGGAACCGTCAGCAAATTGGCATCATTATCAGCAACAGCAGTTCTTGTAATTTTAGCAGGCTTTTCCGATATGTCCTCTTGTGCTTTTCTTTTACATGCATTGGTTACCATCTTTACTTCAAGCTTTTTTGGATCGGCTTCATGATTATGTACCAAATCACTTCTTGTGATGGTGCCTCAGAGCCTATTGTAAACACTTTTGCGGAACACTTAGTGTTTCTTTAGATGCAGCGCCAAAATATCTCGCTGCTTTTTAACACTTTCTGTTTCGAGAACGAATGATGCCCACCACTAATAAATCTCGACCACGGGAACTTTTTATCGAACTCATTTTTTAAATATCCGTATACCTACGTGCACAAGTCAACGTCAAGCAAGAAATAAATTACAACTGAAATAATTTAGTCACAAGTACACAAGTGCCACGCCCCCGCCGTGACAATAAATATTGGGAAAACGCTTGTCCTGCTTGGGTGCAAATGTCCATCGCCGCTAATTACCTACCTACCTGCTTTACGCCACGGTGTCAAAATTTCCTATAATAAAATTTGACCCTTCGATTACCCCAGGTACAAAGACAATTTGGTGTCGAAAGTTCGCCCGCCGTTTGCACCAATTCGAATTATTTTCATCCCTAAAAATCTCTTTTCTTTTTTATGACACACTGTATATAAATTGTACGTGGAAGAGACTGTGATATCATTCCATTATATTTTTTTTGCATAGTCTACTCTAATTACGGTTTTTTCTCGATGAAACTATATTCTCCTTGAGAGCTGCCAGTATTTTAGGGCAATATTTCTGTTCTACGTCTATGAAATAATGGTCGACTGATTAAATTATAAAAACTTTATATGGAAGGAAACAATGAAGTATAACGTTGATATTTATCTTCTACAGTTATATTTTGTGTATTTTATACTATTGTTTGGTAAAATCTATGATTGTTTAATTATAAATTTGATTGAGCAATTTAAATGGGCGATGATGTGGTTTATTGGTAAAAGTAAATACAAATATTATCAAAATCAATTTTCTATCGATAACTTTACGAGAAATCAACCAATTTGTTATAAACTAATACATACAGTCCAAGGAAATTATACAAATAAGACTTTTTTGTGGTAAAATAAATGGATATATTTTTAAAAGTAATACCAAAGATCTCGCATGGTGAAGATCATGCGAGGAGTAAGACAAGGATGTGTGCTCTTGCCTAATCTTTTTAATATATACTTTAAAGAAATTTTTACTGAAGCCCTCAAAAACCTAGAGATGGGAATCCGAGTGAACAGTAAATATAGCAATAATATCAGCTACGCCGATGACCCTGTGTTACTAGTAACCAGCCTTAATGATCTATAAGTCTTACTAGAGCGAGTGAGAACTGTGAGCGTTACATACGCACTAGACCTTAATACTAAGAAAACTAAATTCCTGGTTGTCAGCCGTGCAAATTTAGATACTGGGGCACTAATGGCAGGTAGCGAAAAGATCCAGAGAAACGACAGATTCACTTACCTCGGAACTACCTTCAACTCACAATGGGACTACGCTCAAGAGATTAGATCTGGAATTGAAATGGCACGGTCCACACTTATCAAGTTGAGATCCTTGCTGTGCTGCAGTGATCTCAGTATAAGAACTAAGATGCGGATTGTGAGGTGCGACATTCTTAAAGAGTTACTATATAGAGTTAAAGCCACTGACGTAAGCCACAGGAAAAGCGGATGGAAGCCTTCGAGATGTGGATCTACAAGAGGATACTAAAAATATCGTATGTGGACCATCTCACCAATGTTGAGGTCCTACAGCGCATGAGAAAAGAAAAATAAGTGCTTAATTTAGTAAAACAACGTAAGCTTGAGTACCTTGGGCACGTGATGCGGAACAAAGAAAACTATGGAATTCATCACCTCGTTATGCAGAGTAAAGTATTTTTCAGGAGGGGACCGGGACGCCGTCGTATCTCGTGGCTAAAAAACCTTTGACAATGGTTTTGGATGACCTCCCAAAGAAGAATGTAACCTGTAATGTTTTATAAACGCTGAGGGCAATACTTGAATGAGCTTTTAAATGGAGTGGAGCAAATAGATAATAATAATAAGAAAATATTGGATCTATCAAATAAAACACAACAGAAGGCAAAAAGTTTCGACTGTAATTGAAAATAAAAGAGACCTGAAAGAGACCAAAAAGTGACTGCATAATGGCTGAAATAATTAAATGTGGAAAATATTAGTTAGCAAATAAAATCTTTTTATATATTTTTACGCACAACAGGCCGTTAAGGCCTAGGGCATTTTTTTACAACATAATCCTAATATTAAAAATTTAATTAAAAAATCCTTTGTAATAGGTATATTTTAGGCCCAAACGGGCTAAGTTAAAAAGACAAAACGTTTTCGGAAACCATGTTCCATCATTAGTGTCTAGGAGTACATGAATGAAGCCACCAAGATTAAATATGTGGGTAAAAACCCGATTACATATGTTTAATTACATTTAGTTTTAAAATAATGTTGTAATGATATAGGGTTACAGAGTTACCGATGGATTTGGTAACATGGCGACATATGACTCCACGTTGAAGTTGCTAGTCCTGAGACGGTATGTCTTCGAGGACTGTATGAGGACTCATACAGTCCTCGAAGACATACCGTCTCAGGAGTAGCAACTTCAACGTGGAGTCATATGTCGTCATGTTACCAAATCCTATCGGTAACTCTGTAATCCTCCATGTTGAAGTTGCTAGTCCTGAGACGGTATGTCTTCGAGGACTGTATGAGGACTCATACAGTCCTCGAAGACATACCGTCTCAGGACTAGCAACTTCAAACGTGGAGTCATATGTCGCCATGTTACCAAATCCATCGGTAACTCTGTAATCCTATATCATTACAACATTATTTTAAAACTAAATGTAATTAAACATATGTAATCGGGTTTTTACCCACATATTTAATCTTGGTGGCTTCATTCATGTACTCCTAGACACTGATGATGGAACATGGTTTCCGAAAACGTTTTGTCTTTTTAACTTAGCCCGTTTGGGCCTAAAATATACCTATTACAAAGGATTTTTAATTAAATTTTTAATACATGGTATACAGCCAACTACAGGAACGTAGATTCCTTGTGAATCCTAATATTAACTAATTACAATGGACCGCAGGAGTGTGACGTCACGACTGTCACATTGTCATTATTACTTTCCAAACAAAAGTTGAAATGTCAAATCTCAAGAATTTTTAAAATCTATAAAGTTAACATTTTGCTTCCTCTGCTGCTTTTTCTTGTAAGCATAGTATTTTTTACGATAATTCTGAGTTCGATTTCTATGAAATATAGTTTAAAAGTTTAAATTAAAGAAATACTAACCTTACTTTATTGATACATGCATTTTATAGCTATTAGCATAAAACAATGTGTTTTATTATTAACACAACCTTGTAAAATTGTTGTAGTAACTATTAGAATACTTAAATATTGCAAAAAGCGGAAAGATTCTATAAAATAAATGAAAAAATAACTAAAAATACAAATTATCCACACTAAACAAGGTTTGTTTGGAAAGTGAAACTGACAGATGTCAATAAAATCTACGTCATCACTTCTGTGGTCCATTATTTTAAACAAAACTTTAACTTAAATATGTATATATAACATTCTTAACTACTCTGAAGGACTTGGTGTACAAGATTTCTCCATTCGCTTTTATTTTGTGCTTTTATTTTAAACTCCCTTACCTTCACGTGTTTAAGGTCTTCCTCCGCTTTACTAATTCACCTCGTTCTGGGTCTTCCTCTTCTTCTGGGGCCGATTAATTTTCTGGTTATTACTAGTTTAGGCATTCTCTTTGCTGCCATTCTTTCCACATGTCCCAACCATCTGATTCATTGTGTCTTGACGAACTTGGTAATGGTAGGTTCTTTGTGTAAAGCCATTAATTTATTGTTGGTTCTTCTCTCCTTACCATCGTCTGTCTTCCGTCCTCCGAATATGCGTCTTAATATTTTCCTTTCTCTCTTAATGTTCATGTCTCACCGGCATATGTTACTGTGGGTCGAATTACTGTTTTATACATTCTGAGTTTTCCTTGTCTAGAAACGTATTTTGAGTTCAGTAGGCCCTCAAACTACTTAATTTTTTTTATTTCATTTTGCTATTCTGGCTTCGAGCTCCCATTTCTCTTTTCCATTTTCATCGAAAACTACGCTCAGGTATTCAAATTTGCCCATCCTTTTCTGATCATATGCTTGTCTAAAATTCACAAACAAAACATGCAGGGAAACTTTACCTTCATAAACAAGTTGTTTGCATCTCCTATAATGAGAAGATTTGGTCTACAGTAGATCTGTCCTTTCTAAAGCCGGCCTGATATTTATGCAGTATTCTTTTCGTGTAGCAATTTAGTTTATTTCTCAATATTCTTGCCAAGATTTTGTATATCATGTCTAATAAGGCTATACCTCTATAGTTGTCACACTTCAGTTTGTCTCATTTTGTATGCAGAGGGCATATGCGGGCCTCATACCATTCCGATGGCATTACTTGCTTTTCCCGTACTTGCACTAGTAGCTGATATATTTTCTTCGTAGTTGTAGATAGATGTAAATATATTCTTTGTAGTTGTTCTCCACCAAACTTGATCATTTCTATGCATATAGCATTTTTACCAGGACTTCTGTTATTTTTAATTTCTTGTATTGCTGTCACCACCTCCTCCACCAGTTGTCTACTGCTTCGTGGTCCTCCTCACCATTTAATAATTCTCCAAAATGTTTTTTTCATTCCGTCATTACTTCTGCCGAATCGCTAATTAAATTTCCGTCTCTACCTTTCATATAACTACAGTGGTTTGGCAACATTTTCCCATATTTTTAACTTAAATAAAATCTTGAAGCTAATAAATATCAAATTTCCTTGGTCTAACTAACAGAGACCGTCGTATAATAAACAATATCTATTACGAAAAAACTATAGCTCTTAGAGTTGAGGACCATGTAAAAGACGGCATAAAAATAAAGGTGTGCGTCAAGGATGTATACCGTATCCATTATAATTTAATATATATTCAGACCACATGATGAACCCAGCGCTAACTGATATACACAAGGTAATTTTTATAAATGTCTGAAAGGTTTACAGAAACTTACCTTTAGGGTAATAAAAGTAGCAAGTTTGAGCTTGATTTTAACATAAAAAAGACGAAATATATAATTATAAAAGAATGGGATGATACCGCGACAATTAATACATAGTTAACCAACAATCTTCATCACAAATCGCAAACTTTTGCTATTTACGTGCAAATTTAAACGAATAGTGGAACTTGACAAAAATGTATATAAAGATGAAGAAGACAAGAACAGTTTTGCTCAAAATGAAAAAAATATTTAAGAATCACTTTATAAAATTGAAAATTAAAGTTCGTTTACTAAAATGTTACATATTCTTCATTCTTTTATATGATTAGAGTCATGGACCTTAATCGAAGCAATACTGAAGGAACCAAGGCAAATGAAAAAGAGGTTCTTTATTTTTGTGGTGCTTAAAGATTTCTTGCATAGATAAAGTTACCAACGAAGAAGTTGTAGACAGAATGGTTCAAACGCGCGAACTAGTTTTAACCATAAAACATCGCAAACTGGAATACTTGAGCAATATATTTGTTGAGAAGTAATGGTAAACTGAAAAATATTATATACGATTAGTTTCTTTTTACAATAAACCAATTATATAATTTCACTTAACGCTTTGTTTTTGTAAAATACATTATCGGCTTATTTGGGGCTAATCCTTAGACTTTAAAGACCCTTGTCTAGTCGACCTAAAAAAATCCGGATTGACTTCGTAATGAATTTCATAGTCAAAATAAAATAAATCACAACACGTATTGGCATTTTCCTTTTAATCTCATAAGCGGCTGGATCTTCTAAGTCCGATATTCGCCGCCTCCTGGGGTCCCAATTGCTGTTTTCTCCTCGTGTTTTCGTCCTAAATCAGATGCAGGCCCGGAAGAGATGTTCGCCTTTCCGATTGACGATTTACATTAGGCCAGTAAAGTTTCAAATATATTATTTTTTAACCTTAAAAACTGAACAATATTATTTTTAAATAATGAAGTGGTTGTAAGTAAAAGGCCTATGAGAGTACGGGTACATTCCCATGTTAAATCCCATAAGATATCGCTATGGTCCATTCTGCTCGTTTTTGGCTCATTTCGTTGTGGGAAGCGTAACAGTGTGAGGTATCATCGGAAAGGGGAGGGGGCAACAAATATGTTAACATAAAAACAAAGATGGCAGCATTGCCAAAAGGACACTAAGCTTGTAACGTCTAAACGGCCCAACGTACAACAACGTGCAAGGTAGCGATGTAAAGGGGAGGGGCCAACAAATACGTAGACACAGAATAAAACATAGCGGCGTGTTCTCAAAAGGACACGCCATGTACACCATGTAAGAACAAAAAACAAACACAAAGACAATACCAAAATGGCACTATATCGTTTCGCTGTTGTTATTAGTCAGATTACTACGTGTAATACGTTAAATGAAAGAGGAGCGGATATCCAATACGTTAACACAAAAAACAGACGGAAAGACATTGCCAAAACGACACTAATTCGACGCAACATGTGATATTAGATGCAGGATGTGACATTCGACGCAGGACGTGACATTTATGTGACAGTCGACGCAGGGCGTGACATTTATGTGACAGTCTACGCAGGACGTGTGCTTATTACAAAAAACAAACGCAAAGATATCGCCAAAACGGCATTACATCGTATTTTCGTTGTTATTGGTCCGATCGTGACGTTTGAGGTGTCAAATGAAAGAGGAGAGGAAATATGTTAACATAAAAAAAGATGGCGGTCTTGTCAAAAAGACATTTCATCATACCCCTTGTTATTGGACCTATTTTAACGTTTATGGTATCAAATTAATGAGATTGGTTTTCATCAGACAAATCGCATTTCCATCTGTTTTTTACATCGATATCGAACATCGAAACTTCTGTTAATCTATGTAACATACTATGATAGGCTGCCAGTTTTATGTGTATAACTATTACTATACTTATACTATACACAATTCATAATACCATCCCACATAATATAAAAAAATGTCAAAATACAACTTTGAGATAGAATTAAATATCATTAAGCAAATAGCAGTAAACAATGAATACAACGGACAAACAATTAATAAAATGTTAAATCAAAAACTACACAAGGAAGCCTGAAATTAGTATTAGAGGAAAAACCCAGTACCTTCTGCTCGATTACATATACAGGCAAAATATCAACAAAAATAGCCAAACACATAAAAAAGAAAGGAACTAATACCAGCTTTTAGAACAAATAACAAGCAAATTTTAAGCAAATGTATTAAAAACAACAAGAGCCAAAATAAAAAACAGTTACACAGTGGTGTGTACAAACTTAAATGTGGCGACTGCCCAAAAACATACATCGGTCAAACTGGTAGAAATTTTAATAAACGTATAGCAGAACATTAAAGGGCTTTTAATAATAGAAAAACAGAATCTACATAAGCACTTCACCTTCTAGATTATAATCATTCTTTTAATGACGAATTTAAAATTCTTCACATTTAAAATAAAGACCTTAAGCTATCTTAAGCCTTGTTACATTATTTTATAATTATTTTATAATATTTTTGAAGCAGTAATTGGTTAAACTAAATGAAATAAATGTCCATATTCTAAGTTTTAAATTAGTCAAAACTATAGCATACAGTCTATAACAGTTTTATCTTAAGTAGTCGACATTCCCCCACCTTCCTCTAAGACTGGCCTACGCGAAGGTCTTCTCCTTTCCGATTGACAATTTCTATTATCCAAAGCGGGACAAATTAGTGGATTATTAGTTCTGGTGATCAATGATACGGTGCACATCGTCGAATGGCACAACAGCGGGGAAAAGGAGGGGAGTCTCGTAACGACACGTTGCTGTTATCCAATTTAGAGTTCCAATAAAACTGCCAGAGCAAAGCTCCATCGATGTTAAGTGACATGAATTATCCGACGGGGCATCTTTCATGTACCCCCTTGCTTGATTTTCTCCATCAGTTTCAATGTACGCGACATGAAATACTTAGGTCGAAAAGTTGGCAGCAAAGAAATATTGTGGTGCATTTATTCAGGTAATACTAACCAAAGTACAAGAGCTGATAATAAAACGATTATAAAGTTGACAAATAATACTAACTATTTAACTATTCTAATAATTCGTCAACGAATGTGGGTGACCATGTTTTTGAAAACATTATTCTTTCTCTAAGTAAAATCATTGTATTTAGGTTTGTAAAACTAAAGTCAAGTTTGTCACGAATTTACACTTGAGGCAATATTGATCTTTACTAATATTGATCTAAGGTTAAATGCTTGAATAAATGAACTTTGATCAAATAAAATTGTCTGAATTTGCAAGCATCGGATATTTTAAAACGTTGACTAGATAGTTATCACAACTGTTTAGAAGCCGGATATAATAGTGGTGTGACGTCAAGTAAATTGGCAAACTCACGTTTGCAGAAAAATAAACCCTTGTAACCTTAACTCTTGCAGTTTCAGCAAGTGGTGATACTATTCCTTAGTTCTTCATTTTCCCGAGGGTAAACTACAAGGACCACTTTATTAGTGATGCACCTGTCAGAAGCCCAGGAGATGCGACTCCATCAGGGTGGATAAAAGAACAATTGATAAAAATTTGTCAAACACTTTGTGTTTCTGCAGCAACTGCAGCCACTAGATAGAATTGTTTACGGACCCATAAAAATACTGCAATTTCGCTATGGATAAATAAATGGTATACAATCCAGGTAAGACATTACTCCTACGCCAACCATTATCATGGCTGGGTTTAGTAAAACAGAGATATGTCCTCTGAATAAGGGGAATCTTAACAGAAAGTGACTTCTTACCATCACAAAATAGTCCTACATCCGCAAATGAAGAAGGAAACGCTACCAAAAACAACAGAAATGTTTTAACAGTGGAGCAAGCTAAAATTATTGGGAATCCACAGAAAATTCTAGAACATATCGCAGATGTCAACAAAAGTGTATATACTAACACAGTCGCATTGACAAAAATTAAACCTGTAAGTTTGATATTCTTCAAATCCACTAGGAAACTAAGTTCCTGTAGCTGGCTGTATACCATATATCACAAAAAAATTATTTAAAATCCTTTATAAAAGGTATATAATAAAATGCCCAAAACGGCTTACACAAAAATATTACAAAACGTTTTCGGATTGTTAAATCCATCATCAGTGCAAACGAGGTATACATGCTATGAGCCACCAAAATATATGGGTCAAAACCCTTTAAATGATATAAATTTACAGTTGCTTTACATTATATTTGGTTACAAAATTATGATGTTTAAGTTGCCGTTGGAATTGGTAACATGGCGACGTATGACCCTACATAGGTAAAATGGTTCTGAGACGAAGTGTCTTCGAGGACCTATTGATAACAACTCTGTTATACCTATTGATAACGAGTTGTTATCAACAGGTCCTCGAAGACACTTCGTCTCAGGACCAGTTTACCTATGTAGGGTCATACGTCGCCATGTTACCAATTCCAACGGTAAACTTAAACATCATATAATTTGTAACCACATGGAGGAAATATGGCCTCCCATTTGCCTCTGTAAAGGCTGTAAAGGCCTAATGGTGTCACCACATCCCAAAGGGATTAGAACTGAGGAGGAGTATGTACAATACTTGAAGGAGTATAAAACCAGCTGACATATTTTAATTTAACAGTGTCCAAATATAAAATAAGTAAAAATTAATTATTGAAAAAAATAAGTCAACAACTCCTGGCCCCCCACTATTAACAAGATCATTAAAAAATTTGCCAAGATTCACGAACAACGACTTCAAGGAAGAAACCCTTCAAATATAGTATAGTGTAAGTGATGGAATAGTTTATTATTTGGGTAGTAAATTGTTTACTATCTCTGTTTTTTAACCAGGAGGAATAAACCAAAAAGACAGATTCACACCCAAGAAAGTTACTAAAAAGTCACCAAATACATCTTCTTTTTTTGTTGTATATCTCGGCATTGCGGTAATCGAGTAATCAATATCGGACAACCTTACACGTCAATTCTAACCTAACTTTATGTTTGAATAATATTTTTTTTTTCACTTCCAATATATATTACAATTATTACAATAAATGATGACGTTTTTCACATTTGGTCCATGTATATATATTTAAATATCGGGTGATCCAGTTTTATATACCTTTTGAGTCGATGGTACTTAATTTAGAGAATATTTTAATCCAGAGAGTCAATAATGTTACAGATCTAAGTATGGTTTTTCTCAGAAATTTGTCTTTTAATTTGCAAATAGATCTTATATGCAACAAAGCTATGCAAATGCATGTATCAAAAAGTTAGAGAGAATTCAATGATTTCTGAAATACTATTTCTTTTAAACTGCGTAGACCATATTCTTATTCTGGTGTGATTAATTTCTTGAATCTAGGTTTTTTTTCTTACCAGAAGAATTACCTTTGACTTTGATCATTATTTTTAAGCTTAATAATCCAATCTCCTGAATTGCTTCAGCCAGTTTGTTTTACATATTCCTTCCCATTCACTGCTTTAGAATTGACTTTTTCATGTTTCATATTACAAAATAAATTATGGTTCAAATATAGGTGTGGTCCTACTTTTCATGCATGGTAATCAGTTACCTCATTAGATAGATTTAACTTGGATAATAATTAGATAGATGTATCAATATCTTAAGGATCTATTTGGAGCACTAAAATGCAAAACAATAAATTTGTATAAATAAGTGTGTACTTGCAATTTCTTTAATGCTGGATTCTTGTTTAATTTTGACAGTGAGTTTGTCCCATTTCTTATCAATAAATAAAATTTACTAAAAAATATGGATTTCTGTGAGATAATCAACTAATTCAATCTATTATGTTACATTCTAGTATAATTTTGTAGTTTTCTTGTGATGATCTACAACAGGAAGAACAAAACCAACTGTATCAATACAATCAAAGTAAAACACAACATTACTAATGTTCTTTTATTGTGATGAAAACAAAATTAAAATGCTTCTTTACAAGTATACACAGATTTAAAAGATAGTTGCCGTTTTTCTTATGATAATTAGATATAAATATCATACATTTATAAATTTATAAACACTGTAAACTCTATTTATTATATATATCAGCTAGAAAAATATCACATTAAATACTATTATCGCATTCACCAAGTCCAAGTTATTACAAAAACAACTTAAAGAGTCAGAAAACGATTTATATAATATTCTGTGCATAATATATATTCGGAATGAATGTAAAAATAAAAATTTAATAATTTTATTATTCTTCCAAAATCTCTCCATTTATGTCTTGGTGAGATTAATGAACAACTACACCATTTCGAATTTCTTGACTTATTTTTTCAAAAAACGAATAGAATTTGAGCAAGAAAGTTTTGTTTTTGGTCAGCAGCCCAATGTATGAACTATTGTTTGAACAATTTCCCCTAAAAAATAACTATGGTAAGACATTCATAATATAGACAATAAATCAATCATCCTATAAACCGTAAGATAAACAATCTATAGTTATGCTATGTAATATTTGCTGCATTGAATCTGCATATGTAAAGTAAAAGTATCCTTTTTTTTCCTTTTCTTCCCTTTCCATGTTCTTATATCTGTTGAACCAAAATACTTGACAACATTCCAGTAGAGTATACAAATAAAAACTTAAAACTTAATATTTAATAGTAACAATAATATACCTGATTATAGAAATGAAATCTATAAAATGTTTTAGTTAATTTTACTATATAATTGTAGGTAACCCATATTTACATACCGATATTTGTACTTACTTCAAATTGATTTGCTTAAAAAATTTATATAATAATGAACGACACATATTTTGGAAGATCTGAGCGGTTGTTAATTTCACTTAAAATTTTACCTAGCATTTTAGCATGTGAGCATTTCATTCTTGAGAAAGAAGCTGTATCTGTCGTATAGATTTTTTTAACTCTTTCATCCTATGTTTCAAGAATATAAGGTCGACCTTCAATATTTTTAGGACATTTTACTGCTCCAGTGCTATTCTTTAATTGTTCTAAATTCTATTGTTGTAAATAGTTGAATTCGCAACACCTAAAATTAGCACATTACTTTAGTAAGTCTTGATTTTTATAATAACTATTCTGTAAAACTAACCTGCTACCAGTTTTATTTTTACTACCGTGGCTGTTATTTTTATTCCAGAATTATCAATTTTCATGTTTGTACATGTTTATAGTACATTATTTCTCATTTGATGACAAATGATCCAAATCTACTCGGCGTTTTTAAGGTGGAGAAGAATAATTACCACTAGTACTTGGCATTGAATGATTGAATCCATATTGTTATCTTCATAACACTAATATGTCGCTAAATAGTTCTGAAAAGAACTGTTTTTTATATAAATGCAAACGAAAAATCTAAAGATGTAAGAAATAACACAGAAAATACAGAAAATTGTCGATATAAATTTTGAATTTTAAAATTTCACAAATGTCATTAGTGTCAATATGTCATAATTTAGTGGAGTAAACTTGCCTGCGCTTCGACCAATTACAAACAAGCATTATGGCGCGGGAAAATTTGAATTACTCCTCCTGGTTTAAAACAGACAGTGAATTTGCCGTTAGTCTCAAGCTTTTAATAATAGTTTAGGCTAAAACCAGTTGTTTAATCATATTGTTTGATCAGATTGTAATATGCTTAAGCATCTTATTGGTGTTTATTAAATAAAAAAATTAAATTTATGTCGCACAATCACATGCAGTTATTATAAAGCTATTAATAGAAACAAATCATTTCAATTAAAAACTTTGGTATTTATCTGCTATTTTGCATAGTGGTCGTAGTCTTAAAACGCATGGAATCTTTATTTACCAGTAATAAAAAACACAGAGAACGTTTGCTTAATTAAAAGTTGCCATTGTAAATTGTACCTACTAAGTTGAAATAAAATGGAAATTGAAAATAGCTGGACAAACATGGACATGAACAACGGCTGCAACTTGAACTTTATAACTTTCGTACATGAACTGACTTGATATTGTCGTTGATGTACCAATTAATTTGTTTGTCATACCTTCGACGTTATTGATTAGAGATGTTTTCAGAGAAGTGGATTCTGTTCATTTTTGAATGAATTTTTTTACTCGAGAAATGTCGATTGACGCTTTGTGTACCTTTATATCGGTAAAAACAGACATGTACTTTACCATTAAACGCTAATTAGATGACATCTTTTTTATGATTAACTGGTAGCTTATAAATATTTAGTGGATTCCTCACATACAATGTAGATGTATATTATTGCCTTAGTACTATTGGTTTCAAAAGAGACTAACTTGTTTTAAAACCTGTTAAATTACAATGTATTCCTTATTTTTTAACCGATTATCTACGTTTCAAAAGCCAAACCACAAATGCGAAAGACAGCTAGATATTAGTAAATAAAACAAGAATATGATATTTTAAAAGCTATATTTATAAAAATTAACATCACGTTAAAGTTGGTTGAAACACAATCAGTTTTATATAAGACAAATAATTTGTTTATTGAAAATTTCTGTCACATCAACTACTAATTGTTATTAGCAACATGTCGAATTATATTTTATTAATTCACGTTTAGTTACATTTAAATATAATATTTATAAGGGACTACAATAGGTAAAATATTTGTTTTGAGGAACAAGAGATATTTCTATCCAGATTTAAATTAAAATATTCTCCTTTTTTGTCTTTTTGTCTCACTTTATTACAAAAGTCGAACTGATAATGCAAAAATCCGACATTGTATTTATATGAAATTGTTATAAAACGAGAAGTGGCATAAAACTTGAAACAATATTAATCGGATGCCATTTATTATATATTATTATATTATTAACTTTTAAATAATTGATGGATTCGACCGTTACTTGATGGAAATTCATATTTATGTAACAATAAAACACTGAAAACTTTGTTTTCAAACTTCCACAACTTTTATTTTAACTATTATCACTACAGCTGTTTCGGCTGATTGCCTCTCTCAAGTGATCTATTTTTGGCATGCGTTTACAATTTATAGTTGGCTAAAGGTTGGCTAAAGGTTTCAAGTCACAGCCAATAAAAAAAAGGTTGAGGAGGGGAGAACTGTTTGTCTAAAGTTGGTCATTTCAGAATTATATCTGTGTTTTTTAATTTATTGATTTCCATAGATTCTAACAAAGATAGCTTAAGGCCTTTATTTTGAATGTGAAGAATTTTAAATTTGTCATTAAAAGAATGATTATGATCTAGAAGGTGAAGTGCATATGTCGAATCTGTTTTTTCTATTATTGACAGCCCTTTTATGTTCTGCTATTTCGTTTATTAAAGTTTCTACCAGTTTGACCGATGTAAGTTTTAGACAACCTAGGCAAATATATTAAAAATAACAAGAGCCAAAATAAAAAATACTTAAATAGTGGTGTGTACAAACTTCAATGTGGCGACTGCCCAAAACTTACATCGGTCAAACTGGTAGAACCTTTAATAAACAAATAGCAAAACATAAAAGGACTTTCAATAATAGAGAAACAGATTCGACATACGCACTTCACCTTCTAGATCATAATCATTCTTTTAATGACAAATTTAAAATTCTTCACATTCAAAATAAAGGCCTTAAGCTATCTTTGTTAGAATCTATGGAAATCAATAAATTAAAAAACACAGATATAATTCTGAATGACCAACTTAAGACAAACAGTTCTCCCCTCCTCAACCTATTTCATTAGAGACTATAAATTGTAAACGCATGCCAAAAATAGATCACTTGTTGTTCACTACTTGTGTAGTGATAATAGTTAAAATAAAATTTGTGGAAGTTTGAAAACAAAGTTTTCAGTGTTTTATTGTTACATATTAACTTTTAAATTTTCACCGTTCGACAATCATTATGAATCGAAATGTAGTATCGATCTGTTATTTTTCTGTTTATTTAACTACAGCTTTTGTTGACAAATATTTTTTAATTTTTTACTTTTTATTTAATCTCTGTATTTCGTTAGTTATTTTTCAAAGAGGTTTTAATTTAAACTTACTTAGAACAAATATATGATGACTAGAAATGAAATTGATCATGATCATAAGTAGTGAATGATTGCATTATTGAATAATAAACCCTGCCCTTTCAGTAAACTCAACCAAGAAGTCCTAATCTCTAATTTAAACCCATATATTTTGTTGTATTGTTGTTGTATTGTGCTGTTATTATATTTCCTTGTTAATATTGTACTTATGGGAACGTAGTCACAGCCTAGTGTATCATCTAAAGGATTTCATTCCCGTAATTTTAGTAGGTCTTTCTTCAGCCTTAAGTAATCCAACTGGACATAGGCCTCCCCAAAATTAATCCAGTGTTTTCTATTTTGCGCCACTTGTTTCCAGTTGTGTCTTCTGATCTTCTTAATGTCATCAGCCCATCTCATTTGTGGTCTTTCTTTGCTTTGGTCTCCATTGTTGTATTTTGTGGTTCCGTCTTTTATTCTTCTGTCGGGTATTGTGTCCTGCGAAGGTCCATTTTAATATGGCAGCATGTTCTCCTGCGTCTTTTACTTTGGTTTTGCTTCTAATCCATTTGTTTGTTATTGTCTATAAGTCTTACCCAAGTATTGATCTTTCCATCGCTCTTAGTGCCTTTACTATTTTATCCATATTGGTGAGTGGCCACGTCTGTGAGCCTTACGTGAGTATAGGGAGGATATACTGATCGTAAATTCTGGTTTTCAAATATTGTTCTATTTTAGTGCTTTTTAAGATCCAACTCAGTTTTCCAAATTTTGCCCACGCTAACCTTATTCTTCTGGTAATTTCGGCAGTTTGATTTTCTTTGTTAACTTTCATTATCTGTCCCAGTTAGATGTATTCCCTTACTGTTTCTAAATTTATGTCGTTTAATGTTATTCTTCTAATGTTCAGTGTATTTGTCATTATTTTTGTTTTTTTTTACTTTTTCTGAAGCTTGAAATAGTTGCGTCTGTAGCTCTTCCACATTTGTAGCAAATATTACAATGTCATCAGCATAATTTCATATGACTCAGTTTTCTTCCATTAACATTTATTTCTTATCTGTCAGTTAATGCCTTTTAACACGTCTTCCAGTCCAAGTGTGAATAGCTTTGGTGAGATAACATCTCCCTTGTTGAATGGTATAGCTTTGGTTTTCGCATCTATTTGTATTTTCAATGTAGCTTTCTTGTAAATATTATGTATAAGCATTTGGTATCGTGAATTTATCCTGCAGTTGTTCATAGCCCTCTCTATTGCCCAAAGTTCTATGAAGTCGGATGCCTTTTCATAATCAACGAAGCCAATGTATAAATTCAAGTGATATTCATTGGCTTTCTCTATTAGCGTTCTGACTGTAGGAAGATGATCCGCTGTACTGTAACCCTTTCGAAATCCTGCCTGCTCTACCGGTTGATAGCTATCGAGCTTCGAAGTTAACCTGTTAGTTATTACTCTCATAAACAGTTTGTACATTTGGGACAGCAGGGAGATTGACAAATAGTTCTTCAGATCTCCCCTGTCTCCCCTTTTGAAGACAAGTATTGTCAAACTTTCATTTCAGTCATCTGGGACTTTTCCTCTGTGAAGACATTCGTTGAAAAAATTTTCAATTTTTCGAGAATAATTTATACGCTACTCTATCAAAAACGCTTTTGATGAAGATGAAGAAATATATGGTGTGAGATACTCGTGTACTTTCCATGTATAGCATAGGCGACTTCCAGAGTTTAGATGCATGCGTTGCTCGCCTCTTCTTTTCACTTTTGACAGTCCTATAATTATAATATCCCACTTTATCTTAGATAGTTCTTCTTGTAATTAATTAGTTAACAGTGTTTATAGTGTCATCACATCACCCTTCGCTAATTTGGTTTGTATTATTTTTTTTAGTTATTAAGTTTTTCTAAAGGCAAATTTTCTGATAATGCTGGTTATATTAAAATTGATTAGCATATCGTTAGGATTGTAATGTATTTCTGCTCCTTGCAAAGAATGCTGTGAATTATTTGTATTGTAATAATGATGGTATATTATATGTAGGGGGCTAACTAAAAATTGGTCCGAGATGTATGTTTTCTTCGTTTATTTTTGGAAGTCCGTATAGGTGCGGTATCAGGCTGTACTGGTGTGTTTTTTTTTTTTTTTTGATAGTCTGTTTAAATTTTGTATATTTAATTTTTTAGTGATTTGGTTGGGTTCTTCTGTAGTTTGGTGTAAGGTCTATTTGTGACCAATTCTTAAATTTTCCGCCGATATTAACTTTTAGTCACAATAACATTGCATTATACTTATCAGCTTGTGATATTATTAGGAATTACAGTTTTTTATAAAACTTCAATCGCTTTGAATTTCTTTTTACTAATATTTGCCAATGTTGTGCGTTTTGCCAGTTCTCTTTTGTACAGTACTGTATATTCTCCCTTTTATGTGTTGGTAATTGCTGAAAAACTTTTTCGACAGCACTAATTACGTCTAATTTAGGAACTGATGGACAGGTTACAGCAAAATTAAGACCTTTTGAGAGCAATAGGTTCTCATTATAAGGAACATACTCACCTGTGGACTTAATACACCAGGACAAAGGTTTACTTAATACAAGATACCAAAAAAGATTTATAAAAAGTTTAAAGTCGTTCTTCTGATTTTTCCAGAGTGAGGTTAAAGGATATTAAATTGGCAAGACGTCTTTCCAATGAATACCTTATACTTTGGTAATTACAAAGTACTTTTCTGCCTCTGGTTAAAATTTCCAAAAAAATATTTTATCTAAAATATTTAAACTTTAAATTTAAAATTTTTAAAATAAATTCTTCCTTATAATTAATAGTCTATTGGTCTTTCTAATAATCCACTAGCCTAATAACTTTTAACTATTCAACGTGGGTGTGTATATCACGTTCAATAAACCAAGTATCGAACGGTACAAATACAATAATTACAAATACATGGTATGTTTTCACGTACTGGCTATATTTTTAGTTAATACATCAACCTATTGTTATCGTTAGGGTGAAGTGGAGTATTTTGGTAGAATATCTTTTAGACTTTTTCACTATAATTCCACGATAAGCTGTATCAGACTGTACTTATCATTACGAAATACATGGTCCAGGTATGACGCTTTGCTCCTTTTAACAGTTGTTAACAATTCCACCTCTTTACCCTCTGTGTTGGTCACCCTGTCTGTCTAAGATATTCTCAGTATGCGTCGATACAGTCACATTTCCAGAGCCGCCAACTTCTTTATAGTTACTGCTATTAACGTCCACCCTTCTACTCCGTAAAGTAGTGTAGAGAGTACGTAGCATTTCGTGGCGCGCCATCGGAGGTTAACGCTTAGGTTGTGGTTGATTAAGAACTTTCTCATTTTGATGAATATGGATCTTGCTATTTCAATTAGGATCTTAATCTCTACGTCTGGGTAACACTTATCATTTACTGTATATCCCAGATATTTAAATCGGTGTACTCTTTCAATACGTTCGGCTTCAATATTCAGATCGATATTTTGAATGTTCTCTTTACTGATCACCATAAATTTAGTTTTCTTTCTATTGATCTTTAGTCCAAATCGGTTGCCACTTGTATTTACTCTATCTAGCATCATCTGTAAATTTTCGATGTTATCGGCCATTATAACAATATCATCTGCATTTCAAAAATTACCTATTGGTACGCTATTAATCTTGATGTCCTCAATCAGCCCTGTCTAACCCCTCTCGAAATGGTTAAGTTTTCACTCACCATATGTCCATTCTTTATGTGGGCTGTTTGATTCTAATATAGATTTTTTATAATCTGGATATCCTTAGTGTCCTCTAATAGTTCTATGAGTGAGAAAGTTCCTACGGGTGAGAAATTTTACGCTTGAAAGATATACTACCATAAGAGAACTAGCAAAAATTCTCGAGGATGATGCCTTTAACAAGCAAAAGGGCAATGGAGAAGACTATAATGAGTCATCTGTAAAGTCAATGTGGAATACTACAGCAAAAATGGTACAAGAAAAATATTTATAGATCTTTTCATATATATATATATATATATATATAATATATATATATATATATATATATATATATATATATATATATATCTTTCAAATGTGTAAGATTGGCCAGAGATACCAAGCAAAGGCAGCTAAAGTGTTCAAGACCAAAGAAAGCTCAGTTCAAAAGGATTATCTACCAAAGATCTATTAAAAATCATTCAAAGCTATGATGAGGAAACCCCCGATGAAGCACACAAAAAGTTTTTTCACCTTTGCCCATTTGAGCTTGCTTGGAGAAGCAAGGAGGACGTAAACTGCAAGACTCACTTTTTTCAGAAGGAATTTGATGTTATGGGAGAATTTAGGAGCCAAATTGAATACAAAACCTCTTTTTTTTTCAAACTGCTATTGTATTCAATAGCGTTTTGAAAATCAAGGCGGTTCGACAGTTAGATTATTTTTAGAATTAATGAAAAAGAGGGACAAAGTACTTACAAAGAGGTAAAAGGAAGGGTACAAATAACAGGGGAAAGATCGGAAGCATTTAATTGGAAGAGAGGTATTAAACAAGGAGATAGTCTTAGCCCTTTGTTATTCATAATAGTAATGAACGAATTGTTAAGAAACACTAGAATCAGAACCAATCAAACTACAGACAATAATAGGTTACCACAGATTACAACCGGTAATAATAGAGTCCTTAATGTATGCAGAACGACATAGTATTAATAGCAGATTCCGAGAATAAAATGCAGAAACTAATGGATATATGGATAAAATAAATAGAAGAACTAAAAATGGAGATAAACGAGAAAAAAAGTAAGATAATGATAATCAGCTGCAATGGAGATCAGGAAGATAATCAAATAAAGATAAAATGTAAAAACTCACAATTGGAAATAGTATCAACTTACGAATACCTGGGAAGTATAATAACTAAGATGGAAAAATAGACTGGAAAATAACAAATAGAGCAAAGAAATCAAACGAGTTATACTATGCGTTAGCCCCAATAATGGGAAAAAGAGAACTTACACGAGAAACAAGAATAAAAATATATAACACAATAGTGATACCGACTATGCTCTATGCAAGTGAAAACTGGACAATTCTGGAAAAACATAAGAGCAGGATAAACGCAATGGAGATGAGACATCTAAGAAGGATAGTTGGAAAGACAAAATGGGATAGATTAAGCAACGAGACTATTAGGAGAATGGCCAACCAGGAACCGATAATGAACAAAATAGCAAAGAGACAAATGAACTGGTATGGGCATCTGACGAGGATGCAATCCAATAGAATAACAAAAAAAGTTTATGAAGCAAAAAATATCGGAAAAAGAAAAAGAGGCAGACCAAGAAAAAAATGGATACAGCAAGTAATAGAGGTGGGAAAATTTAAACAAAAATCACTCGAGGAATTGAAAATAATGACAGGAAACAGAAAAGAATGGAAGAGGTGGATAAATGGAAATTAAAATAGCTAGCCCAAATCCGACACCCTGATAGGGTAAAAGGTAGGGGAGAAAGAAAGAAAGAAAGACAAAGAGGGACAAAAGATTTTGCCAGACAGACTCTTTCTTACCGTTCACCCTAACTGGAATGATAGATCTTGGTTCAAAAACTGTCCACTTGGAATTAACACCATGAAGAATTAACAAAAGTTGAAAAAATTGGAATAGACACAAAAAAACATAAATAAAAACATAACAAACCATTCTCATCGATCTTCAGCTGTGTTAGCCTTGTTTAAGCAAGGTGTATTTGAACAGGAGTTAATTAAATTAACAAGTCGTTCAAATGCAAGCTCTCTAAAACCCATATCTACAGCTGGATTCTATTCAATAAGTATGCATTTATTATTGTTAACAAATAAATAAAAATTATGTTTTGTTGATATGGTGCATTAATTGTATCGTAAATAGCCTTGTCTGTTTTCTAAAAAAGGTATGAAATTCTTGGTAGATAGTTAGCCGAAAATAAAAGTCCGAGTAGAAATAACAAGAGTAGAAAAAACATTTAAAAGTTTAAACCATACCATACGTTGTCCATCAGTGACAAAGTTTACTAAAAATATCTACAGAGTGGGCGTGTTTGGACATTGTTTTTCTGTTCATCGAACGCAATTTTTATTTATTGACTCTGAGCATAAAGTTGTTAGAATTAATCACACATTTCAACGGTTTGTTACTTCTTCTGGTTTACAGAAGCTTAAACATGCGCTAGCTACTAAAAAGATGGATTTTTTCTATGATATTAATAATGATCCTGATTTTTGACAGTCTTCCTCACCGAAACTTATAACAACTTAAAAGCAAAGCATTTTCCACTAAAAAAAGTACGACAAACTGCTGAAAAAACACCCGTACAATGGTTAAGTAATGAATTAAGGTCTTACAGATCTAATTTTTTCTCTTATTAAATACATTGCAGATGCCACTAAGGATCCAGATGTATTTAAAGTATATAAACAACAAAAATTTTAATACAGTCGGCAATTACAAAATACTAAAAAGTCAGCTTACTATGATTTTATTACTAAATAGCAGACTTCCTTCAAATAGATTTGGAATGTGGTAGTTTATTTCTTTAATTCTTCAGAACAGAACGGTTACCATAATGACAGGGCGGTGTGTGAGGGTCAGCTCGGCTAACCTAAGTATCTTCGCCTCGACGAACTTTGGCCAGTCTTTTGGAACCACTAAAAACCCCGACTGGGATGTCTGCCAAAAGGCTTCAAACTAAGAGGGGAACTTAAGGTTTAAACATGATTGAAAAATAATCTAAAGGGATAGTGAAAACCTAAAGGTGACAAAAATTTATAAAATGGGTGCTTCAATGACTAAACATACAGATAATTACTTATTTATTATTATTAATATTATTAAGATAGGGATAATAACCGGTGTAATAAAGAATAATAAAATAAAACGTATATAAGTTTTTTCAGTAATCTCTTTATTGTAAAGCAACTGAATTATAATTATTAACAAAAACTAGTTTTATTTTTATTGTAGTACTTTATGATATACAATGTTTTTTGTTTAATTACCTGGTGAATATACAAACAAATCTGATGGTTTTCCAACAGCGGAACAGGCAACATACAATTGGCCATGTGAGAAACATGGGTTTTCTAGATTAATACCACAAACAACAAATGATTGCCCTTGGAACCTATTTTATGGTCATAGCAAAAGCAAGTCGCACTGAAAAACTGTAGTCGTTTAAATTCAAATGGCATATCAGTCGGAATCATTGGGATGCGTGCTATTAAAACGTCTTCTCCTTTATACTTTCCTTTTAGTATAGTTGCTTCTATCACGTTATTCAATAATTATTTTATCGCTAACCCTGTGCCGTTGCAAAGACGCCGTTGGTTGATATTTCTCAACATTATAACTACCGATCCAACCTTGAATTGAAGATTGTGAAGAGGAAATCCTGGTAAATCCAGCGAGTTTAAAACTTCAGGCGCGGATAGTTGGCTACATCATCTTGGTAAGTAGCGGAATCAACTGATTTATAAATTTTTTTTTAGTATTTTGCAGCCAATATAGCCCGTTGGCTCAACCAAACATGGTTTCTGTAATTTTGAGCAACATCTGGAAACACCTTCTGGAAACAAACATCGGTTTGTTTGACAGATTCAACGACGTGAAAACTGAGTCGCGTTCCGAAACTAAAACAAAAGAAAGAATATTACGAGGCCAATCAAATCTATTTTTGACTTTTCAATTTGGTTGGGTTCACGATATTATCACTTTTGTGTGAACGCATTAGATCCTCCAACGCGAACACGCACACACACGAACGCGCAAACACATATATTTGATTGAATTTGAACTTTGTGCAGCGACACTAAAGCGCAAATTGAATATTATAATAATAATAATAATAATGTTTATTTACTTCCCAATATATAATATAAAACAATGTTACAATATGGTAGTTTTATATATTACAATTACAAATTCAAAGTTAAATATTTTGTACAAACAAATAGTTGTTAGCAAATAAACAAAGATGAACTTCCCTGATGAACCAGAGGTTGTGCTCAGGGATTACACTCATTTACACTATTCAATATTTGTTCTACAGTATCATTAGGTTGACAATATAAATATAATATTGTTACAAAGTATACTGTGTAGTATTATTTATAGGATGAATTTAATTAAAGAAGATCGCATCTAAAATTTCGGATCCAGTGTTCTTCAGAAATTTTGTAAAAATGGATTTAATCATGTTAAATAAGTTGATTTTTCTTATATAGGTTTTATAGATCTCAGGTAAATAGTTAAATATTCTAGGAATGAAGTAAGAGAAATTGTGTTTTCCAATTGATTTATAAGCACTAGTAATTTGGATATAATCATGAACTTTTCTTCTAGTGCTGCAAGTATGATCTATTGATTTTAAAACATGTTTATTTTTGTATGTAAGCAAAATAATGTTAAACAAATATAACTGTCTTATACTAAAAATATCTGCTTGCTGATAAAGAAGTTCTGAAGAAAATAACCGAGAATTTTTTAGCATTATTTATAAAACCTTCTTTGTAATATTTCGAGTTTATTTAAATAAGAAGCATATGTTCCACCCCATGCTAAAATAGCATATCTTAGACGTGACTCTATCAAAGAATAGTATACTGTTTTTAAGTAAGACAAATTAAGAATATTGCTGAGATATCTAAATTTGTATAACAACATTCTTAGACAAACAACATTCTTAGAGTTTTACATACCATATCAATATGCACATCCCACTTCAAGTGACAATCAATATAAACTCCGAAATATTTTATGTATTTTTTCCTATTTATTTTAATGGACGCGTTATTATAGCTTAGATTTAATTCCAAGAAGTCGGGTAAATTGTTTTTGTATATTGAAAATGGTATGAAATAAGTTTTATCAGTATTAACTGTCAGTAATTTCCTATTTAACCATTCTAGAACCTTTACAGTTTCTGTTTCTGCCAAAGTTTTAAGTTTTCCCCAAGAATTACTAGTGTAAAGTATGACAGTATCGTCAGCAAAACAAATAATCTTTCCATTTATTTTCATTGATGCTAGATCATTTATATATATTGAAAACAGTAAAGGTCCTAAAACAGTACCTTGCGGCACACCATACTCAATGGTTTCAGCACTTCCTTTGTTATTAATGTTAACAATTTGCGATCTATTTTTTAAATAACTTTGAAATAGTAACTACGGTATGCCCTTATTCCAAGATGATACAAAGCACTGAACAACTGCTGATGACTAACAGTGTCAAATGCCTTAGCTAGATCCAAAAATATCTCTAAAGTAGGAGAACCATCATCCAGCATCTTAAATAAATAATCAGTAGCGGACGGTATAGCATATGTAGTAAAATATCCCTTCTTAAAGCCAAATTGGTTTGGAAACAGCAGGTTAAACTTTGTAAGATATTGATTTACACGTTCAGCTAAGGCCTTTTTAAAAATTTTTGCCAGGCTGGTAATAAGTGATATAGGACGATAATTTTGCATCAATTTTGTATCACCTTTTTTAAATATAGGTATAATTACAGCTTTTTTAAAAAAATTAGGACATATACCATGTTCAAATATTTTATTTATTAAAATCTTAGACGTTAGGAACACACCTACATTGTTTTAGACAACAGTGAGTACTTGGAATTTAATATAAACTTTATTGAATATCAATAAAGTTCAAATTGACTACATTTAGTTAGAAAATATCTGTATGAGAAAAAAGAGCTGTTTTAGGGTTTTCCCGGAAATTATTCTAATTTTTCATACCGTAAAAACCATCTTTAGACTTGAAGGAACATTTTAAAGAATAATTGTGAAGATTGATCCATGCGTTGTTGAGTTATGCGCTTACCAACACATTTTGCGATTCATATTATAGATTCCAATAATAAACCTAGAGACTGCTCGAAAATAGTAAATTTCAAACAAATGATACAAGCTCCAGTTTGGTACAACCTTATCTACCTAAAAACGAAATAAATAAATTTTTTACTCCAATTGGAGAGAATATAATTACATCTCAATTCAATTATCGAAATTATCCTTCTCCGACCAAGTCATTTTATTTATCCCATTGTGGAAGAAGAGGTCTCTCAAATAATAAAGTCTCTTAGTAATTTTAATTGTAGGGACTTTTACGAAATAAGTCTCTTAGTAATTTTAATTGTAGGGACTTTTACGGAATAAATAGCCAAATTTTAAAAGAAATTTACCAAATAGTTTAAAACACCTTTCACTCATCTTATTAATTTAATTCTGTCAACTGGAGTATATCCGGAAGCACTAAAATACTCAAAAGTACTACCTACCTTGTTGACGTTTAAAGCAAGGATTTCTTCTACAGTTTTGACAAAGTTTATTCACAATTGAATGCTGAGTATGCCACAAATTCGTTTGTTAGCATTTTAGATTACAATCTAAATTTATATTGCCAAATAAAAACACAGTATAAAGCACACAAAATAAATAAGGCTACATGAGTAACAAACGTAACAAATGAGCTAAGACACGCTAGTGAAAAACTAAAAAATCTACACTCGATAGCAAAAAATAAAAAAATATAGGGAGTCTCGAGTCTCAAGATACCTACACACAGGCAAAAAAGAATATAATTCTCTATTAATAAATACTAAAAAAACTTTCATAGTGACTTAATTACTCAATCTTACTAAAACATTGCTGTAGATTACGTCTTTCAGATAAAAATTGCCGTACACCTGGAATATGTCAATGGACTGTGGAAAATCAAAAATTGGAGATGTAAACGTTGCTGAGAGTGTAGTAATTGAGTTCATTGACGATTTTCTGAATAAAGGTAGAGTTCTATACACAGATAACTACTACACTAGCCTTTCATTGGCATATCGTTTGCTGAACCGAAATACCCACTTAGTTGGTACAGTCTGACTCGATCGGAAATATTTGTCACAACATATTGTTACTGTCAGACTAAAAAGGGAAGAATTTGCTTCCAGCAGTAAAAATAGTATTAGTATTTTAAAATGGAGGGAGAAGTGAATTGTTTTTGTCCATACTATAGAAATGACTACACGTTATGGAATTAACATCACCAAACCCAAGTGTTATAAATGACTAAACACAAGAAAGTCTTCTACCAAATGGTGCCATATGCGCCATTTGGTAGAAGACAGTAGCAGAAGTACAGCATTGAGACGCTTTACCAGGTGGTACAGAAAATTATTATTAGAAATTATATGGAAGACTAGCATCGTTACTACCAATTTTCTCAACAATAATAATTTCACAATACAGTCCCGTAAAATTACTGAATTTAGGCAACAGATTGTCCGTTTTATATTGCAAAAATGAGCAACTGACATACCACCATCGTCAAATCCGTGTAAACCTGGACACAAATTAATTTAAAAAATGATTGTAGATGTACCATAAAAAAGACTAAAGGAATGTGTTTGAATTGCTACAAAAGGTATGGCAAAGAAGAAACTGTGGTTTATGAAAAAATCAAATTTACAACTAAAGTACAAACAATGTGGGCCAGATGCAGTTATATATTTTGTTTAACGTGCTTCGATAAATACGATTAGTTGTTTTTTAAAAATAATATGTTTTTTTCATTTAGTTTTTTGTTTTTTTAATACTTCTGTAGCCTGGTTTCAAAGATGGCCAACTCCATTTAGCAAAATTTTCAGTATAGGTAAAAAACTGTTTAAACTATTTCCACACAATGGAAGTTGATACATGATGAGAATACAGTTGATTTTTTTTTTTGTTGATTAAGTTAAAGGGATATTTAACGTTGAAATATGAAGTTGGCTGTGTTTGTAATCAACATGTGGAGATAGACGTTTTTGTCACTTAAAATATTGCTGATGGTGTCGCTGATATCTTAAGTCAGCAGTAATATTTTTTGGTAAAATAAAAAAAGTTGAAATATGTGTTACAAATATTAATTTATTCGGCTAATAAAATATTTGTCAATAAAATTTAAAAACCCGATCAATACACTAACTACAAAAGTTCTGTAGATACCTGCTTGATTGGTAGACAATATCTGAATCTTACAATAATTCTGAATCAAAAGTCCACTACAACTTGGTTGACTTCCATGACTTCATCACAGTCTGCATTATTTAAGCACTCACATTCAGGAAGTGGATTTTCAGGCATCATTTCATTATTGTTTATCACTTCGTGATACCATTGCACATTTTCCATTTCACTCCATTTTTCACCATAATGTTTTTGTAAAAGACCCGCACGTCTTTAATTTTTAACGCATTGACTTTGACTCCAAGCGTAAGTTCAGTTGGGTTTATATTGCACACTTTTTTCCCTGATCTCATGACACTCAAACTTGAATTAATTGGGAAACTATAGTTTTGTTCGCCACTGACAGTAACTGACTTTTGTTTCTTGGTCAGAATTAACTTTTTGACTTGTGAAATTTTGAAATGAAGATTTTTTGGGTCTTTCACAGTTTTTGGCTTCTGACTTCCAATCTTGGTTGGTCCAGCCTTTTCCTAAAAGTTTGACTGTCCCATGCTTACTAAATTCTGAATGATACTCTTCAAACTGCACAATTGTATCTCTTTTCTTTAAACTTCGTTCTATGCTACCAAAAATTCTATCACTAGGCATATCTGAGTGACCAGTAACAGGAAACACAAGCTCCACTGTAGTGATTGACGTTTTAGTCCTGTGCAGCCAAGAAATGCACATCGTTAATACAATAGTATTCTTGTTTTGGCCTGGACATCCATCAGCTACCATCCTTAAGGTGTCTTTTCCTTCAAAGTAACCAGATTTAGATCTGCACTCAAGTTCTTTAAATACTGCAGAGGCTATTTCATTTGCAGACTTTTCATTTCGTATTAGGCCCAAGAGTAAATTGACACATTTTCTTTGGATAAAGCTTCGGTTTCAGTAGAACATCTAGAAACTATCGTCAGATTATAGCAGTATAACTGTCTTGAATAGTACACACTCTGATCTGGGAGCTTTGGCAGAGGCATATTTTTTTGCATGTAGTACGACATTATAGCAACATTAGGTTCATCTTTTTTCAAAAGGTTAAAAAACCCTTTAGCACGGGTAGTGTGAACAGTGTATTCTGCTTTAAGCGTTTGCAATATTGCTTCATTTTTTTCAACTTTAATTTTTTCTTTGTACTGAAGGCAGGTTGAACACACATCTGTCGAAGGCCTTTTAAAACTAATGTTGAACCTAGTTACGAATATGTGTCGGAAAAACGACTCTTTAACTTTAAATTCATCAACAGCTGATTCTTCGTACATCTTCCACATTTTAGAAATAGGACGGAATCAAGATAAATACGAGTACTCCTCGCTTTACTGCAATGTGATTCTGTGCCTTTAAACTGCTTTACAAAATGTATAACAAAATTAATTTTTTTCTGATATATGTTAGCCTTCCTATAACCACCACGAGTTTCCACGGGGATGAGACATCCGTCTTTTTTAAATCTTGTATAAACACCTTCAACTCTGTGTTTTGTGATTTCCAATACAATAATAAACGTGTTCCTATATATCTCTAATCTATTTCCTGCTGTTGTTTCAATACAATATTGGGAGGTTACGGCTTTGGTATGTCTTGATCCGTCTCCTGGTCTTGTTCTTTTTGGTTGTTCTGCTGTGCAATACTTAACAATGAAAGCATCTTGGCTGGCTTTTGTCTTTTCAGAATAAAATGCACTATGAAACCTATTTATATCTTGCATCTTTAAGAAACTGTAATTTTTCTTCCCTCTGTGGTCACATGAAGGAGCATCAGGTAATCCCTTTCAACTGTACCTAAAACAAACATTGGATGCAAAACCAAAATACAAACTGTTTTATGTCAGGGAAACTTATTTTATTCTAACATAAGTTAAAGAAAAATAAAAATAATGTGAAGTGTGAATAGGTTAGGCCTACTAGAAATTGTTCCATTTTCACTCTAATAACTAGGCCTAGGCCTAAGTAATAGTAATTTTAAATGAATGCTATTTAAGCTTGTCTATTAGTTTATTCAATGTTAGGTTATGATAATACTAACCTCAAAATCTTCTGTTTGGCTCTTTTTTAATTTGAAGGATTTGGTAGTTTCTTTCTTCCTTTCAACAAAGGAGATTCTTTAACATTAGTTCCTTCCATGTTATTTCTGCAGGTTTATTTCAGTAATATCTTTTTAGTATATTAGTAAAACTTTAAAATACTAAACAATAAAACAACGCCAGTCACAACACACCAGAATAGCTCAGTTCACTGCTGTCTTCTGATTCACTTGAGACGGTGAGGTCACGTAACAGAATGAAGCCATCTGATTGGTGCTTTGTGGAGATGGCCGTTAGAAGGGTACTATTCAAATGCAGTTTTAACATTGTTCTGGCCATTTTGACACCAAAACTATTTAGATTTGGATTCCCCATGTTATTTTACACAAGAATCCGTCAATATCTGAATTTTCAAAAAAGTGGAGTTGGCCATCTTTGAAACCAGGCTACAGATTTATTAAAAAAACCCATAGTATTCACAACCAATACGCGTGAGATATCCATTGGTGCCACTACTACACGTCTCCAATGTAAAATATGTTAAGCTATGTATTCTATAGGAAACACCGACTCATAATATATGGTCGACTAGTGTATTCTAGAAGAAACACTGGGCTCTTGCAGATGTCTAGCGTATGTCCCATAGGAAACACTGGCAGTTAACCTGTTAATTATTGATATTTAATAGTATTTGATAGTATCAAAGAATTGCTGCTTCACTCTATCCTACAGATTGAATTAATATGCCAAACATACACAAAAACTACATAATCAAACAATATAGGGAGTGTCCTATGCAAATATCATAACAGAAATATGTCATTCATATTTTCGCACGGTCTCAATGCATGAAGATATCAACAGTAGCAACAGGTTCATATTAATCACGCTATTGTCATATAAATATGAATGAATTTTACAACACGCATACTAAATGGGTATTTATTGGTCAAAACGGGGTCTTTTTTACGATCGTTTTGCATTTGACTGTACGTGACATGTTTGTAATCGAAAATATTAAATCCGGGTACATACAAAGAAATGCTCAAATATTTAAATACGCTTTTAGTGATTTTGATATTAGATAAACATTTTTTTATTTATTTTTCGCTGCAACCACAGAGGTTATTAGTGACATCAAATAATACAATAAATGTTACGATATCTTATATAACCCTGTGTCTTTTAACTAACCTATTGTATTTTTAACTACTAGACCAATTATGTCCTATTTTAAGTCCTTGATGTCTTCTTCTAGTTTGTAGACTTCTTCATTTTTGCGTAAGGACCTTATATTTAGAGTTGAGATGTTCAATTGCGTGGTTTCTAGCGATTTCTTGCTTCCTCTGGATTCTATAAAGCTGTTCTTTTTTCCAAATGAGTGGGATTTGCCATTACTGTATGGTCTACCCACCTGGGAACCTATTTCTTTTGTTTTAGATATCGCCATATTCGTTAGGTGTGTTTTTAGCCTTAAACACCACACCGTACCGAAGGTATTCTTCGCCACAGTGGCTGCCATTGTGGACTTAATCTGTGACTCTGGATAAGGGGCCCTAAGCAAGTACTAGTTTTCCGGGTAAAGAAACACCTAGAATATGCGCAATGGAGGGGAGGAAATATTTAACAAATGTATGGAAAATGCAAATGAGGGCATAAAAATAAACGGCGAGTTAACGAACAATATAAGATATGCCGACGACACAGTGATCCTTGCCAGTACCATAGACGAATTACAACAAGTAATGAAAAGACTTTATTCAGTTAGTGAGGAATACGGCCTGAGTCTCAACTTCAAGAAAACAAAGTGAATGCTGATAAGCAAAAAGCAACAACCTGCTCGACAATTACGGATAAGTAACATACTAATTGACCATGTAGAATCTTATGTGTACCTTGGCACCAACGTAAATGCAAAATGGGAACAGACCATAGAAATTAAGGCGAGAATAGAACGAGCTAGAGCAGCATTTAGCAATATGAAAAAGCTCCTCATAAGCAAGGATTTGTCTCTTCCCCTAAAACTACGTATAGTTAAATGCTACGTTTTTCCGATCTTGCTGTATGGCGTGGAGGCCTGGACGGTGACGGAGACGCTAACGAAAAAACTAGAAGCATTCGAAATATGGGTGTACCGACGTATTCTTCGTATATCCTGGACCGAACATGTCACCAACATAGAGGTACTCCAAAGAATCGGAAAGGAGAAAGAAATCGTGAATACAATTAAACAAAGAAAGCTTGAATATCTAGCCCACATATTGAGACACGATAAGTACCGGCTGCTGCAATTGATTGTCCAGAAAAAAAATAGACAGTAAGCGAGGGCCAAGCAGGGGAAGACACTCGTGGCTCCAAAATCTGCAAAAGTGGTTCGGGCTCACATCGGTCGAACTATTCAGAAGCGCCGCAAACAAGATCAAAATTGCCATGTTAATAGCCAACGTTCGCAACGGACAGGGCACTTGAAGAAGAAGAAGAAGAGGGATTTTTCCCTGATAGGACTATCCAAATTAGTTTCTATCCGCTTCCTGAAAAACGCTAAAGAGTGTAATTAATTGAATATGGTAATTAATAGTTAATTTAGGCTATAATTAAATTTCTTATTGGTTTTATTACACATTGATGAACTACTTGGAGGAGTAGCAACGATATGCAATGAATACATTATTTAAGAAAAAACCCCAAAGAATATGAACATGGATTAGTTCAAATGGTAAAACTAAAAACAAAATTGATTATATTCTTTCAAAGCAAAAATTCATGGTTACAAACGTAACAGCCCTAAATCGCTTCTAAACTGGTAGCGACCATAGACTAGTCAGAGCCAAGCTGATCATTGATAGTAGATTTGAAACGAGAAAGAAAACGGAAAATAATTAGAAATTAGACATGGAAAAACTAAAACAAGAAAATACAGACGTACGAAGAGAGAATAAAGGAAATATTGCCGACTAAGTAAGATATATAATACAAACATATCGATGAAATAAACATGATATTTACTGAAACTCTAATGAAAATGGCTAAAGAAATAACACAGACAACAACAAAAAAAGAAAGTTTCGTATTCCAGGAACAAAGATTCTTATGAACACAAGAAGAACATTACTAGAATAAGTGGACAGAAATAAAATGGAATACAAAGAAATAATCTTAGAAAAAATATCGAGGAGTGTAAAGGGAGAGAACAGGAAGAAAAGATAGAGAAAACAGTAGAAAAAATAAAAACGTGAAGTGCTTAAAGCAGAACCTTGGAAACATACAAATTAATAGCATAAAGAACAAAAAAGGAGTGGAGACTAACAATATAAAAGAAATTTTACAGATAACGCACGAATATTATACAAATCTCTATAAAACAGAACAAAAACCAACCAAAGAAATCCGTAATCAGTTACAACTGAAAATAAAGAACGTTAGCTCTGACCTACAACCAGAAATCAGTAAAAATTAAATAACAAAAGCACTCAAAGAAATGAAGAATAACAAATCTCTTGGGAAAGATGAAATAACTGTGGAAATGCTAAAAAATGGGAGGAAAACGTTTAAGAGAATTCTCTTAAACATGACCTTTAACACCATCGGTAATTTCACATCTTTTATATCCTAAATTAAATAAATAAAAAGTTTTTAAAACGCAACACCTAGATTGCTGTTATTATTTTTAACATCATCAAAATTTTTTTGAATCTTTTGGCTATAGTAATACTACATATAACTAATATATTTTCATGTTGCATTGACATTTTGTTTTTGACACCGTTCATGGGTATATTGTCAATTAGTTACCAGCTGTAGTCCGTTTGAAGAGGTTTACTCTTCGGCCACTGGAACTCGCCTAAAACATGGGTGTATGTTACCTTAAGTCAAATTTAAATTAATATCAAACATCAAATGTTATTAACAACATTATGTACAATCTTTAGTAACCACATGTAATTTAAAGGGTTTTTACCCTGATATTTTGGTGGCTCAGGCATGTGAACCTTGTAAGTATAACCATTTTTGCTTTTTAACCTTTTAGAAATTAAACCACGTTTGCTTTAACTAAATGATTTATACTTATTTTAGTCATTTTTAAACCTGATGATGGAATTATTATTCCGAAAACGTTTGTGTTAATTAATGTAGCCCTTTTAAGGGTTTTTTAAATATACCCATTTACAAAGATTAACCTCTTTTTTTAATAAAGAGAAGGATACGGTTGGCTTGGGTATCGTTCGGAAAACTTTCCTATATACTAAAAAATAGAAAATACCTATAACATTTAAAAACAAGAGTCTTCAACCAATGTATACTTACTGTTCTCACCTACGGTTCTCAAACTTGGACGTTTATAAAGGAAAACATGAAAAAATAGCAAAGACCCAAAGAGCCATGGAAAGACAAATTCTGAACATCAGGCTATCAGACAAGAAAAGAAGTACTTGGATCCGCAACAAAACAAAAGTGACTGATGTATCAACGCAGGTACCAAAACTCAAGTGGAAGTTCGCTGAACATATCATAAGACAGAAAGACGACAGATGAAATAAGATGATTAAACACTGAAGACCATAGTTACAAACGAAAATGAGAAAGGCCACAAAAGATATGGTCAGATGACTTAAAGAAACACACAGGCCCAAAGTGGACACACATTTCCTACAATAGAGAGACTTGGAAGAAGGAAGAGGAGGCCTATGTCCAAAATTGGATATCAAGGGCTGTATAGATAGATAGATTGGTCTTTTTTTTGGTTGATTTTTTTCGTGAAAATTAATACTCTCTATCCTCTCTATAAAGAAACCAATTTAGACAATTTATTTATTTTAAAAATACTTTTTTGTAATTAATTATACATACTCTATTAAATGTCTATTTGTAATTGTTTATTTGATTATTCTTTTATATATAAATTGTATTATTAAAGCTGTAAAATTTGTTAATTTGTCACTCACTTATTCATTTAAAGTTCGCACATTTATCAACAGTATCAAGTTATGTAATATGCAAAATAAGTGAGAGATTGCGGTGAATACCCAGAGATGAGAAATGACGAGTAAATGGTACGAACGAACGTATTGCAAATGATGATGAAACATGGTTTGTGTCTTAATCTTATCAAACATTAACGTTCTGACTATGGAAAACGCATTTCCAATACCAACACCATGAACGTACCTGAGAGAAAACTCTAACGGTAACAGTTTTTGCATATTTTGGTTTATAGTTGATTGAACGGAAAAATAAACAAATTTTGAATTGCAAATATAAATAGAAATTTTATTACTTCGTATAAATCAGTAAGTAAACTACGATAAAGCTATAACTCAAGAGGAGTCGAAGTTCACGAATAAAAAAACAATAAACCAAGCAATAAAAATTCTTTACTGAAATTTAACAATAAAAACTGAACATTTTAATTAGAGATTAGACATTTCGTTTTTAATACTAATTCGTAATTTAATATTCATCACCTAGTCTTTTATTCTACATGCAAATGAAGCAGGGGTATTCCATGTAGTCACCTTGGAGGATCATAGGAAATTTTAAAGTTTTAAAATCACTCACTGCAAGAGTTCAATAACATCAAAAGGAGTTTTTGGTACAATATTCGCAACTCCATGTATTTTACTCCAGATTTTATTCTAGCGATATTTTCAGATCCCTTGCAGGCATATAATTTCCATTTTGATAATAAAAGAATCAGCACTTTAAGGTGGTTATGGACTTACAACGGTAGGAAATGAGAAAAAAAATAAAACGACAGAGCAATATTAGTTAATTGAAATACAGTATAGCCCAAAATAATCAGTACTGAACTTGTAAATATTTTATTGTTTTAAAGAATACATATTATTGGCACTTTATAACATGTTCTAAATGAGCTCCTCCTCTCTGAAGACAGACTTCAGACCGATATTCCAGATTTCTCGTAATGTTATGATTATCTCAAGTATGCCAATAAGGCTCTAAGGGCATCCTTTAACTCATTGGTGGTTCGTGGTCTCCGTTTAAAAACGGCAGATTCAGCCATGGCCCAAATGTATGCATCTAGAGATCTTAAGTCTGGAGAATGTGAAGGATAGGGGAAGTCAGTAAATCGTGAAATAAATTTGTTTAGAAAATGTCCCCTGAAGAAATTGACAAACGGCAACAGCAGTACGGCAAGTTGCCCCATCCAGCTGGAAAAGTTGGTCTCGAAATGCCAAATTACGTGCACGATAAAATAGATTTAGATCAGGGAGAAAGCGTTTTATATGGTATGTATCTCTGTTGATTAAGTGTGACTTGCCTACCATTTTCTTCTATTAAGTATGGACCAATGATTCCGTGTCCCGAAATTGCACATAAGACACTCACCAGAAATCGATTTGTGCGACGATTTACATAGCCTAATAAATGAAAAATGTGCTTTATCCGAAAACCATACATTTTTCAAAAATTCAGGATTTTCATACTGTAATGCAAGAATTCTAGCACAATATTCAACTTTACTGTGATAATCGCTGAAATGTAAGTGTTGTTGTACCTGAATCACATACGAAAATGTACCCAGCTTCTTCAGGATTTTTTGGAAGGAAGTTCGTTTTAAGCTAAGATGCAACACTGTTCTTGTCTGGCTGGCTTTCGGATTTTCCAAGATTCGCTCAAAAACACGTTCATGGTTATCGTCGTTGTTAACTGTCCTGGGACGCCATGAGTTTCCTTTTCGTTGGCATAATACAGTACACGTATTTATAAATTTTTTAACAACCTTTAAAATTACAGCATTACTTGCAGAACATTTAAACCATTGTGTGAATTGATCACTCACGTATTGCAGACTTGCACTATTACGTTGGCCGATTCCGTATGAGCGAAAATAATGCTCCACAAGAAACACTTTCTCCTCTATTGATTAAGGATTACTTGACATGTCTATTTTAGTTAATTTGAATATAACAGTGCGCACAAAGAGACATATTATTTCAGTTTAAATACTGTATTTTCTCCAAAATTTAGCAGTGGGAGGAATTAGAGGGAAGAGGCTAACATTGCTGCCAAACATTTTGTTTTTATTTGATCTGTCGTTTTTTTTTTTAACATTTGAAAAATCTACTGACAGTCATACTTGGACTTTTTTGTTAAGAATAAGTCACATTACAAAACCATATTAACAAAATACAGAACAATAATGTTTTGAACAAGTGTTTTGTATTTCGAGAAATTTGCCTTAAAAATTGCGCCCAATCTGTATATTGCTTAATATTTATTATTATATTATAATAATAGGAATAAGTTTTAAAACCACGAAACATTTATAAACAATATTTATTAGTGTTTTGTATTTTAAGAAAGATTTTCGAAGTGTAAATCGAAGAAACGTCAAAATAAACTTATTTTAAAGTAAAGTTGTAGCTCATTTTCAACAAAAAATGTTAATTGTAATAGGATATTACCAATAAATAGCTTCAGAACAATATTTAATGCCAGCGCCACATCAAGTCACCTCACATTCGTTAGTAGAATACTACACATGTACCCTGGATAACGTTTAAACGGGCTAGCATATACTGAGAGTCAAACAATCTAAGTGTTTTCTGACCTCGACACAGAAAGTAACCCAAAACTTAAACACAAGGATTTTATCTGTTTCTTCAAAAGTGTTATCACCCATATAACATACACTCCTATATTTTTCATCAGAATTTTCATTATTACAAGTATCTACATTATCTTGCCTGTTATTTGTAACCTCTGCATGATGAACATTATTGTATCTACCCCTACCTTTTAATCTGCCTCTGTAATTACCATAACCTCTATTAAAACTTCTAAATTCTCTACCTAAGAAAGCTTTCTAGCTAAGAAAGCTGGGCGAAAATTAAAGCAAGCATCCTAGATTCAGCAAAAGAAGCTCTAGGAGAAAGGAAAATTATTCTTAAAAATAAATATTTCCAAAAGCGGAAAACTCCGTGGTTCTGCGCAGAAGTGAAAGAAGAATGCAAAAAAAAAAAGAAAGCTTACTTAAGATACATGTCTAACAAAACACCACAAGAATAGAACAATTACAAAAAGATAAGAAACGAAACAATAGCACTAGTAAGAAAAATTAAAAACGAACACTGGGAACGCTTCTCAAAGGAAATGGAACACGACTTTTACGTTCTACAAAAGGAAATATGGCGTTTCATAAGAGGCTAAAGATCAGAGATGAAAGACTTAATCGAACCGAAACACATAGATAACGACACATGGATTGAATACCTAAAGAAGCTTTATAATGATGAACAGCAAATGATGTTAGAACCAGAAACACCAGAAATCATTACAAACGAGGAGATAACCGTACAAGAAGTAAAACAAACTTTAGGAAAACTGAAGAACAGAAAACCTGCAGGTAAAGATGGAATTCCAAATGAATTAGTGAAATATGGTGGAGACGCATTAACAGAAGAGCTAACAGCACTAATTAACAAAATCATCAAACATAATAAAATACCTGAAGAGTGAAAGAAAAGCGAGCTTATCCTACTATACAAAAAAGGAGATAAAAAACAATCTGAAAACTACAGAGGTATCAACTTATTAAATACCACTTTGAAGCTTACAACCAAAATATTGCAAGGCCAAATAAATCAGAGAATTACCTTAGCGGATGAACAGCAGAGTTTTTGCACAGGAAGATCGTGCACAAATGCAGTATTCATCATAAAACAGATTACCGAGAAAGCACTAGAGTATAACAGACCAGCGTTCATATGTCTAATAGACCTGAAGACAGCGTTTGATAAAGTAAAGCTTAAAGATGTAATTTACCTTCTTTACGATAGAGAAATTCCACTAAATGTTATAAAAACAATAGAGAACATTTACCAGAACAACAATATGAAAGTCAGACTAGATGACCAGCTTACAGATCCAATAGATATGGGCAATGGAATAAGACAAGGAGACTCGCTTAGTCCAACGCTATTCAATCTAATCATGGATGAAATCATCAATACTATTAATAAATGAAGAGGATACAAAATGGGGAACAAAGAAATCAGAATACTCTGCTATGCAGATGATGCAGCCCTAATTGCATCCAATGAAGACGATCTACAAAGACTAACCCATAGATTCAACACAAGGGCGAAGGACTTTATTATGGTGATCTCTACACAGAAAACTAAAACAATTGTAATCAGTCAAGAACCAATTAGATGTAAACTGGAAATCGACGGTATCAGCATTGAGCAAGGAATGGAGACAAATTACCTAGGAATTACACTGTCTAGCTGCGGAGATGTGGAGAAGGAAGTGAAAAACCAAGTACAAAAGGCTAATAAAATAGCAGGTTGTCTTAATAACACGATATGGCGCAATCTCCATATTAATACCGACGTGAAATCAAGAATCTACAAAGCAACAATAAGACCAATAATGACATACACTTCAGAGACAAGACCGGATACCTCCAAAACTCAGCAACTACTAGAAACAGCGGAGATGCGTTTACTGAGGAGAATTACAGGAAACACACTGAGGGATCGAATGAGGAGTGAAGAGATCAGAAGAAAATGCAATATACCAGAAATAAATGAGTGGACACTGAACAGAAAAAATGAATGGAACGAACACAAACAGAATGGAAGAGACCCGATTAGTCAGAATAGCGAAGGACAAATCACCAAAAGGTAGAAGAAGTATAGGGCGACCACGCAAAAGATGGAGTGATAACCTCCAATAGAGGCATTAATCGACATTGAACAAGCATTGTGCTTATTAAAAAGAAGAAGAAGAAGAAATTCTCTACCAGGGATATTTGTTTGAAAACCTCCTCTGTAAGATTGTGAACTTCTTTCGACTTGCCCTTTTGATATTCTTACTCCCTTGAGAGCCATCTCTGTATTCCTTGGAAACTTTTTGACTTGAATTCTTCATTTTACAGTCCCTTTCGAAATGTCCTGCTTGACCACATCTAAAACAGCTATCTTGTACTGCAAAAGCTGTTGGAGTTCTACTTTTTGTATTTGAACTGGTACTGCTTAACTGGCGTTTATCGTATTCGGCTAATAGTTTTGATTTTACAGTTTCGTAAGTTACATTTTTAATATTTTCAATTACTGTCACAACAGTTTCATATGGGCTAGGTAAACTGAGTAGTAACATATAAATTTAATCTTCATCTTTTACTTCTGCTCTAACTACATTTAATTGTCGTACCACTTCTTTAAATTCATCTTTAAATTTAAGTAAATCATTTTCTTTCAATTTCATACCCATTACCTTTTTTTTAGATATAACTGTCCCGGAAGTCCAACCTTTTCATATTTACTTTTCAGTACATTTCATTTTCTCGCTGTTTCGCATATTCTTAAACTTTCGAGCTGATTATCATTTACACATTGTACTATCACACACATGGCTTTTTTATCACCTTTTACTTTATCGGTTTTGATGGAATCTGGTTCTTTTTCTGTAAAATCTTGTACAGCATCAATTATAATAGTTGGAACCATTTAAGGGTGTTATAATATAATTTTTACCGGTTTGTGACCTATATCTCTCTAAAAACTAAATCTTCTTCTTTTATATTATTAGTGTCTATATAATATACCTACTCTCTAATAAAGATTTAAATAGTATAATTTACACCCTATTTAAATATAATTTAGCTTACGCAATTTCTTAAGTAATTTCGTATCCTTATTATATGAAAACATTGTGCATTGATGTCCAACAGTTACTATTATAAACTTTGAATTATTCTTTTATATAAGATATTTATCCTATAAATAATTGCCCTTTTCGCACTTCTATGCCTCCAAGCCGCAATGACATAACGTCGCTGTGATGATGGGGGCATAGTTAAGAAACCATTCCTTTCATTCTTATATGACACCATCAAATATTCATATGCTTGCCGATTCGGTTATTTGGCTTGGGATCATACAGCGAAAAGCTTTTTGATTTGAAAATAAAATTATGGTTGAAGTAAGAGAGGGATAGAGAGTTTATATCATCACAAATCGTGAATTTAAAGCTGATTTCGTAGATCGTAAGTCAGGGAGAAGCTTATGTATTATTAACGGAAAGTATGAGGACTCGGAAAATCAAACACAGCAAAATCAACAGAAATTATTAACCACGTTTGCAGTAGTTGACTGTTACTCTTATTAACTTATTATATTGATAAAAAAAACAATTATGATATAATACAATCAAGATAAAATTTAAATCACAATAATTACACAACAATCTCTAAGGATAGCTTTTTTTTACTTCTAAAATATATTTTTTATAAGACATAATAAGCTTTAATGAGAAACTATATCACTAAATTTTAGAGCAAGAATGGGTAATCGACTCAGCCCCATAATAGTATCCAACATATGGATAACTTATTTTGATCGTAATTCCACAATTACCTTTTTTATCCTTCATTAAAACATTTATAGACACCATTATCTGTGTTGTTCCTCTGTCACTTATTCAAAAGACCTTAAACATTTTTGATACTTGTAATAAAGATATCCAATTTACTAAATTAAAGAGATTGAAAAATAAATGTTAGATGTAATTAATAGACACCAAGATTCCAGATTACAGACCAATTCCTAATAATCCAACAACCTATCTTGGGAAAACAACAAAAGCCATTATTACTAAAACCTCTCTTTCTGTCAAATAATCTCTAGTTCCTTAAGAAACGTCTTCCGCAACATCTCGACCTCCCTATATGGCCTACCAAAAATTCACAAACTTGATATTTCTTTAGGCCCCATTGTCAGTGCATACAACTACCTAACACAACTTATTGGCCAAGTACTTGGCCAAAACTTTACATACTCTCGCCAAAAATGCTTCTTCCTTCGTCAAAAATTCTTTTTATGAGTCTGGAAACTAAATATAGTCTCCATCACAACTGCTTATCTCTTATCTCTCAATAAACATTGTATGTCCAACACTTATTTCATCTTTTAAAATCAATTGTACAGATTAATAAATGGTGCTTCAATGGGTTTTTCACTATCTCCAGAAATTGCCAATATCTTTATGGAAGAGTTCACTTCCACACACTTCAATGCTCTAGCACTATCCACATCAATGCTCAAACCCACATGTTGGCTACAATATGTTGACGATACATTTCGTCATTTGGCCATATGGTTAGGATGCTTTGGTGTCCTTTTAAATCCATCTGAATGGTGTACATCCTAGTGTTCAGTTTACGATGAATGTAAAAACTGATTTATCGCTACCGTTTCTCGACGTCATCATGAAGAAAAATTCCAAGGTTTTCATTACTATGTGATGAAATTCTTAAATTTAGAGGAATAAAGACAATATTTACCCCCAGCAAAAACTTTTATCTCTTGTCCAATTAATCAAAGACAACATTTCAAATGAATATTACGCAGTTTATAAAATTCCTTGCGCAGACTTTCCCTCATCTTATATAGGTTAAACAACTCGTAGAATCCAACAAAGGATTTATGAACATTCCATTTCTGTTCGCAATTCCGATTTAATTTTAGGTCTATATCAACACCATCTTTATACAGTTCACAAAATTGATTTTGAAAACTCCAAAACAAAAGCCCTCATTCGCTTCTATAAACCAAGAATTATTATCCAAGAAGCCATAGAAATTGAAAAAACGACCAAATTGTCTCAATAAAAGAGATGAGGGCATAGAGTTACCTGCGACTGGAGACCTCTCTTTTTTGTGTTTGCTTTTTCAGATGCTGAATATCTCACTCAAAGACCATAAAACGAATGAAAACATGCGTAATAGAACAAAAGTAAAAGATGCTGTCAAATAGGCAGATAAACTGAAATTGAAATGGGCTGGACATAACGAACGTCTTACGGATGGCCAGTAGAATTAAGAAATCGGGAATTGGCGGCCATATGAAACCAAAAGACCACGAGGAAGACCGCAAATGCTCCAAAGCGACGATATTAAAAGAACTGCTGGGCCAATTTGGAAACGTCTTACAAACAACAAAGATGAATGGCGAGAATTAGGAGATATCTATATCCAGCAATCCTAACAGAGAAAAGGGCTCAAAAAAAAACTATTTTATTTACGTAATTTTTTAAAATTAATTTTTTCATCCCCAATTTGTAATTTCGACATAGTCACTAGACCTACTATATTTAAAATAAATAATTATAACGTTTACTCCAATAACTATTAAATCAACAGCAAACAAACGGAAAAACTGAAAAATAATCACCGTTTCCCAGATTCTGTTTCTTTAAACAACAACCATTATTCTAGCCGTAATAAAATTAGGATTTTATTCTAATTTTATACGACAGACAATGTTCTACGAATTCCGAATGATTATTTACTTAACGTAACGTTTCAAAATTTAGTTGGATTTGTTTCTTTTCGTAATAATTTTATATAGATTTTAATAGAATCCAGAATTTCAGGAACTGTAGGTGGTCTTATCGGAGGCTTTCTATTATTGCTTCAAGTGTTACAATAAAATTGTATCTTGAGCTATAAACGTGCTCGATGTTTACAAGACAATTATAAAATAGATAAACGTTAAACAGAATAACATTAATTGTTTTGATGTCGGCTGTATTAAAAACTCAAATATTTTTTTAGATTGACAGTAAAATGTATTTTATATTTTTCGAAAATGATTGTAGTGGAAGCTATCTTCAACATAATTAAATCTAATTTATTATTTTTTGATTAAAATAGAATATAACAACTCTTTATATCAGTAAAGTAATTAAAGTTTAGCAAATCTTTTAAATTTTTTTTTCTATATTTTTATTTATTAATAATTATATATAGTACAGGTTGTTTACAACTGTCGTTGTTTTCCTGTCCCTAGTTTCCATCGTTTCCTATCTGGGGTGTCGGCTTCATTTAGCTGTCTTCCTTCCATGGCTTCATTTACGTCATCTCGCCAACTTCTTCTTGGACGCCCTCTTTTCCTTCTTTCGGTTGGGATCCATTTTAATATTTTCTTTGGCCACCTCTCGTCTGCTATTCTGTTTACATGACCGAACCAAGTTAGTTCTTTTTTCTGGACTTCATCTATAATGTCTTTTTCTTGCTCCATTCTATGTTTTATTTCTTCATTGCGGATTCTGCCCATATCTCTGCTCCGTATATTACCACCGGCTCAACCATCGTCTTATATATTCGTTTTTTCGTCGTTATTGTGATTTTTTTTATCCCAGAGAATGGAGTTTAGGCATTTGGTAATGTTTCTGCCTTTGTTTATTCTTGTATTTATTTCTTCATGGCTATTTCCGTCTTTTGTAAACACTACTCCTAGGTATTTTACTCTATTTGTTCCTTTGATTTTGTCACTCTCCAATATGTCAGGTCTTCGACTGTATTTTCCCCACTGAGAGATATTCGCATTTTTGTAAGTTCATTGTCAATCCACATTCTTCGTACGCTGTTTGTAGTTTCCTAACCATATAGCTGAGGTCGCCTATATCTTCTGCTACCACCAGTTGGTCATCAGCAAAGAATAGTGTATAGAGAATATCCTCATCTATTTGTATTCCCATATTTCTACATTATCTTTGCCACTTTTGTAGAGATCGATCCAGATATATTTTAAACAGCGTAGGTGATAAACAACATCCCTGTCGTAGCCCTTTCGTAGTGTTGTTTGCCACCTATTTTAATTGATGCAGTGTTGTTTACATACCACTGTTGAGTTGCTATTATTAACGAAGGTTTTATTTCCATGTTTTGCATTTCACTCCATAAATTATTTATCGGCACGTTATCATAATTTTTTCAAGATCTATCAGGGCTATATGTGTTTCTTTGTTTCTTTGTTGTCGCTTTTCGATTAATATTTTAAGTGTAAATAGATTATCTATAGTCGATCTTCCAGCTCTGAATCCGCATTGTTCTTCTGGTTGTTTCATACGAATGTCTTCTTCTATGAAGTTTCTAAGTATTCGGGAGTACAGTCGTCCTATTGTGGGGATGACAGCAATTCCTCTATAGTTTCTGACATTGTTTCGTGCTCCTTTTTTGTATATTGGGGTTATATAGGCCTCACGCCATTCTAACGGGGTCTCTTCTCCATTCAGGCATCGTTGGAACAGATCTTTGAGCATTTCCCACAGTTTAGCTGAGCCGTATTTAATAAATTCTGGTGAGATATTTGTCATGTTCAGTTCAATGAATTCTGATCATATGTCTCTGTTTGCATTTTCGTATTGACAATTTTGTCGTCCTTCTTGTAGTAGCTGTTTAAAGTAGTCTACCCAGTCTTTTTCTGTTATGTTACTTAAATCTAATTTATTGTACGTTGATGTTTTCATAGATTTTAGCGTTCACCAGGCTTCTGAACTTTTCGATCCTCCAATCATTTGTTCTATGTATTCGCATTTCTTTTCCCAAGATCTATTTTTCCTTTTTGTTACTTCCGTCTTCACCAGTTTATTTAGGTTTTTATATATTTCTTTAGAGGGGTCGTCTTTTTTATCAAGATATGTTAGGTATGCTTCTTTTTTCTTCTTTATCATTTCATCTATTCCCTCATCACACCAATATGGTTTTTGTTTTGCGCGTCTTCTGCTGCTATTGCCTATTGCCTCTTCTGCTGCTTCTTTAATACTGTGTACTATGTGCTTGTATTCTTCTTCTATTGTTCTATTTTCTATTACCAGTTTTCCATCTAACCTTCTTTGGTATAAATACTGCACGCTGTTATCTTCTAGACTTTGTAGATTATAGTGCTCTTTATTTGTTGTTACGTTCTTATTTACATTTGCTGTTTCGTATTTTCCCAATCTCGGTATAATTATATTTTCGATTACTAGGTAATGATCACTTCCACAGTCAGCTCCCCTCTTTACCCTAACGTCTTAAACTGTTAGTTTTGGTTTTTGTCTCATTAAAATATAGTCGATAATGGATTTCTGGTCTCTTCAGCGGTGTTTCCAGGTATATTTGTGTATATCTTTGAGTGCATAGAAGGTGTTTGTGATTCTTAAATTGTATTGTTCGCACAGACCTATCAGTCTTTTGCCATTAGTATTTCTTGTAGATTCTCCATGTCGTCCTACTACTGCACTGTTTTCTTCTTGGCCTACTCTACTGTTAAAGTCACCTGCCATAATGATTTCGCATCGGTTAGGGATTTGATCTAACACATCTCTTAAAATTGTGTCAAAATTGTCTTTTACCGCTACTGTTTCGTCTTCATTTGGAGCATAAATTCCTATAACCACTATAGTTCGTCCTTTAATTTAAGGGTCATTTTGATTATACGTTTATTAATAATTTTAGTGAAAAATGGTTTGGTTTTTAGAATTTTTGGTTATATGTTAAAGCCATTTTTTTATAATTTAAAAGATTTTTAGAAAGATAAATCCATTATTTTTGATATTCTACCCATACAAACCCTAAAGCAATTGGCAGGTAGTAGTAAAATAGTAAATAAAGAATCTAAACCCTTACTTAAAAAATACGAGCAGCTATATGAAGACGATCCCTTTTTGGAAGCAACAATATAGGCCGTAGAGAAAGTGCTACATGCGATATCCGCCAATAGAACGGACAAGTGGAGCAAGCTGGTCACGAGTCTAGACATGAAACAAAACAACAGACGCGCTTGGAAATTAATTCGGAATCTTGGCAATAATCCATCTGCTCCGCCACCCAATTTGACAATCAACATGACAATGACCCAAGACGACATCAGGGAAGAACAAAGAGAGTACAACGAAATATCGACGAAGAAGAGGATGTTATAGATACCTCCTTTTGTCTGGAGGAGATGAGACGTGTGATCCACCAAATAAACGATAATAAAGCTGCGGCCTAAACGATACACGAATAGAACAAATACAGCACTTTGGACAAAAAGCTCTAGAGTGGCTCGTAAAAATGATAAACTGTTGCGTTCGTACATTCCAGATCCCCAAAATCTTGAACACAGCTAGAGTGGTGGCCCTCTACAAACCAGTAAAAGTTTCGGCAGATACAAAGAGTTTTAGATCTGTTTCTCTTTTGTGTCAACTTTTCAAGGCATGCGAAGGAATGATATTGAACCGGATCGCTAAATCTGTAAACACTAAAATTATTCCTGAACAAGCAAGGTTTGGACCCGGAAATTGCTGCTGCAGTCAAACTCTTAATCTCACCCAACATATTGAAGATTGGTTTGAATGGAAAGAAAAAACAGAAGTAGCGTTCATAGACCTGACACTGTTCACGCCTATGACACTGTTAACTAACGGCTGAGGATTTCCGACTAACAAGGTTAATGAAATGTCTTCTCCACAATAGATGCTACTACGTAACACTTCAGTTCAAGAACAGTTGGTGGAGTGATAAAAAAAATAGACTTCGACAGGGAAGTGTCCTCGCGCCGATGCTATACAACATTTACACCAACGACCAACCCAAACAGCCAACAAACAAGATAGTTTATTTACGTGAATGATACAGCTGTGGCAGCTCAAAGGACCTTCAATAAAGTCGAAGTAAAACTGACAGACGCCCTAGAAGACTCAGCACTATACTATGACGAAAACCATCTGAAACCCAATCCTACAAAAACCCAGGTGTGTGCTTTCCACCTTAGAAACAAGCATGCCCGAAGGACACTGGAGGTGACCAGAAATAATATCATTCGTAAACTAAAAAATACAAAATGGGAAGCACAACCACACACTCTCCTTACTTTTGCCTTAACATTATGTTTTTCTGCTGCCGAGTTTGAAGCACCAGTGTGATAAAAGTCTGCTTACGATAAAACATTGATGATGCGTTAAATGAAAAGGTTCGTATAATATCTGGTTACCTGAAACCGACACCAATCGAAGAGGTCTACCCTACGGTTGGAATCGCTTCACCCACTATGAGAAGACAGGTCACGTCAGAAATAGAACGAAAGAAGCAGGAGACCGATCGAAAACACCTTGTATAACCACCAAGTAGACTAAGATCTCGGAAAAGTTTTCTGAACAAATCACGATCCCTTCCCGAAGAGCCAAAGACGTGCCGAATACACCTATGGCATGCGTCAGCTACACCATATTTTGCCCCCTCAGAGGAAATGACTGCTAGATACAATTTGCCGTATCCCACATGGAAAGCGCTAAATAGACTAAGAACAGGCGTTTCCCGTTGTGCTAGTAGCCTGAGGAAATGGGGATACCAGAAGGACGATACCTGCGACTGTGGCGCGGTTTAGAATAGTCAGCATCTACTATCATTCACAGAGATGAGAGAGACCTGCACAGAAGAAAACCTATTTTTAACGAATGACAGTGCCATCTATGTGACCCACCATTGGAAATACAAAATTTATAGCTGTTGGTGTTCCGGACACGGAAAGTAAGTAAGTAGTAGCACATTTTGAAGCAATGCTTCTATACTGGTGTTGTATTCTTTTTTCTGTGTAGTAAAATACTGAGGCGAGCGTCACGGAACTAGCGTCACAAGATGACGTCGTCACGCTTCTCAGCAAGTTTAAATTAAAAACTGCATAAAAAATTACCAACAAAATACAGACATAAATACGAAGTAAAAAATTAAAAGCATATTTGTGAATAAAAGATTCGATTGGCAACGATTGTCAAGATTTCATTAAGGTCATCCAATTATTATTTTTAAACATAATATTTAGTTTATATAATAATTATATTTACTATCAAATGAATTTATTTATATATTTTTTTAAACATTTGATCTGATTTTGAGAGGTCTTTCGCAAGCAAACAAAGTATGTGTTTGGAAAAAGTGTTTGGCGTTAGAAACCAACTCAATAATTCACTCAATTATTTGAATGCAATATAATTTGTTTGGAATATAAATAATAGAAAAATGTTAAAATTACTTTATTCAATTTTAAAAATATTATTGTACCATATTGTATATACTGTACCACCTACTGTAACACATTTTTTATATATACTAGTCGTTAGGAAATAAAAGCACAATACATAGTTGTAAAAGTAAAGAGAAACTTGAAAGATAGTGTAGTAATATAACTTAGAATACAAAATTCGATATCGAAATTTTCCAAAATTCATTATTTTGCAGTACGGTTTAAAATTGTTAAAAAATTAAGAGATGAAGATTTTTTATAAGGAAGTCGATTGATTTTCTGAATAATTAGGTTAAAAATCTCATTTTCTCCACCACTGGATTACCAAATTTTACCCAGTTAAAATCCAAGAGATGTCGGTCCCAGGTGAGGTGGCGCCTCCTTTGATTTACCGCTGACAGAAGAAGTTGAGAGCCCCAGGCATGGTTTATGTGGCCACAAAGGGGACATCCCACTCTCTGCGGCTCTGTGACAATGAGCAACCGTTTCTTTTGCAGATTTATATTCTTTAGTGGTCTCATAGCTGTCAATCTTTTGGAAAAGTTTTTTATTTAAATTCTGCGGGGAATTGCCTACGAATGCAATTTTTATTTGATCTTATTTGGTTTGGTTGCTGTTAAAAGTCGAACACGTATGATTCCCCAAAAATATACATTAGGAATAATTCGTGGACATTCGTGAATAAAATATCAATAGGTACTTATTATTTATTTACTATTGTGCTTTTATACTGTTCAATAATTATTCAAAAATCGACGCTTTATTTATTTTTTTATATTTTTCGGAATAACTTTGAAATTATTACTTCGTAATAACAAAAAAACATAAAATTTCATTAAATTAACCAATTAAATGTTCAAAATGACATCCTGTAACCTCCACACTATAATACAGTATATTTTCAAAACCTCTTCAAATACTTACAAATATTTCCGATGTCAATAATCAGCAGTATGTTACAGTTGTTTGTCGCAACTCTGCAAGATGTGCAGGCGGAGTGGAGTACATTTTTGATTTTGGGTATAACCACGAACAAAATCCAAAGGAGAAAGATCCGGTGATTTTGCCGGCCATTCTATTGGACTTCTTCTATCAATCCAATTCCCTATAAAACGTGCAAAGTCAGTTCATCTTTTAAAAGATTATTATTAGATTCCAATGTGTACGTTCTAAGTCTTCTAATGTGTTTTTTAACAATGGTTTTACTGTATCTGGAACTCTGCGACAAGAACTTATATATGATTTACATTTATTTTTAATCTGTGATCTTGTGGTCATGGTCTTCTTGAAGCTGTCATAGTCATATGCTTAGAACATAAAAGTAGTTCCAAGGCCATATAAGACAAAAGGTACATTCTGCAAAACACTCGTGTGCTCTTTGTCACTCACAACTCACAACAACCAAATGCAAGAAAGGAGATTGGATGGCAGAAGAAATCTTTTAAATAATGGAGGACAGAACAAGGCAAAAGAATATCAACATAACTCAGTATCAACAGTTGGTTAATCAAATAAGAAGGAAAAATAAGAAAAGCTAAAGAGACTTATTTCACTGGAAAATGTCAAGAAATAGAAGACTTACAATACAAATATGATAACTTCAATCTCTATAAGAAAGTTAAAGAATTAGCTGGGGTAGCAAAACAAAAAATCTTAAGCATACTATTGGACAAACCAGGAAACATTTTAGTGGAAACGGAACAAAAATTAGGAAGATGAAAAGAATATATAGACGAATTATTCCATGATGAGAGACAAGGAAATATATGAAGATAATTAGAGAAGAGACGAGGTACCTGAAATAACAAAGTCAGAAGTTATGTATGCAGTAAAGTCCACGAAAAATAATAATGCTGCTGCTAAATTTATTTTTAATATTTTTCGGAATAACTTTGAAATTATTACTTTGTGATAACAAAAAAACATAAATTTTCATTAAATTAACCAATTAAATGTTCAAAATGACATCCTGTAACTTCCACACATTAGTACAGTATATTTTCAAAACCTCTTCATATACTTACAAATACTTCCGCTGTCAATAATCAGCAGTCTGTTACAGTGGTTTGTCGCAACTCTGCAAGATCTGCAGGCGGAGTGGAGTATATTTTTGATTTTGGGTATAATCACAATCACCAACAAAATCCAAAGGCGAAAGATCCGGTGATTTTGCCGGCCATTCTATTGGACTTCTTCTATCAATCCAACGCCCTGTAAAACATGTAAAGTCAGTTCATCCTTTAAAAGATTATTATTAGATTCCAATGTGTCGGAGTAATGAGTGGATCAATTATGTCGTCGAACAAATTTAAATAAAGTGATATAAGGTTGTCCACGTACTTCCGCTCCTAGAGCAGCATTTCGTCAAAATTAGGCTATCCAACAATATAGCCTAGAGCAGCATTTTGTCTGTTTGTCCTTTGTCTCGTGTTGTATAAATATATCAGTTAATGTTTATGTCATTCACGATATATTGTTAGATAGCCTAATTTTGACCAAATGCCCCTGAAGATGATCTAGGAGCGAAAGTACTTGGTCAAGATTTATTAAAAACTGTTCTCGATATCTGCCTTTTATTTGATTAGAATAAAAATTTTAATAAGTTGTTCTATTAAGGTTTTTTTCCAAAAATAATAGTCCAATAACGTGATTCCCAAAATTGCCAACCCATACATTTAATTTCTGAGGTGTTTGTGATGTGTCTCCATGAATAAACGAGGATTACTGTTACTCCTTCTTCTTATTTTGCCGTATCCAATTAGTGGAGGTTGGCGACAATTCTGGCATACTCCTCTCGATCTTGTGTGGCTCTAAAGAGTGCATGGGCATCGAGGTTTGTCCAATCCCTTATGTTTTTAAGCCACAAGTTGAGGATGCTGTTGCATAGCAAAAGGTTCTCATATTACTAAATGCTGTTCTGGCTTGCTCAATCCTGCTACGTATCTTTATGTCTGGATCTAGATCTTCAGTTATCCAACTACCGAGATATCTGAAATTGGGGACCTTTTGGATGTTCTTGTTGTTTACTCTTATATTAAATTGCATATTTCGTGTTCTACTAACCACCATTACTTTCGTCTTGCCTATATTAATCTTCAAGCCCAATCGTTCTTCTTCAGTGTTTATTCTATATATTAGTCATTGTAGCGCTTCTTGTCTATCAGTTATTATGACTGTATCATCAGCATAGCGAAGATTACTAATAGTTACTCCAATAACAACAATTATATCTATTTATTTCACCATTTAATATAAAAGTACGCTTGCCGGAAAACACTTATTGTACAATCGATGTTGGTTGTTATTTATGATTTTACTAAATTTTTCACAAAATTGAAGCCGACGATCAGGATCATCTTCGTTTAATTGATGGAGTAAGTATATTTTAAAAGGGTAAAATTTATTGTAGTTTATAATTCTATATACACTAGATCCTCATAGCAACTATTGCCGGTTTGCTGCGCCTATTTTTCTACCATCCTCGTTTACACCATCCCTCCATTTGTGTTTTGGCCTACCCGTACTTCTACTTCTCGCAGGTTGTGACATAAGGATTCTTCTAGGAGGGCTGTTCTGCTGTGATCTTGCCAAATGTCGTGCCCATCTTAGTCTTCCTATTTTTATAAGAGATACTACGTCTTTACCACCAATATATATATTATATATAAATATATATATATATATATATATATAATATATTATATATATATATATTCAGTTTTATAACGTCTTACGACGTTGTCCGACTCCCAAACGCCACTGTATTCTGTCTTGAGTTAGGTCTTCGTCCAGGTTTCGAGCGCTAATCGCTTTCCTATCTCCCAGGTTCCAGCTCTGTGGTGGTCTTCCTCGTTTCCTCTTCTCTGGGGGTTGCCACATCATCGTTTTTTTAGGCAATCGTTCGTCCCCCATTCGGTTTACATGCCCATACCATATGAGCTGTTTTCTCCCAATATCCTCAACTATAGTGCCCTCTATACCCATTTGTTGTTTTATCACTTCATTCCGTATTCTGTCGGGTCTTGATATTCTCATCGATCTTCTGATGGCATCCCATTTCCGTGGCTTCGACCTTTTTCTTATATTTCTCGGTTATTCTCCATGTCTCAGCTCCATAAAGTAGGCTAGTTTTAACCATTGTCTCATAGATGTTCCATTTTCTTTTCTTTGATATTTCTTAACTCCACAGAACTCCGTTCAAACATGCTATATCTCTTCGTGCTTGTACAATTCGATGTTCTATTTCTTGTTCGTCTATTCCACTACGGTCGAAGATGACGCCCAGGTATTTATATTCGTCACATGGATTTATTTTTCGATTGTCATCGATATCGAGTTGTTCTGCTTTAGCTCCAATTAAGAGGTATTTTGTTTTTTCTAAATTGATATTTAATCCCCATTTCTGATATTCTTCAATTAGTTTTCTAAGCATGTATTCCATGTCGTCTTTGTCATTTGAGATCACCACCTGATCATCTGCATGTAAAGTATATATGTAGTCCTGATCGTTCAGTTGTATACCCATTCCTTTGACTTTCCTTTTCATTGTTTCAGAGCTGCAGGGATATAAATCTTAAATAGAGTCGGAGAGATACAACATCCTTGTCTGAGACCCTTAGTAACTGCAAATTTTTCAGCTAATAGGTTTCCGAATTTCATTTGGGAGTTTGAACCATAATATAGATCTTTGAGAGCACTGACCAATGTTTGATTTATGTTTGATATGCCCAGGACTTCACATGGTTTATTTAGCGAGACTGTGTCGTATGCCTTCTCAAGATCTACAAAAGTCATATTAACTCTATTTGTCAAAATTTTCTTTTTTATAATTTGTTTAAGGCAGAAGATGTTATCCGTATAAGAACGACCTGCTCTAAATCCTCCTTGTTCTTTATCTTCAGACGATTGATAATCTTCCTTCATCAGGTCCTGTAGTATTCGACCGTATAGTCGACTCATTGAACTTGTGACCGATATCCCTCTATAGTTTTTACAATTTCTCCTGTCACCTTTTTTATATATTGGGTCATATATGCTGTTTTCCATTCATCTGGTGTTGAATGTCCATTAATATATTCGTTAAATATCACCGTGATCATTCTGTATTTTCTCTGAGCCATTCTTTATTAATTCCGTAGTTACTCCCTCTGCTCCACTTGCTTTCCCATTCTTCATCTCTGCTATAGCTTTTTGAACTTTGCTGATATCTATGGTAATATGCTCTCCCAGAATTTCGATTCTTGATGAATTCATATCTTCTTTAAATTCGTCTCTGTTCTCATTTAATAGATGTTTGTAATAATGTGTTCAATCCTCGGGTTATATGTGATTTAGATTCACTTATATATTTATATCTGTTATAAATCTTGTAGTTGTACATCGTTCTCCAAACACATATTTCACAGACCCCACAGAATATTCTTCTCAAGATCCTTCGTTTAAATATAAACAGAAATGCTTATGGAAATGGTTGAAACTGCCTTGGAAATGGTCCATGTGTCCGATCCATATGTCAATACTGGTCGTATAAGAGTTTTGTATACGGTTATTCTTGTTTTTGGCTTAAGTTTCTGCTTCTCATATGTCTTCTTCTTCTTGAGGTGCCTGTCCAGTTTCTTACATTCTTCAACCAGGAGCATTTTCTTCTTCCTGGACCTCTTCTTCCTTTTACTTTCCCTTCCATTATAAGTCATAGGAAGTTGTATTTTTCTCCTCTGGAAATAATATGTCCAAGATAACTCGGTTTTTCTATTTTTTACAATATTTAGGAGTTCTCTCTCTCAGTAGACATCTTCAGCATCCTTCAAAAAACCCACATCTCAAAGGCTTCTATACGCCTCATACTTGTAATTCCGAAAGTCCATATTTCCACTCTGTATAGCAATATGGAATAAATAAACCTTTTAACAAATATATTACATGTCTACTCAATCCAAAATAGTATTTGTTTGCTAGGATTTGTTTGATTTCTCCCGTCATGACGTTCTTCTTGATAATTAGGGAGCCTAAGTATGTAAATTTGTCTACCACTTCAAAGGTACAGTTATCAACCGTGAATTGGTGGCCGCTGTTTCTGGTTCTATTGTTGGGTGTTGATGCCATTGATGATACACCAGATGCATGAGAGATATTCTTCTTCTTCTTCTGGTTCCTATCCGTTTCGGATGTTGGAAATCATATTGGCAATCATAACCTTGCTCGTTGCGGCTCGAAACAGCTCCGTTGAGGTTTTCTTAAACCATGTTCTTAAATTCCGCAGCCATGATATTCTCCTTCTACCGAGTCCACGCTTACCTTTGATTTTATCTTGCAATATAGACTGTAGCAGGAAGTAACGGTGCTGATTTCTCATAAAGTGTCCCAGATATTGCAAATTTTATGCGTTTGATCGTAAATACAATCTCTCGTTCCTTCTTAATTTTTATGAGAGATAGTAGAGATATATGAGATATATTAGAACATATTTTGCAATTTTATGCGTTTGATCGTAAACACAATCTCTGGTTCCTTTTTCATTTTTATGAGAGATATTAGAGAGATATGAGAGATATTAGAACAGACTAAACGATACGACAAAAAAAAGATATAAGAAAATTACAACAAGATGACGGATAAAAAAATAAACAAGTAGAGCAAAAGCAAAAAATACACTAAAATCAATACATCCAAAAACTGAAAAGTCACTGAAAAGCGGATTTTCTTAGTTATTTATTATTGTTTAATGTTAATATACAAAACATATTATATACGGTTTTTTGAAATTAATAATCTTAACCAAAAATGACATGCACTTTCAGAGTTTCTACGAATTAGCAAGGTGCCAGTTGATTTTTTATCAGATCTCATAATCTTGTTTTCTGGGAGTCCGTAAAATTCTGATTTATAGACCATAACTTTTATGACAAAACGTCATGTACCTTACCATTTTTTGTTGGTGCATAGATACAATTTATGTTGACATAGTTATATACCGATAATTTTTAACGATATGAGTTTATGATTTTTCTACCTAGGATACCTGTCACCTAATTTTCGATAAACTATATTTATTATTATAGTTTTAATGCATATTTACATATTTTGCACTTTATTTTTTGGATTTTATCGTTAAGGCATCCGGTTTTTCTACGCTCACCGGTACAAAAACCGGAGCAGTTGCATTTTTAAAATCAAAACTTAAAATTTTAATTCTCTTTAAACTTTTATTATTATAATAACGTAAATACAAACCACAGACCAGATACAAACGAAACAAATTGTTTTAATTAATTATTATTAAAGATTTATATATTATATATTATTAAAGATTTGTTTCATTAGATAACAATTAAAAATTAAGGAAAACAACGTAAGTAAATATAACAAATATGACGCTCAATTAATAAAACCTTAAATCATGTGTCCGGGCAAACTGATTTTAATAATAAATGTTTTCTCCACGTGCACGAATTATTGCCCAAATTCTCTTTAACAGCCAAAAATAAAATAAGAAATGTATTAAGGAATAAGTTCTCATTCTTCTAAAAGGGCTTCTTATGACTGATTTAAGGTTAAAAGGGCAGGAACCCGACTTTGTATCCTTCGTTCAAGCATGTCTTAAATATGTTTGCGTCTGGACTCAATCCATTACAAGAATGTTTACTTCATTTAAAAAATGTTGAGTGATTCTCGCACTGTGAGGCTTAGCATTATCATGAATCCAGATCCAGCCTAAGGCACAAAAAAAATCTTGGAGAATTTCATCAATTTATCTGGCAGTTGTTATGGAGCCTTTCGGAATAATGCACAATTTTGTACGTACCTCTAGAGAAATTCCAGCCCACACCATAATTGAGCCTCCTTGATAGCCTATGCTGGGACTAAAGGTACATTCTGCAAAACGCTCGTTTGCTCTTCGTCACTCACAACTCACAACAACCAAATGCAAGAAAGGAGATTAGATGGCAGAAGAAATCTTTTAAATAATGGAGGACAGAAGAAGGCAAAAGAATATCAACATAACTCATTATCAACAGTTGCATAATCAAATAAGAAGGAAAATGAGAAAAGCTAAAGAGACTTATTTCGCTGGAAAATGTCAAGAAATAGAAGACTTACAAAACAAATCTGATAACTTCAATCTCCATAAGAAAGTTAAAGAATTAGCTGGGTAGCAAAACAAAAAAGCTCAAGCATACTATTGGACAAACAAGGCAACATTTTAGTGGAAACGGAACAAACATTAGGAAGATGGAAAGAATATATAGAGGAATTATTCCATGACCAGAGACAAGGGTCCCGAAATAACAAAATCAGAATTTATGTATGCAGTAAAGTCCATGAAAAATAATAAAGCTGCTGGTCCAGATGAAATACCCAGTGAATTGCTAAAACTGGTCAATGAAAAACATAGATATTTTAGTCCAACCACTGAACACAATCTATTCCACAGGAATCATTCCACGTGAAATGCTGATATCAAGATTTATTTATCTACCAAAGAAAGTAATTGCCAAAGAATGTAGTGACTGTAGAACGATCAGTCTAATGGCACATACCTTAAAAACCCTGCTAAAAATCATCCATAATAAAATACACGCTAAGCTGGAGATGGATATTAGTGATTCCAAGTTTGGATTTTGGAATGTAGTGGGCACAAGAGAGGCACTAATTTTCTTTTAACGTGCTATCCAAAGATATTTGGATGTTAATCGAGATCTTTATATATGCTTTATAGACGACAACAAGGCGTTCGATAACGTAAAATATGACCAACTTATAGAAGTACTCAAAAATAAGGATCTGGTTGTGAGAGATGTAACATTGATATCAAATTTATACTACATCCAACGAGCAAATGTCAGTCGCCGTTATTGTTTGACGCTTATTCTAAAGAAATCATACAAGAAGCTTTAGTAAACAAGACAGTGGGCATAAAAGTGAACGGAAGCTTAATTAACAGCATTAGGCATGCCGACGATACAGTCATAATAGCCGACAAGTCTCCGAGGAGCTCAGCCTCTTCAATTTAAAATTTAAACCTGATGATGGACTGTTTAGTCCGAAAACGTTTGTTTGTTTTTTGATGTAGCTTTTTTAAAACGTTTTTAAATAAATATACCCACTTACGAAGACTAACCTCTTTTTTGTGATACGTGGTATACAGCCAGCTACAGGAATTGTTTTCCTTGTGGATTTTTTTTAGTTATGTGTTCTGCGCCAACTCTTTTCATTATTATTTGTTAAGTATAGTGGTCATCACGATGCTATGTGTGATCCATTGTAATAGATAGTTATATTTTTTTGTACACTTGTGTTTTGCAGATTTCTCTCATTTAGTATATGTATCTTTTTATGGTCTTTGCAAATATCACATCGTTTAATCATTATCTACTTTCTAATTTTTGTTTTTTCCTTTGTTATATATAATTTTTATAGCCTTTGATTTTGTCTGGTTGTTATCGCTTTAGGTCCAGTTTTGCTTGACAGCTTGACTGTTTAAGCAACCGAAGGCGATATCGGCAATAACCTCAAGTTGTACAACTTATTTTTCTTTAACTGTAACATTACAGCTGAAAAACTAAAAACTATTCTATTGTGAATAATAATATTTTCTATTAATCGGACTACGACTTTAGAAACAAAATATACTTTAATTTTATTTCACCCTATATACAAATCTTAGCATTCTCACAATAAATTATGCTTTTATTTAATCTATTAGTTGCGCCATTCAGCATATTAACGACCGGACTTATTCAAGCACATTACCAAATTTGAGAGAATTCCAAAGACCCCTTCGCATAATGCTGACCCCCTAGGGAGTTTGGCTCAAATCGAAACATCGTCGTATGCGACTGGACTCAAGTACCTGTTCATCAATAATGCACTACATTCAATCTGATACATTTCTAGTACGTGAATCACCAATGTCTCTTACTCAAACTTATTTCGCATGGACATTGAAGGACAGTGGCGTGAAAATATTACTCTTTGAGGATACAATATTTGGGTTGACATTAACAACATAAATTGACATTAAACTAAGAAAGTTAAACACCGTATAAAAGTTTTATTGTAAAAAATTATAAAATACGACTTAGAATGTAAATATTTTACCAATTCTTTCAAAATATGGACCTATATACAGTCCGAGAGAATATCTCTCCGATTGCCGACCATAATGTAGTTTCGCCTATTCTAAAATTTTAAGATAGGCGATAAATTTAAAAAAGTATTTGTTCCTGTATAGTATAGTGTGATGTACAATTGTATGTTTATAACATTCTATAATTGTTGGATAGGCCAAAATTGACGAAATGCCCCTAAAGATGCTCTGGCGGAAGCGAAAGTACTTGAGCAAGATTTAATTAATAAAACTGTGCTCAATATCTGCCTTTTTTTATTAAAGTTTATAAACATATAAGCCTATCAAGGACAAAAATGAGGAATTCCAGAAAAAAGAAAAGAGGTATGGTAGTCAAACAGCAGACTTAACATACATTCTAGTAAACCTAATGTAAGTAATGGTGTAAATATCAAAGATTTAAAATTTGAGAAATTTTTCTGTCTGATAAATCGTGTTTAATTTAACGTAAAAGAAAATGGCATTATCTCTAGGGTTTTTTAAACAAACTAATGGCGTTCCCCAAAGTTCGGTATTGTATTAAGTCCTACACTCTTTATACTTGTTTTAAACTATATCTGTAAAAAAATAAGCTTCTAGTCAAGTTTTTACCCTACACAGTTAATTTATAAATTTTCTGCCGAAGCAAAGATACTGTTGCCACTTGCAAACTGCTTAAGAATGCTACTGATCAATTGCTTGAATATATTTCAGTAAGTGGATTTTACTTTTCTGTTAAAAACAAAAATTATTACGTTTTGTCGCAGAACAGCCAGTGCTATAAATCCTAAGATTTAAGAACTAACATTCGACAGTAAACTTACTTGGAAACGCTATTTAAAATATCTTAAAACTCAGTGCATAACAAATCTTATATATATATATATATATATATATATATAATATATATATATATATATAATATATAGCGAGTGTTTGCAACTTTAATTTTGTCGCTTTTCGCATCCCAATCGCCATAATTTCTTATCGGCCCAGTCTCCTTCTTGAAGACCTCTATTTTCCATTTCTATATGAATATTGGATATCCATTTCTTTCTTGGCCTTCCCCTTTTATTTCTCTGTGTAGGTCTCCAGTTCCAAACCTTTCGTGGTATCCTTTCTTCGTTCATCCGTCTCAGGTGTCCATACCATTTTAATTGTTTTTCGGCTATCGTATCCATTATTGTGTTCTTTACTTTCATTCTCTCTCTTATGTTTTCATTTCTTATGTGGTCAAACAAAGTTAACCCGGAACATCTTCTCCAGTACATCATTTCCGTTGAGAGGAGTTTTTGTGACATATTCTTGTTAAAGACCCACACTTCTGACCCATACGTCAGCACCGGCTGAATCATAGCCTGATATATATTTTTCTTTGTTTTCTTAGTTAAAGTTTTATTCCACAGGATCGGATGTAGTGTTTTTATCATGTTTTTTCCTTTTCCTATTTTTCTTGTTATATCTTTGTCGTCTCTCCCGTCTTCGCTTAGTGTAACTCCGAGATATTCGTACTGATCAACGTTTTTAATTAATCCGCTTTCTGTTTCCATGTCTTGACCGATGCCTCCTATATTCATGTATTGTGTCTTTTCGGTATTAACCTCTAATCCCCATTTTTTGAATTCGTCTATTAGTTTGTTTATCATGTACGTCATATCTTGTAGGTCCTCGGCAAGAACTACCTGGTCGTCTGCGAAGAGGATTGTGTATATAGGAGTGTCATTTACCCATATGCCCATTGGGCTGCATTTTCTCATCCAATATTTTAAAGCATTACCAAGATATATTTTAAATAGGGTTGGGGAGAGGCAAGAGCCCTGTTTGACACCCTTTGTTTGGGTGAAACCCTTGGAAATTTGGTTTCCAACCTTAATATAAGCTTGGTTATCTTGATATAGCTTTTTCACGGCATTTATATATACTGCATTTATACCTGCGTTTTCCAATGTTGTCCATAGTCTCTGCAGTGGTACGGAGTCAAACGCTTTACGGAGATCTATAAAAGTGGCATGAAGTTCTAGTCCTCTTGCTAATCTCTTTTCTATTAGATGTTTGAGAGTAAATACATTGTCGACACAAGATCTCCCTGGTCGGAATCCACTTTGTTCTTCGATCTCTGTGGCTTCTTTTTCTATTCTGGCTTTCAGAACTCTTTCATACAGTTTGCCAGTGGATGACGTAATGCTGATACCTCGGTAATTACTGCAGTCATTCCTGTTTCCCTTTTTGTAGATGGAGTTTATGTACGAGACTTTCCAATCTCTTGGGATACTTTCTCCTTGTAGGCACTTGTTAAACATTTTACAAAGCAATTCTAATGTTATTGCAGTGGCATGTTTGAATAACTCGATAGGTAAATCACCCGGCCCAGGAGCTTTATTATTTTTCATTTTTTGTAATGCGTTTTTTATTTCTTCTACGGTAATCATCGCCACTTCATTTAACCCCGTTTCAACTATATCTATATGTGTGTCTAGAAACAGTGTACGTTGTTCATTTAATAGATTTTCGTAATAATTTTTCCATCTTTCTATGTCTATGGGGTTTATTTTTTTTGTTTCGTTTGTATTTTTTCTAAGACTGTTGATAGTTTTCCAAGCTTGTCTGGACCTAGATCCTCCTACCATTGAGCTTATTTCTGCACACTTGTTGTCCCAGGTTATGTTTTTTGTTTTTTTATTTTCCTTTTTTACTATATATTTGTATCTGTTTAACAAATCTTAACATATTAAAAATTCTGTTCAATTACCATTGGGGTGCAGATGAGAATTTCTTGCTATTTATAGATATCTTATTCGTTCTAAAATTGACTACTGTAGTTTTATATATATATATATATATATATATATATATATATATATATATATATATATATATATATATATCAGCTAGCCCATCAGATTTAAAACTTCTTAATTCGGTATACAACACTACACTTCAAATCTACCGTAGAGAGTTTATACAGAGAAGCTAATGAACCTCTCCTCTGGCTACGTCGCCGGCAACTCCTTTTAAAATATTTGTCTCAAATCTTCAGCTAATTTCGAAAATCCAGCCTATAAATTACTAAGTAATAACCTTTTAATCTCTCCTTGTCCTATTAAACTTTAATCTATGCCATAGTATCTCTCACCACATCTGATTAATCTTATCTTTCTTATCTTAAAATTATGTTTCAGCCACAACTCCAATATTTATATCAGCTAAACTTTGCTGGAATAAATTGATAGCAGATTTTATATTGTTTATGGCAAACTTATGAATAATTAAATGCTAACAACAGATTTGACCAAATTGTATACACAGATGCTTCTAAGAGTCCTGTAGCTGGTAGGTGTACTGTAACTTCAAACACAGATTTAATCATATCTTGTAATCTCTTGCTCTTCTGCTGCATACATACTGCTAAACTATTCTCTATTCTTCAACCTACAAACTTACTATCACCAGAATATTAAAAGTGTCAATATGTACAGACTCTTTAGCAACTATTTATTCTCTAAAAAGTATGTACACGGTACATCCTTTGATTTAAGCTATTTAAAACTCTTTTAACAGAGACTGAAGACTGAAAACATAAAACTTCATACAGATTTACAGTCGTATTTTAAAAACATCATCCAAATGGCAAGATCACTGGAATAAAATTTCTTTTAAAGCTTCGTGGTATCCATCCTACCGTTAAAAATATGGAGTTTTCTTAAATGGTATACAAGACTAACTCATAAGCATTTAATGACAAGATCCACCTACATATAAACTTCTACATCTGGTAAATATATTCTCGTATGCTGTAGCTATTTCAACAACAATAGAAAAAAAAAACTTTTAATTCGAAACCTAAAAAATATTCTCAGCTCGCCAGATCAATTCCAAAACTAATTTCCTGTGTGAAACCAGGCTTTAAACCAGCAATTCAAATAAAATAATCTCTCTCAGCTTTTTTCGGTGACAATATGTTGCTGATATACAATTCTTCTATATATTCCTTCCATCATCTTTAAGCCTTTTCTTCGGTTACTCATACCATATTACTTTCTTTTTCTGTAAATTTTGACGGCACATTGTTTTTGAATCACACGCTTGTTTATCTAATTCTCGTTGTTTTTCATCAAAAAATCTGTTTCTGTATATCTGTCATAGCAGCCTTCTTTCTTTTGCTCCTTAATTTTTTTCTATAATCTGTCTATATTTTTTTCAATAATTTTTACATATCTTATTTTTTATTGTCGCATTTCTTCTACCAATTTGAGAATTCTTTTAGTTATCCATGGTTCATCCCCATGATGATAAAAATAATATTCCAAATTTTGGTGAATTCGCCATGGAAATATTCTGATATACATACATTAAACACCACCACTCTTTGAATACCTTCGTTTTTTTTTAAACCATTGAAAACTGAAGAAAAAATTTAACGTTTTTTAGGAAAGAATAAAATGATCTTAATTATTAGAACAAAAATGGAAATAATATGAATAAAGAAAAAAATGAGGAAATAATTATATCTCTTACTAATAATTTTTACTTAATATATTATAAGTCTTCTACAGTTCGCAGCACTTTTTCAATTAACAAAGGGTCCCAAAGATTAAATAAAAGTGGCTAATTTCCAAAATTAATGAAAATTCAGAAGGGAGCAAAGCTATATTGACATGAAAAATGTTCTTTATTTCATATACATATCCTTGACACAATGGACGACGATTGCGGTGCTTAATTCCCGAGAATTAATTTGAGCTGGGGTTGTGTGACATAATAAATCATGGAGAAACTGGACACTGCTTTTACTGCTGGAAGTGAATATAAATATGACTGTCCCTCTTCTATTTACATTTTAAACAAATAAAAGCTGTACACAACAGAAGTGTAAGAAGTATTTTTTAAATAAATAGTTAAATATTTTATATCAGCAAGCTGAAAATTAATTAGAATATTAAGTAGTTTAGGGGATTATGACAAATGGATTTTTAAATTAATGTAGAAAACGACCTTAATGTTGGATAAAATTTTCTATAAACTTATGAGACCAGTAGAATTAAGTAGTTTATTGTATACATATGGCGTAGTACTTATTCATAGTCAGTACAAAAGGGAAAATAAAAAATTGATGAACCTTAACATCGGTAAGATTTAATTATGTGTCGTTCATTGTAAAAGTGGTGTAACTAATAATTAAATTAAATTTGTAGATATTATGATATTTGCAATTTGATGTACAGGAAAAAATAGAAGTCATTATTGAGCCATTTACAATCTTTATTATTCCTTATAAGAGTTGCTAGTTATAACTACAAAACAAAAAAAAAACTAAATTGGATTCTGTGATAAAAAATAATAATAAATATAATTCGAGTGATAAATCGGTGGAATATAAGCTAAAAGGTATTTCATATCTTTCTTTTTTGCACTTGTTATAGGACGTTTTAAGCTATACAGTGGCATTTGTATAGTATTTTTTAAGTAAACTTCGGGTCCTTCGGATCCAGAGGCAACAAATATTAAAAATATATGAGTACAACCAGAGGAACATGCTGATCGCCAAGAATCTAGAGAACTTTTCTTAAAAGTAAAGTATCTAAAGAGAGAATTCAAACCGCAGACACAGATCATAAAAGTTAATACTGGAAATATTATAACAAAGAAAATTTCTCTCTCCTGTTATTTGTCGACAAGAATGTAGAGCGTAGAATAATTTTAAATAATTTTAAACTGTTTCTTCCTGTTTAGTATAATGTTATTTACAATTTATGTACAATTTTATGTATATTACATTCTTCGCTTGCTGGATAGCCCAAATTTGACGAAATGCCCCTGATGATGCTGTAGAAAGCGAAAGTATTAGGGCAGGATTTGATTATTAAAATTATGCTCGATATTTGCCTTTTATTTTCAAAGTATATCTAATATTGTTGACGGTTACTTTATTTACAATAATACCTTTGGTTGTCTCCATTAAGGCTTCCTTAAATATTTCCTCTGAATATAAGTTAAAAAGTAAAAGCAACAATATACAGCCTTATCCCACTCCTCTTTTATATATATACATATATATATATATATATATATATATAATATATATATATATATATATATATATATATATATATATTTATTTCATCCGACAGTTCTTCTTCAACCTTTATTCTTGCCACTTGATGCCAGTATAGATTTGTAATTATTTGTAGATCTTTATTGGCCAATCCAGCTGTTTCCAATATTTCTAGCATTTTGTTATGTCGGACTTTGTCAAAAGCCTTTCCAAAATCGTTTGCACACAATCGTGTACACATTTTACTTTATATCTCTGCATCTTTGTACTAGCACCTGTATACTAAACAAAGCTTTTCTTGTACCAAGCCACTCCTAAACCCAAATTGAGTATTGCTAATTCTGTCCTTTAACAGCGTGTTAATACTGCTGTGTATTACTCAAGGAAGATCTTCAAAACGTGACTCATCAGACTTATTGTCCGATAATCACCGCATGTCTTTGGACAAATGTCGACTTTAACCTATCAGTTGGTAATATTATCCCAGTGCCATAAATTCTGTTAAAGAGATTACACAGAGCTTTAATTCCGTTTTCTTTATTTTCGTTTGTATTGAACGTGTAACCTTTCTGTTATAGATGGCCTGATATAGCAATCGGTATACAGTGTTCTACTCTATAATATTCAAATAATTCAGAAATGTAGTTTTCCTATTCTTTTAACTGTTCATTGATGTCTAATATTCTGTGTCCGTTTTTGTCTTCTAAACTTTGGGATACTTGTGTCCGTTTGTTACCAGTGACCTCTTTTAATTTCTTGTGCAGATGAAATGTATCGTGTTTCTTTTCATATTATTCAATTTCATTACATTCTTTAGTATGAAATTGTGTTTTTGCATGTCTTTTCTTCTGCCTGATTATTGCGTGGATCCTTTTGTATTCGTTTTTATCCTTATTTCTTACTTCTTTTCTTTGATTCATAAGTCTCAGTATTTCTTCTTTCATCCACCCTTGTTTTTTTCTTGCTTTTAGCGCACTAAATTTTGTTTCTTGAACAGTCTTTAAGATGTTTTTAATTGTCGTCCAGTTTTTCTCAGTACTTTCCTCTTTGCTTGATGTTAACTTCATTTTCTGTTCTTATATACTAGTTATTTCTTGTTTTAAAGTATCATTTAATATCTTTCTCTATCAATAGTAACTGTTTGCTTATTTGTCCTTGCAACTCTTTTTAATCTCAGACTTATTTTTCCTACTAAATTATTGTGATCTGTTGGTACGTCTGCGCCTGGATATGTTTTTACTGCTAATACTGAATTTCTGTATCTCTTATTTATACATATAAAGTCTATTTGGTTACGAACAACTCGTTCAGATGTATCTGCTGGTGATTTCCAGGTGTAAAGACGACATTTTGAAAGTTTGAAAATTGTGTTTGTTATTACTAATTGCTTTTCTACGCAAAAAGGTGCCAACATATTTCCTCTTTCATTTCGTATTCCCAGACCATAGTTTCCTATAATATCTTACTGTTCACCTTGACCAATCCTTGCATTAAAATCTCCCATGATAACATTTATATCGTGTTTCTTTGTTTCTTTGTAGGTGCCAATACTTTTTCTAAATGATGATAGAATTTTTCAATTTTTTCTTGTTTATAGTCTTCTGTGGGTGCATATACAATATGTTCACATTGATTGTTGTTGATTGTATTTGTATCATCAGTATCCTGTCTGAGAATAGGACGACGTTTTTTACAGCTTTATCTGTTTTCTTCGACACAATTATTGCTATACCATTTTTATGTTTTGAGCTGTCTTCTCCTAAATAGTATACGATGTGATTATCTGCAGTTACTTTTCCAGACCCTGGCCATCTCATTTCACTTATTTCACGGATACTTATATTTAGACACTTCATTTCTTTAATGGTGTTGTGAATTTTTCCTGGTTTGCACATGCTTCTTACATTCCATGTACCTATTTTTCTTTCTTTAGAAAATGTGTTTATGTTTCTAGCTAAACGGGAGATTCTTAGCACCCCTGCTTCATTTATGAAGTGCCCGAACTCCGAGCCGTTGTATTTATTAGCAATTTCCATGATTGTTTCTTGGGAAAAGTAGGCTCGAGGTGGTTTCCCGTTGCCTTCCTAAAGTGTGTAATAGAAGGATATCTAGTGATCCGTCTGCCCTTGGAAACCTAATAGCCATTTGGGGTCGGAAGAAACCCCAAAGAAAGAAAGAAAGAGTTAGCCAAGAGAGGCCGATAGGAAAGATTAAGGACATTTCACTCAAGACAAGTTGAAAAAGAGTGAAATGTGAAGGCCCTTATGATGCCTTAGGTGCGTTTCGTCACAATTATCAGCCAAAAAATATACTGAGGTATTTTGGACATAAAACTAAAAGAAGAGAAGGCGTGATAGTTGAAGGTAACATAGCGAGTAAAAGATCCAGAGGAAGATCTCCACTATGATGATCACGCACAGGAGAGAGATAATTGGACAGAAATAGTAAAACAAATCACATGACGCCACTACATCCTTACAAAGGAGAAAAGATCGAGAAGAAGAAGAGCTTTAAGAAGAAGCGTTTTAAGAAGGGTAAGGCTTTGTGTAGATCAAAAGTTAAAATGTATGCTTCATTACTGCTTTTTGTTCTTCATTTCTTTTTGTACATCAAATTTTGTATTGAAAACTTTATTATATTTTAATTTCTTAGTTTCTATCATATCACTTACTATTTAACTGGGAATAAGCCACAATTAAAGGTAAAAATACGTTTATTGACGTTTCAATTTCCACTTCGAAAATCGTTCTTAAAATACAAACAGTAAATTAAACAAATTTTGTTTTTTGTCACTTAGTGAAAAATTCTTCTAATAATTGAATTTTATCTGACTCATTTATATTGACAATTCAGACATACATTATGCATTTAAAGTAGACAACTTTAAAATGATATTGCCAATATTGTTAAGTTGCGCTCCTGGGACCACTTTACTTATAAGATAGTTCATTCGATTACATGAAATCAACTTTAACTTGAGAATATTTGTCAGAAATAAATCATAGCATGTAATTCGTCTTTAAAAAGACAGACACATGACATGATTACAGTAAAATTCTCCTGTTAGTGATTCCATAGTAAACTATGAGGGAAAAAACCTGGAAAAAAACCTCATAATACTATCCCGACATGGTAAGTATTTGGTCGTGCATTTAGTTTACCTTCAATAAACACCAAATTCTGATTTTATATGTTTCGTTATTTAAAAAACATAAATGATGTATCCTCTATATGTTGCTGACTTACTAATACTGGTATTTTCTTATTTATAACTTCCTCTTTCAATATTGGTAACCAGATCCTACTACATTCTGCCGGGGAGTTTTATGCCATTTAACATAATTAGAGCCACTTTTTTGATTTTTCTTTTTTCTTTATCTATCATATCAATCTCACATTTTTCTTTGTAAAGATGATATAATTTTCTATGTGAGCTACATTGTCAGAATCATCAAGTTTTCTGGAACTTGTTGTACTTCGTTAATCGGTCTGCCATTACTAATTTGAAATGTTTTTAAAACGTAGTTTTTACACATAAATCGGGTTCATTAGTAGCCAGTAACACCGGTCGTCTCACGTTCATTATCATTATTATCCAAAAAACATTTTATTGAAAACCATTAGAATAACCGAGTGACCCAATCTTTATTATAAAAAGTCTTTTACCTTTCCTATTATGACCTCACCTATTCGAAGTCATAACTTTTTGGTCTACAGTAACTTAATAAGAAAAAAACATGTAAAAAGTTAAAATAAGAATGAAAATATTATGAAAACTTAAAGACCAAATAAAATTTTGATTACTGTCCTAAAAGGTAAGCAATAAATATTACAATATATTTCATAAATGATAATCTGATTTCAATGTATTATGTGGCAGTTGGCCATAATTTTAGTATTATTAATAAAGCAAACGAAAGTTGTAATAAATATATAAAACACTTCTCTCATAAACTGCCTCGTTTTAATCCTCTTACATTTCCCAAACGACGTGAATAAGCCAGACAGCAACCCTTAATTTAATTCATAAATCTGTGTGACTAAGAGGATCCTCAAGAATTCATTCAGGGAAAAAAGGGCAAGGGGACCGCGCGGTGTCGTGTAATACACATGTATAAAGTCGCTTTACACTGCCCGATTGTGTCGCACAGTATGTGCAATCAATTTGGTTACTATATTCGAAAAAGGGAGAAATCTCTCGAGAGTATACACACGGCCTAAATTGACCGGCACGGGGCTGGTATCAAAAGGGCAGATGGAATTGACCCTTGTACTTTTTCTCGGGGACACTCATGAAATATTACTGCCTTTGATATGTGAGATGGATTCGCGATTGAAAATTCTTTGCTTGTATTGGAATGCAACAAGCAGACTGGCCAGATTAATCAAAAATTGACTTGGCTCGTATATTATCTTGTTGGCTCCAAAAGAAAACATCCCCGGTCTAAATAGTTAAAATACATTTTGTTTTCGTATGTAATCTATAGTTTTGTAGTAATTTAGCCGCAGTAACTTTGCATTGTTTACTACCGTTTATTTCACACTAAAGATACCATTTGCATGGATAAAATTATAAAAATTCTTGCTTGTTAACATGTTCGTAATCATAAACAGATTATTAAATAAATCCAGAGAAATTTGCAGATATGCCACTACAAACTAAAATTAAATAACTTTGCTTTTAAGCCACAGTGAAAACTGTATAAAAAGCCTATTACAGGCAAAACAATTTAAAATGAAGTTATAACTAAAAAAGTCATTGCTTCCTTAATTTTTTTTAAACATCAACATAGATTATTATTTTCATTAACATTAAAATTTTTGCTCATAATATAAACATCTTTTTCAAAACAAAATTATTTTTAATTCCAGTCAATATTTTTTACAGTATCAAAAATAACTATAACTTCCATAATCAAATAGAGGTAAAGATTAATGAAAAACTAACACAGTGTACCTATACCACCCGAGGTATCCAGACGAAAGCAAATAATTATTTCCCGTTTACGACTTGAATATACCTAATTTTTTGATATTGTTCTGAGGCTATTTTCTTGTGGCATTTTAATAGTATATTACATAACGAGAGTTGTAAGAAGCTTATTACATGCGAGTAAAAAAGTTGCGCGCGAGCCGCGTAGCGGCGAGCGCAGTAATTTTACAAGCATGTAATAAGCTTGCAACTCAAGTTGTGTACTATACTTTTTCTACCATTATTTTCGTTTATAAAAAATAAAAATTAAATTACCACTATATTTACACTGACAGATTAATAATTTTTAATTTGTCAAAATAACGTCTGTTAATTCGTTTCCATGGTAACTCGACCAACTGACTTACGAGGCTTATGTGATATTACACATTTTTATAAAAGTGAAGCGTAATTTTTTTTATTACGTGCTAGTCATTACGTGTCAGTATCTGTTATGATGCATTTACTTAGCATCCAAATAGTAGGTAATATACAATTTACTAGTATGAGAGTAGAAAAAGTATATTACATAACGAGAGTTGTAAGAAGCTTATTACATGCGAGTAAAAAAGAAGCGCGCGAGCCGCGTAGCGGCGAGCGCAGTAATTTTACAAGCATGTAATAAGCTTACAACTCAAGTTGTGTACTATACTTTTTCTACGATTATTTTCGTTTATAAAAATAAAAATTAAATTACCACTATATTTACACTGACAGATTAATAATTTTTAATCTGTCAAAATAACGTCTGTTAATTCGTTTCCATGGTAACTCGACCAACTGACTTACGAGGCTTATGTGATATTACGCATTTTTATAAAACTAAAGCGTAATTTTTTTTATTACGTGCTAGTCATTAAGTGTCAGTATCTGTTATGATGCATTTACTTAGCATCCAAATAGTAGGTAATATACAATTTACTAGTAAGAGAGTTAGAAAAAAGTATTTATTATTTAAATGTGAATAAGCCACAATTAAAGGTTAAAGTAAATTTATTGATGTTTCAATTTACACTTCGAAAATTGTTCTTCAAATTCCGAATATAATGAACATAATGGTGTATGTATGTGTATGGTGTATGTGTATGTAATGGTGTAGTGCTTATGTTAAAAGATTTCATAACATCTGAAATATTGGACATTACGGCTCTCGACGCACAATTTCCACTAATTGATCTTATTATTGTCAAGTGCCGGATTGGTTACAAATATTTTTATATAGTTGTTGTTTATTTACTTGATAGATTAAGTTTGGTAGACTTTGAATATTTTTTCGATCGCTTAGGACAATTTGATTACTTAAATAATGACTGTTTAGTACTAGGCGATTTTAATGTTTCAAGGTTTATAGATAATGATATGTCTGATTTCAAAACTTCTGTAGTTTTAAGTTTTGCGGGCTCTACTGGCCTTAGACAATTTAACAATGTTGTTAATCATTTGGGTAGACTGCTAGATTTGGTCTTATCGCATTTCAGTTGTGAAGTGAAGCATGATGACTCACCTTTGGTCTATGAAGACTCTCATCACCCAGCTCTTCTAATAACATTTACGGATATATTTCTAAAAGAGCCTAAATTTAAGTGTGGTTTGAAGCAATTAACTTACAAATTTAAAAAAGCAAATTTTCCTGCTTTATATCGAGAACTGTATGAAACGGATTGGAATTCTCGGGATACTTCTAATGACGTTAATGAGACTTTAAATAACTTTTATGATAAGATTTTTTCTGTGTTTAATAAGTATATTCCAGTTTATAAAAACTTTAGCCATAAATACCCCCCTGGTTCGATGCTGATATCATTCACAACATCAAATTAAAAGCAAAGTTTAGAAAAAAGTTTAAACGATTCAAAAATCATTGTGATTTGCTTGAGTTTCAACAGTTAAGACACCTTGTCAAATCAAAAATCAGTTTGGCATACAATGTATACGTCGAGAATATCCAAATTGCTTTATCCATCAATCCCAAGAAGTTTTGGTCTTATGTAAATTCAAAAAATAATAGTTCAAGAATTCCTGGTGTGATGAAATATAATGACATTACTACTTCCGACCCACAAAATATTGTGAATGTGTTTGCAGAATTTTTCAAGAGTGTTTTTCTGTCATCAGATATTAATTTCAAGGCTAACTCTTTCTCAGTTAACGCAGATCTATCCTATCCTATTTTAGAGTCTGAGATAATTTTTGCGAGTAAGAAATTGAAAGACAAAATGACGTGTGGACCTGATAATATCCATCCTTTTTGATTAAGGATTGTATAGGTGCCTTAACTGTGCCACTTTTAAAAATTTTAATTTATGTCTTCTTAACAAAGAATATCCGAGTCTCTGGAAGGAGTCAAAAGTGTGCCCAATATTCAAAACTGGTGAAAAGGGTCAGGTAGAAAACTACAGACCAATTTCCATTATTTGCAATATATCGAAAGTCTTTGAAATAGTTTTGTATAATCGTATTTATTCACGCACTCGTAATCAGCTGTCTCATAGAAAAGAAGTCAAGTTGACGTCATATATACTGACTTTACGAAGGCATTCGTCAGAATTCACCACGGCGTATTACTTTCTAAATTGTGTCTCTTTGAGGATGCCGCGTGGCACCTTGAAAACCATATGGCAATATCTGCAATTTTTCGTGAAATGACCTTTGAATGCAGTCTAATAGAAAAAAAAATCTATTTTATGATCCTATATAGCAGCATCTACAACGGATTTTAAATTCGGCACCAGAAAGATACCTCCTTATGGCTTTTGCAGTTGTTGCTTTATGGTTCTAAAATAGGAAAAAACTCATATAAGTATCTTGGAATATCAGCAGTTAATACCATAAAAATGCAACATTACCTGTAACTACTGTTATCTGTTGTTTTCGTGTTGTAAGTAAACGATCTTGTTTAATTTAGTTAAACATAGTAAGAAGCAATTCAAGAAGCATGAACCATAGAAGATTGAATTTTCTGCAATCTTGTAGGTTATGTTTCGTGTAATAAATGATGGATTAACCCTTTGTCGCCAGACTGTACCTACTTAAAAGTCGCATTTATAAAATTGTTTATATTTCACCGACAAAAATCACTAGAATTTCACTAGATTAAAAAAAAAATTTCTATGGACTAACATAACAGGTGTTATGTTTTCGCAATATTTTCAATTCAAGAGTTAAAGCCCTTTATACGTAAATACCAATTTAATATACAACAATAACAATAATTATACTGCTAAAGGAATTATTTCAAACAACCATAATTCAAATTTTATTTAATAAAATAAAGAACAGGATCAAAGTGCCATCATCTGTTTAAAACAATTTGATAATATTAAATAAAATTTTATTATTATATAAAATTATAAAGAATTATGTGAAATTATATAAAATTTTGCAAAGAAAAAGGTTCGGTGTTCGGAAATTACGCTACGTTTGGGACCATATTTAACACGGAATTTAATATAAGCTTATTTAAGCCTTAAAAAGACCTCTGCTTGCTATGTGAAAGTAACAAAAATTCATAAAATAAATCTACATTAGAAGCAGCCTCTAATACTTACCATCAAGAAGTGGAACTTATTAGAGAAGAAAAAGAAAATAAATTAAAATCTGCCAAATCCAACATTTGTATTACTGCTTGTTTTGACTTACAAGCCGTACTACCGACACCTTCAGGCAATATCCCTTTTATTTTATTACAAAAGGAGGTTATCAACATTTAATTTCACAATTTTTGATCTGCACAAATGCAGGACACAGCTATCTTTGGTTCGAGAAATTGTTAATCGTGGTCCAAACGAAATATCATCGTGCCTGTTATCATTTCTGAGGAACCATGCCAGAGAACAGGAAATAATATTATATTCAGATAACTGCAGTGGGCCAAACAACAATTAGTATATTGTCTGTCTTTATCTCTATGCAGTACAGAAATTGAACATACCTAAAAATTACCCACAAATTTTTAATAACGGGTCACTTCCAAAATGGGGGAGAAACTTGCATTTTTTGATTGAGAAACAAAAAGGGGTGTTAAAAGGAGGACCAATTTATGTGCCTACGCAATGAGTCACAGTAGTTCAAACAGCGAAAAAATCAGGTGAACCTTACAAAATTAATGTAATGTCTACATCGGATATATTCTACTTTAAAAAATTATGTCAGGAAATGGAAAACAATTATAACGTTGACGAAGAAGGAAATCAGATCGTCTGGAATGAGATTAAGATGATCAAGGTGGAGAAGACACTTGAAAATAGGTTTTATGTTAAGACAAGCTACCACGATACAGAGTTCAGAACCATTAATACAAGGCGAAGACAACGAGGACTGGTAGCTAATACGAAACAAATAAGCATATTCGCATCCACCAGGAATATTCAATCTAAAAAAACAATATCATATAATCATAATGAATAACATCAGGATATGATATGATATCCTGATATCATATCATATCCTGATGTTATTCAAGAGCACTATCATAGGTTTTATGCAGATTTACATGTGAACAATGGAACAGTAGAAACCGAACAAACAGATTACAATATGCATACTAAAAAATTTTAATAAATCTTATTTTACTTAAAATACTAAATTTTAAGTACAATCTTAAATAAAAAAACTTTTATTTGATATGAATTTTTAATGTATCATTTTCCAAAATAAATATATTTTTTAAAACCATATGGACGTATCTGCCAAAATACCTATTTCCTGAAGGAAATTTCACATACTCCTTACTACATGTTGAAATATGCAAAATTAAAGACAATTATGCTAAATACTAGGTTTGTAGCTTAATTTTTTAGAATTACAGTAAATAATATTAACTTTTAAAAAACTTGAAACGCTCATACTCCTCAACATTATGATTTTTGCAGTTACTGTCCTATGGTTTTCAAAGTGCGATATACTATTAAAGCAATTTTAAATACAGACGTAAAATATCTTTCAAATTAAAGGATTTAAACACCTTTTATCAGTCATGTTTGAAAACTATAAACAGTCTTTCATGTAACCTTAAAAATTCTGCCGAAAACACCAGATTTATACGACTTACCATTATTAATTCTTTTTAAATGGCTTTTTGTAACACGAAACAGCACGAAAGTAGCAATATAATTAAATAACAGGCATATTTATAATGAGGTCATTTAAAACGACATGGCCTTACGTGGGTTAAATGGTAGCACTGCGCGGCTTTTTCATATTTGGGGATCCATTGATTATATGTAATAATGAGACCCCTTTAAGTTTCTTTCTGAAGTATATATTCAATAGTCGACATCTCCAGGGGCTCTCCAAGTATACAGCCTGTGAGGATGTAGCTACATAGTGTAGGACCATACATAATATAACACTTGTTATACAATATTTTAGGTTTTCACTACCGTATTGTGTTTTTTTTTTTGGCAATACATATATATTATATTGAAATGTAAAACTTTATATTCTAATTACTCAGTGTTACTAAAAATATTAAAATGATTATATTAATAACTTCTTTATTTTTCTTTAAAAATTTTTTTATTTAAAACTGGTTTTAACACGTGTTCAATGTATTCTTATAAATATTGACACTCATAAATTGATAAAGGGGAATTATTCAGTGAATTTAAACACTCTCTCACTCTAAACTATTTAATTTGAAGTCTCCCCGACGTCCCGACACGTATTCCCGATGGAAAGCATATTTCATTAAAAGTATAGAAGTGACGGGCGTCAAATAATCGTTACACCTAAAAAAATCCAAATTGAATCAATGATTGTTCTGTTATATCATTTGAGGGCGCGACCCCAGTAACAAGAAAATGCATTCAATTGACGATCAAGTGCTGTATATGAACACTTTCGATTATAACCATAGGGTAGGAAGATGATGACATTATGCTTATGTGATTGAGTGATCATACGTTATGCAATAGAGTTGCACTCCCCCGCAATTGCTGTTACACTAGATGGCGAGAATAATTCGTGGATTAACGGAATATATTAAACGGCGCCCAAACAGAAAACAATAATATCTTCTGATTATTATCTTAGTACTACTGTTTATTCGATGCCAAAATATCGAATATTTTTATATTAACTTTAGAGTCTTATTACTTTTTCTGAGTAATGACTATGGCTACCTTTTTGTAATTGATTTACGAAACCAGAAAAATACAATACTACAAATTACATTTTGCTATAAATTTATATTGCTGCAGGTGATACCCAAATATGTATGAAAATACTTTGGTTACTTGTACACAAAAATACTGTAATTTCATAATATGTCTTTCAGATAGATAGACTTTTGTCATTTTACGGAACGTAAGGAAAGAAATTGCAGATTTATGTTGCAAAGGGAGATGTTTGTATAATTTTTTGCCGACTATAATATAGATTCCTTTACTAACTCTGTGGATGAGATCGTTAAATACACATCAGAGGTTGAATTTCTGGTGAAGTAGTCATGATTAAATCTTGCTATAAAAACGTGTAGGTGTTTACGAATTAAGCAAACAGTTTCTATAATATATAAAGAGGAAAAAGTTTACGTCCCGTGATTTTTAAAGTAGCTTTTGCAATGTGTTATTCTACTGAGGCCAAAAAAATACCGTATTGCTCTTTTTTGTAATTTAAAAATAACATTAGATTGTTTAGCTGTACTAAAACCCCAAAAAGGAAGACCATATCGAAGATGAGACTCGAACAAAGAAAAACATGTTATTTTGGAAAACGCTAAATTGATTTCCTTCAAAACAGATCTTATTGCATAGCAGCCTGAGGCTAATTTCTTACTCAACAAATCGATATGAAGGGACTATTATTAAGGTTTTTGTTTATAAAAATACCAAGAAATTTTATAGAATCAACGATACTGATCTGATTGTTATTAAGAAGTAAGGGTTGAAAAGCTCCTTTATAGGATAATGCTACTATCTTGTCCACGTTTAAAAGATTAAACTAAAGTCAAACCAGGTTTTTATTTTAGGTAGATTAGAAGTTATAGTTACGTGAAGAGTTGCAATATTAGAGTTTCTAGAGGTGGTACTGGTATCATCAGCAAAAAAAATTCCACCAATTTTTAAGTTAGTGATATCATTTCAAAGATAAGGAAAATAAGGGGACCCAATACTGAACCTTGTAGTACTCCATATACAATGCTTTTGTGACTAGCGTCAATATCATTTGCTTTAACTAGTTGTTCTATTGCTCAAGTAAGATTGGAACCAATTTAAAGAAAATATCTTAAATTCCGTAGAAATTTAGTTTTTTTATCAAAATGTCATGATTTACACATTTACAATTAAAAACTTTGGCATAGTGACAAAAAACAGTGGCAGTATAAAGTTTATTTTTAGGGCTGTATAGATCCTATGTAGCACAGAAAACAGCATCACTGGTACATTTGTTAGATAAATAGCCGCACTGACTTTCTGATAAAATGTTGTTTTCAACGAGAAAGGAAATAAGTCGGGCTTTTATAAGTCTCGCAATAATTTTGGATAGGACAGGAAGTAAGGCAATAGGTCTATAGTTGCAGACATTCGATTTTTCACCACCCTTATGAGAGGAATAAAAATGGCTGCATTTAGGCACTCTGGTAATATACCTTTTTTAAAATTCTTTGATTTGATGACGAAAATAATTCCAAAACATTTTTTGAAAGATTTAAGAAAATTTAGAAAATTTTATTTCCTGTAGTACTGATGGATCAGATGGATAGTACTACAGGAAGATTTGCTTTTGATGCTACTGATTGTTTGGATCAGTTTAGATTTATCAACCGGTCTTATAAAGAATCAATTCGAGACCTTTTTTGAATAAGGAAAATAAGAAATAGGATCTTGTGGCAAAATAGTTGATGTCATATTTTTACTCACATTAACATTCATTTAGATTTTAAGAGTTAGGTAAAAAATCTTTAAGCTTTGTTAGTTTTATTTCGAAGATCTGTTATTATGGATCAAGTTTCGGGTGCAACATTTTTCAACCTTCCCAAACCATTTTAATAATACATTTTTTTAGCTGTTTTGATAAGTTTTTGATAGGTTTCTCTGTTTTTGGATATATATTCAGTGAGAAAGACGTTGGTAGTAAATTTATTGATGTACAGTAGTAAATAGTGTTGTCCAAATGCAAGAACAAGACGAGGCGTAGACAGTCTTGGTCTTGGTCTTGGTCTTGCAGCAAGATTCTTGTGTCTCGCAGTAACCCATTCTTAACCGAATATTTAAATTTTAATCTTGAATTAGCATAGCCTTAATAAAGACCAACCAAATTAATAAATATCCAAAGAACTGACACAGGGTGGGATTTAAATCCACCATCTAAGCGATCCGTGTCTTTGCTCTAACGAACTGAGCTAATGAGCTTTTATCTACCATATCCCACATGAGTCTGTTTCTTAATAGACGTTTGCATGTATTAAGCTTACATGTGCTTAAACATAGTTAAAATACAAAAAAAAAACAAAATTATTGATATGAACTTGACTGTAATTAGAGCTAAGATTAATACTATTATAGGAATTAACCTCACTAGTCTTCCAGGTTGAACCGCGTTGATCACCGTAGCGCCGAGCTTTCGACATCTTCTTCGATGTCTTATTCTGGGCTTCCAAAAACTATAACGGGGCTTACTTTAAATATTTCGGTATTTTGTTTACACTGTAGCCGGTATTATGTATTTTTAATTTTAATTTGTCTCGTTAATATTGAATATTAGCCGCGTTTTTTTAGCAAATTTTGTTTTACCGAATGATCTCACCGCATACTCAACAGAAACGATGTTTAGTCTTAGACCGATAAGACTTGTGGTATAGATTCCTCCTAACTAAATGATTAGGAAAAAATGGAGTGTATGCTAACCTTATTATATTTTTTATCAGATAAGGTGACATATTTTTAAACAGTTTCGATACTATATTACTGTCTCAAGAAGAATATTTTATGATTAAAGGGTGGCTTTAATGAATATTTTGATTCGCTATGTATGTTTATGGTATTATTCGAAATACGCATAAGTCCAATTTTTTAAATTTTTGTTACATATTTTTTGCGTGTCATAGAGTCTCTAAGCAGATACTCGAACTACTATAATCCTCAAAACGATACTTAGTGCTAACAACAAGACACAAGAGTCTCGCAGGATTAGTCTTGTTCTTGCTCAAAATCTTGCACGGCCAGTCTTGGTCTCTGTCTTGCTTAAATTAGGCGATCTTGGTCTTCATATTGCTAAAACGCAAGAACAAGATCAATACTGCAAGACCAAGTCCGATTTTGGGCAACACTACAATGTATCTCAAAAACTACTTGGTCGATCCTTCTTAAATTTTTCACACTTCTTTTATAAATAAATTACTAGGACTTTACGTCGAGATATTGTCCATTTTGTTGTTATAATTAATTGTAAAGATATCAAATTAGTCAAATTTTAACAAACAAAATTTAATAAAAGAAGAAGCAGAAAAATATTAAATTATATTGTCACAATACTAGGTATATAAAAGTTAGTAGGTAAGTTATTTCTACGGTGGGAACCCATTAAATAGCTAAATGGTTGTTTTTCGTTCGAAAGTAAGAAGATTTAGAGATTTATAATTTTTTCCAGGCCATATTTATTGCAGCATAAATTTCGTTGAGCCAAAAAATTTACAACGAATTCTCCCACGTAAGTATAAGGAATACACCGTCTCGCCATAATACATAAGAAAACTATAAATCGTGATAACGTAATATTCAGCATCCAAAGAGGGAAAGTCTAAATCTCCTTGGAAGGAGGAGGGTATTGTTCAGAGTTTCGCATTTCTTAGTTATCGCGCCATAAAAGTGATACAGTACGGGGTAAAACATGGCCCAGTTTGTTATTCCCCGCATCCATAAGGAGAATACGGCTTATCTGTAATTCTCGGTTCAGCGTGAGGAAAGCGCGTATAACGCGCCAAAGTGCGAATTTATTCATAGAGCGGCATAATGAGAAACTGTAAAAATGGTCATTTTCTACGTCGCTGACGGTTTTATGTTTTGATAAGGGGAATAACAAGGCATTTTTGCTGCACGCCCATTACGATGCTCGCAAGATGGCTTTCTTCAACCGTTCGCCATTCTGAACGAAAAATAAGATCGAAAAGTCTGAATACCTTTTTTTATAAAAACTCAATATCCATAATAATACGTAGGGACGTCAAATCAATACCTTTTTTTAAACTATTTTTTTTACTGGTATGATTATATTTAATGGTAATTTTGTAATTTTTCTTTATAGTTACACTAAATGACACTTTTTTTGAAGCGTCCTTAACAGTTATAAATCATATTCTAGCATGGTTTAATCCTATTTTATCCTTAGAAGCACACGTTCGCTGCTACGATTGTTAGCCTTTGCTGTTTTAAGATTCTATCTTTTATATCATTACGTGACTGATATTGTTAGTTAATTTTCACTTAGGCAATGCACGCTGATAATACAGTAATTTTATCTTCACAAATTTTTAAATTTAAACACTGCTTTCTAACTCCTTTTAGATAACCTTAGGAGCTACAAAATTAGCAAAAAATGTCTATAATTAAAGTTAATGAAGTCCCAAAAAGATGTATATTACCAACAATTGCAAAGACTGACTATATTAAATACCTCTGTGTGTCCTTTGATTGCTAGTTAAGGTACATGAAATACATATTCAAAAAACGTGAAAAATTAGGTCTTAAGTTCAGTAAAGTCAACTGGTTAACCTTTCAATTGGGAATAACACCCACACAATCTATAAACCATAAATCCAAGTAGGAGACTACCAGTCAAGCAATGCGTTAAGACGATAGACCTCTCCGAAAAATACACTCCGTTCCATTGAAAATGCCCCGCATGAAGTCTTGTCGCTTCAACACAAGAGATCACCAACATTCATCTAATGCAGATTCCTAGCTACAGAACTTGTCCTATGATGTTATTATATTAAACAACCATCAACCCTGTATCCACAGTCTAATTTTCCACACACACAGAGATTTTCATCCCCAAACCTCACCTTCTCCACCATATTTGTACCTAGATCAAGTCTCATCATCACAGTCATTAACATCTTAGTAGATGTGTTGTGGTTCATAATTGGGCTTCAGCAGCTCGGACAGTTTGATTGATAATATTTCTCCACTGGTCGCGGTCATCAGTTATATGTATTGCCTCAGTATACTGTTTATTGAGAAGCTTTTTAGTAATGTCCGCCCATCGCTGTGGAGATCTTTCGCGTTGGCGTTGAGTCTGAGGCCTTCCTTGGACCACCAACCGCTCCATTTTGTGATCACTTCGATGGATATGGCCAAAGAACTTTAAAATCCTAGAGTAAACGGTACTAGAGAGACGCTGATCCGGTTTAATTTCATCCAGAACCGAGATATTTGTACGGCGAGCCGTCCATTGAATTCGAAGCAGGCGTCTCCATGTCCACATTTCAAAGGCGTCTATACGTCGTCGATCTGATTCTTTGACTGTCCATGTCTCGCATGCATAGTAAAATATGGAAAAGACCAGAGTTGAAACGAGTCTCTTTTTGTTTGTCATAGTAATGTGACGATCACGCCAGACCCCGTTTAGTTCACTCATTGCTGCTCTTGCTAGTTGAATGCGTCTTCTAATTTCGGATACACAACTGCCTGTGTTGTTTACTAGAGCTCCAAGATATATCATAGATGAGACTACCTCGCATCCCGCAATAGTTTGGGTTTCAGAAAACTGTTGTTGGCGATCAATAACCATGATTTTGGTTTTGTTGTAGTTAACCATGAGTCCAAATTTAGCACTTTTTACCTCGAGTTTTTTTAATAATTTAGTAATTTCTTCTGGAGTAGAAGCTAAAAGTGTAGTGTCGTCTGCGAAACGCAAGTTAGATATCTTAACACCACCTAGGTTTACTCCTCCCTCCCAACCATCCAAAACTCTGCGCATTATGAACTCCGAATAGATGTTAAATAATAAGGGAGATAAAACGCATCCTTGGCGTACTCCCTTTTCCAAAGTGCATTTGTCAGACAGATATCCGTCCATTCGAATATATGCCAGGTTATCTTGATACAGTTTGCTAATAAGGTGAGTCAAGTGTTTAGGTACACCCATTGTCGTCAATATGTTCCATAGTTTGTCCCATCTAACATTATCAAAGGCCTTTGTATAATCGACGAAACATATAAATATCGGGATCTGGTATTCTCTGGCTTTTTCTATGATGTTTCGTACATTAAGGATTTGTTCTCTAGTACCTCTGCCCTTTACAAATCCAGCCTGCTCAGGTGCTATTTGCCAACTTATGAAGTTTTCTAGACGCCGTTGCAGTATGTAGAGGATCACCTTACTGGCGTGTGATATTAGAGCTAATAGCCTGTAGTTGTTACAATTATTTGTTGAACCTTTCTTATGAAGAGGTATGATTATGGTCTTTCTCCAATCCTCAGGCCAGACGCCTGTGTGCCATATTTCATTGCACAATCGATGTAATATTTTCACTCCACATTCCGGAAGATGCTTCAAGACGTCTGCAGTAATGAGATCATATCCTGCTGCTTTGTTTAACTTAAGTCTTTTTAAAGCGAATTCCACCTCGGAAAAAAGTATGTCAGGTTCAGACTCAAAACTAGTGTGGTGTGTCTCTGTTGAAGGAGAATAGAAAGTGGAGGTCTGGCAGTCAGGTACAAATGGGGCGTCCGCTGGCATCTGGTCCGTATTGGCGTATAAAGACTTACAATACGCCCTCCAAACTAAAGTCAAGTCAAGTCTATCACTCTTAAAACACTAAATCTCCTCATATGCAGAATTATCTACTCAACTACTCGTCCCTGTACCTATCCACACAGACTACCAACTAAAAATCATCGTACTCCTCTTGCGTGTTCTCTACCGTCAAAGGCCACGAGGCTAAATCTGCAAAGATATAAGGGATGTAGTGGAAAACATAGTAGACAACTACAGACATTCCTTCAGTGGCCTTGTTGTCTTAAACAAAATTCGAATCACTCTCAGATGTATTTGATTTTCCCATTACCATTCATCATCATTTTGGCTTTACAACCCTGTGTGGGTCCAAGCCTCTCCAAGAATTCTCTTCCATTCGTCCCTATCTATCACCTTCTTCCGCCAAGCACGTACTTCCATATTTCTCATATTTTGGTCTATGTTATCTAGGAACCTTGTTCTGGATCTTCCTCTTCTTCTTTGATCAATAGGTCTATCAAGGAGTGTTTTTCTAACTGGGTCGGTTTGCTCCGTCCGCATTACATGGCCTACCCATCCCAGACGTCATATCTTACTGTCTTTTACGATATCTGGTTCCTGGTATATTCTATAAAGTTCGAAGTTGTATCGTCTTCTTCAGACACCATTTTCATTTACCGCTTCATAGATTCGCCTTTTTAGATTATTTTTCGTTCGAAACATCCTAACATGTTTTCATTGATTTTTGTTAAAGTTCAGGTTTCTGAACCATATGTTCAAATTGGGCGTATTATTGTTTTGTAGAGTTTTACTTTTGTATTTCTTGATATAACTGTAGATTTAAAAAGGAGATTAAGCCCAAAATAGCATCTATTAGCCATGCAAATTGTGTAGCCAGTATATAAAACTATGAAAAGTATGTATTAAAAGTGCTCTAGGTATTATAAATTACATACATAGTGCATGTTCTTAGAGGAGACCCGTATAGAATTCTTCAGCTTATCATGAAAGTTAAAATCGAAAGCTGCAGAAAAATGAGAAGTAAGTAGATGTCATGGCTTAAAAACACAAGCGATTTGATAGGCATATGCAGTGCCACTGTAATTTCCAACGTTAGGGAGACCTAATATAACACCTAAAGAAGGAGAAGTTCATGAAGCATCAGCTTGGCCCAGAACGTATGTGACAATACGTTCTGGGCCAATTTTGCAATTATTTTCGTCTCTTAGTAACTAAACTTTTTTGCTCATTAGAAAGTGTAGGTACGTTGTTCCTCTTACTTATAGTGCAAATGTTGTTCTTTATTTGTATATGTATATTTAATTTTTCATCTTCTCATAAGTCGTAAACAAATTTTATTCTTACGTAATTTCCTTATCTAAATCAAATTATAAGAAACATTAAATTTACTGTTATCTTTTAAAATAACTAGGTCAGTTTCTATTGATATTGATTTCTACTTTATTTTCTAATATAAACTAATTCGACCATTCGCATGATCGGCCATTTCTAGAACTATATCCAATAACGCGTTAATACCATCTCATACGCAGTTAAAAACATCAATAAAAGACATGTTAGTCATACTAACTTCCTGAATTAAAATGAATTTCTGTATAAGAATCACTCCCATAGAAGTTTTTTATAGATCTTTTATGGATATGGCGCACCGTTAATATTTAAATGTTTTCATACATAATTCCGCACTAGCGTTTCATCGCTATATTCTACCAGAAGCGGACTTTTGATATTTTCATAACTAGTGTATTTACAAATTTATTGTGTTACATTGAAAACGCAACACCCAGGAAAACAGCAGATGCTGATTTTATTCTATTTTTTTTATTAATATTCATCAGTACGATGATAATGATTACAATTACAGTCTGGTAAAATTAAGAGCTTACCCTATAGCTTCTCTTATCTAAATTAACAAGACAAAGCACTATTCTAACATGCATACACGTACAAGCACTATGTTCTGATTTTCCCTATTGCTCAAATGATTAAAAAAACACTTTGTCTTCTTCATTCTTGTAAATTACCCTGTACTATCCACTATCTGGATTGCCTCAATATTCTTGTGCCTTTAAACTCTCTGCACTTGACTTTCTACGTCTTCTTGATTATTATTTTACAGTTTTCATTCCTACTACCTTACGGAGGTCACTGTTTGCCACGTACCAAGGAGCATCTACAATATTTTACAATATTTTGTTCTGGAATATTTGTATGATTGTCATATTGTTTGGTCTAGTACATACCTAACTTCATAGTGGGCATCGATAAGTCCATATAGGTCTTAATATTTGTTGGTGATTAGTAAGTTTCTATGGATCAACAGAAATTTCTTCCAACTAGCAAATATTTTTTTATTCCTTTTATTTAAATTTTCACTTTTTTTCTAGACAGAATCCTAGCATAGTTTGTGATCTAATAATATACCTAAATGCTTAACAGTATATGCATATGTTACTTGGTTATTTTTGATTTTAACTGGTATATATTGTATTTTTTTGTTGGCAAAATCAACATGAACAGGTTTAGCCTCATTCAGCCTGATTCTCCATTTTTTGTCTATTTATCAATTTAGTTAACTGCTATTTGGCCCTCCTTGGTCACCTCTTCACTAATCATCTCTACTGCCTAAATCACCGTATCGTCAGTTCATTTATTTACGACTCTCAAAAAGTTGTAAGTTTTGTTTGGACAAAAAACTTTTTGTAAATTATGTATTAAATCTTAATACTAGACTTTATCGAAAGCCTGTGCAGCACCAAGGAAGATATTTGAGAAAACTTT